>OU426982.1:71049256-71589256 GCA_911387785.2 Aelia acuminata
TTAGTGAAAAATCAAATTTTATTTTATCAATATGTTAATGATAGTATAAATGTTTTTGAATGTATACCATTAATAACCCCCCCCACCACAAAAAAAAGAACCCTTCAACCATTCAAAAACACATTGATACAGTTACGACATGTTCTAGCGAATAATATAGAGGATAGCTAACAAAATAGTTCTAGCTGGATAGAATTTTGGTAAAATCTTAAAACAAAAAAAATATATATATAAAAAAATTGTCTCTAAAAGATCATATTTAAATACTGAAACAAATTTACTCACGTCTGAGAGAGAATTTACGACTGTTTGAACAATGTGCTGTGATAAAAAAAAACGGAATAAATTACGGGACTGCCTCGACGGACGTTGGACTGCTATATTTGGTCCTCGGCCATAAATTTCGTTGACTAAAAGCAATGAGACTAGGCTCAAAATCAGCCCTGATCAATTGACTTTAGGTGTTGACTAAATCCTTATTAATATTGAACAGGCTTTATTGAATTAAAAAATCACCTCAATCCTGAGTCATGAAGTAAAGATTATAAAAATGGAAATCCGTGAGTCATGGCCGCTAATGGAAAAATAAAATGATTTATGGAGATGATTTAAGGCCAAGATTTATGGAGCTCTATGGATTGTTTGTTAAATGACTTTATTCACGATGATAAATTAAGATTACCCCTATTCCATTCGTCGTTTAAATATTATAATTATGTAAACATGGAATTGAAACAAAATGTGTTGACTAATTTATTACTACCTGCTTTTATTTAGCGCTAGGATGAAAGTAGTATCGAGATACTGAATAAATATGATATATATAATAAGGGTTCTAAATGAAATTTTTTCCATATTGAGTAAATCAAAGTTAAGATTGAATTTTTTTTTTTATTCTGAAATCTCAATGTGGTCTTTCAATTTAGTATTTTAGTTTTAGGCATTTTAAAACCTATTGTCGATATATAAAACAACGTCGGGTTAGTAACACCATTTATTATTAAGAACGATTTTACGGCCAAACTATCTAGACCTATTATTTTTTGGATTTGTCTGCCCCATTCAGCAGAATAGTATTAAAAGTAGTAAATTCTCGGAAAAAATGGAGGGGGGGGAGCGAAGGGGAAAATTGCGCCTTTAAAAATTAAAAACAAAACAGATTTCCTTCTCAGTGTTATAGTTAATAGCAATGTTAATTTCACATTAATAATATTTATTTATTTAATTATTTAATTAATAAAACATTAATAATATCATAAATAGGTTTCGGATGGGGGGAGTTCGGTTTATCCGATTTAAAAAAAAAATGAAACAATGGTTTTTTAAGATGCTTTTTCTTCAAGACCTTGTCATCTTTACTGGCCGGTGAATATATTTGATAATGTTTTTATGATTTTTTTTATTTATAAAATCAGAATGCTACTTTTTAAAAAATAAAAATAAGTCAGAGATAAAGTGCAAAAAATTAAAGAAAAAAACATCTAAATAGTTTTCACATAGTTTTCGAGAGAGCTCACTGATTTTTCGAATTTCATAGGGAAAATAATCGTCCTTATAAGGATATAAATTAAGAAACATTTTTGAAAGAAAAAAGAAACTGATACCACAGTTAGGCGAAAAAATGCCGTTACGCACTAATTACATACAAATATAATTATCTAGGCTCTGTATAATTAATGAGAGACTATAAAACATAATTTTAGCTTGTATATCCCAGCTCATTATCTTGGCTCCCAATGGGGTTCTCAGAATCCATCCGTGATTAGTCCATATATGAGCTAGTTAAAGTTAATTTTCTATATTACGTTTTCTTATCAGCTAATGGTAGAAAGGTTTTTAATATTTAATGAGATTCCAATATTTGACTTTCACACACCTGAACTACATGAAATATTTAGTAAGGGAAAATATATTGTGATGGTGAAAAATTTTTACTTTGGTTTTAAACGGAAATACACCGAACTAGAACAAAAAACTTTTATTAATAAAATTTAGTGTAATCATTATTTTCTTAACAATTGATTTGAATAAAGAAATATTGACGGCCCCTACCTGACAAGAATACCGAGAGCATAGAGGACCAACCAGCTTTTTTTTTATGTTTATAAAATTTTGAATATTATCTATTATTTATAACAATGATCTCTCAACATCTTATCATCGACTAAACAAGACTGTTAAACAAAAACATGCATTATTATAGTATTCAGATACTGAATTAGGTTACTCCTTTCAATAGTGTCATATCTGGAAAATTGGCTATTTTATGATAAGTTCACGGAATACGCTTGAAGAGTAGTATATTTCCTTGCAAGATCACCAAAGTTTTAAAATATAGTCATTATATTTGACATTTTAAACTAGAACGTCATAAATATAAGCAACTGTCGAAAACAACTTAAACAACATTGAATGTCATTAATGGAAGGTTTTCTGATTTCCCTACTTTTAAATTACTATTTATTTAAATTTAAAAAAAAAATAAGATATGAAAAATATAGGCCTGCGTTGTGGCTAATTATATTGCTAATGGTGAGAAATGGTTATAAAAAATTGCTTCAATTTTTTAGCACCAAGAGCCTAGAAAGAAACTTGTAGTATTTATAAATGAATTTTCGGCACCAAACGAACAATCGACTTAAGTAAAACCGCTATGGCTGCCCGCGATAGAGCCTGGCTAAATAAAGAACAAGATAAATCTTAAAACAATGTACGTTACGCTTGTTTTGCGGGAAAACATTGAGATAGAGGTTTATTTATGTCACTTCTTCCCTAAACACGATCGTCTGCCGATTAGGATTGTTCTATTTAGTCTACTGTTAACGAGAATCATCATGAACTGAAGAAATATATAACACAAAATTTTAATTTTGCTATAACTTTAGAAAGTTGTTGGGTAGCCCACTGGTAGTTGAGCTGCTGAGTGCGAATCTGGCTTGAAAGGATATCTTATATATTTTGTCGCAGATCGTTTCTGGGGCCTAGAGACCCTCATAAAGCAAACCCATCCTCTACAAAGTGGGTAGTCTTAGCTGGGAAAATAAGGGGGAATATGCGAATGAGCGTGATCACGGTCAAATCACCTCCTTGCACGGCCAAGAAACAGTTCTTGCTTAAACATTACTGATCCCAAGACCCTTCATGGATTATAACGGTACAGGTTTTTATTTATTTTTTTAGTTTTTAATTGTATACATTATCGGGATTCAATGGCTGATAATCAGATCCTGAGAAAGTTCACCTTAAAGATTTTCAAAGCAAACGAAGGAGAAGCAGACAAAGGTTAGTATGGCTAAGGATGCCCCAATTCATTCTAGGAATCTGAAATTGGAATAGGAATGACATTGGGATGCATCAGCTTGAGGTATTGTCCCCGTGGACGTAGCGCCACAGAAGAACAAAATCAAAATAAGACAACGCAATAATACTTGGTAAATAAAAATAAAAATAAAATAAAACAATACTGCGTATATTTGCCAAATAACCTGAAGATTAAGTGTTTGAGTTAAGGTGCCACCTATCATGGCCCGGAAAAAAAAGACAGCGAAATGAACTCATTTAAACTATAGGTACATACATATAAAAGCTATATAGTCACAACAAATACGTAATCCAATTTCACCACTTAACTCATTAATAATCAAATTCAATCGCTTCTAATCTTTCTTACCTCCTTTTATCCGGTTGATACAGGTTAAAAAGGAATCGGACGTGAGATCTCTGTCACCAGTAATACATATTTGGAGTCTGTTATATAATTTGAAGAAACGAAACAGGAACAGCAATTGGCTAGATGCGGTATAGTGCAGTTGCAAATGCCGCAAAATAAACATTACTATTTATTAAATAATTTTATTTGAAGAGGAAATATTTGCCACTGTCGGGAAACGATCCCAGGTCTTAGCAACAAAATGCGCTACTTTTGAAAGCGGCCCGGCCTGCGAATATATTTGCACGCTAAAGTTTGGCCCACAACATGTCAAAGGCTTTAAAGTAATGCAACGGTGGCAGAGAGACCCCGGTTTCGAATAACGGCCAAGGCTAATGTTTTCTCATCAAAGAAAATTATTTAAAAAAGATATATCAACTATTATTCTTTACTGTATATTTTGTAGGAAAACATAAAAGGTGCAAAAATGAAAAATATTTTCTTTGAACCAAGCATACTCCATCTGTTTTATGATCTGTCGCTTAGAGGTGTAATTATTATATTGATACACTTTCATTGTTGATTATTTACCACTAATTTATATTAGAACAATACATATTTCAGTATATTTATATCAACATTTCCCATTCGAACATACACAGCTTAAATAATTTATTAATCAAAATACAGATGTTAAATGAGGTACCTCATATAAGAATAAGATAATAATCTTAAATATAATGCAAAACCCATAATAACAGTAAAACCTCATTAACTGCCATTATTGAAAGAACATTTTCCATCTGGAAATTGAGACATGACGTTTAGTCGCTGCAACGATTCATGCAGACTTTACAGTTCACGGTACTAAGTTGTTTATCGGTCGTATATTCCGATTGTCATAACTCTTGGTTATTCAGCAAGGAAAATTTGTTGGAACCTTGTGGTCACTTTGCGACGGATCGGTCTATTTTTTATGAACAATTTCCTGCTCTCTCGACGATATTAGCATTAAATTACTCGCCTTCTTGATCAGCGAATCACCTTTATTTCCCTTAATCGATCTCCTGAAGTTATGTTATGTTTATAGGCTGGATAATTTGAGGCAAATTATTCAACTGCAATTAACATTAACCAGTTTTTTGAAAAGGCATTTTCGCCTGATTTATTCCTCATTTGAATATTATTGATGGGTAACCGCTTTAGTGGTTCCAACGGGACTGTTAAACTACAATCAAACCCGTGCAAGGTCAATAATCGTCTGGACCAATAAAGTTTTATTTGTATGCACTCAATAGTAATGAGTGATAAAAAGCAAATTTTTTCAAGCTTTCTAGATATCGCTGAAAGGGTAAAGAAAAATTGTTTGTCTTATTTACGCACTTACCCGACCTATACGCGGGAAATGCATAAACCTCTTCTAAAAACTTTTACAGAGAATGGAATATTCATTTGGGTATATTCAAAAGTAAAGAGCTTCAACCAAAAGTTTTACTCCTCCAATGACATAAAACGTGTTTAAAGAGGTGATGAAAATTTACAATATTTAACTCCTTTAAGTTTATTCCAAATCTAAATCAAAAGCGTGACTATGAAGCGTCCCAGTGAAGTTAATCGTGCAACAGAGTGTCTTAAAGTTAAGTGTGAAGTTCACACTTTATACTACACAAGGCAGGTTATTAACTAAAATCGCATTATAAGAAATGACTGACTAATCCATTTGCCCAAATTTACCTTATAGATCTTTTATTAATTATTTTTACCGCGACTGGCATCGAAAAATATATATTTCGGACGAACTATTCCCAGTGCGGTAATCATTGGTCACATTAAATCTGTTCGCCAAACGTTATAATCCGTTTCAATTTCTATCTGTTTGTGAATCAAGCCACGAGGTATTCATGGATTCCAGATATCATACGAGGATTTAGGTTATTCCTTATTATATAATGTTTGACAAACAACTGCAATGTGACAAAGGATGATTACATCACTGAGGATGGGTCGTTCCAAATATATGCTTTTTCGAAAAACTCTGAAGGGATTTATTAATCACGTTATAACAGAAATAACTAAGAGATCCACCCCCCCCCCAAAAAAAAACCTATCATCCTTCTAAAAATAACTTTCCACAATAAGCTTAACCTTGCATCATTGTTATTTCGATTCGGTTAGGTATAAAACTTGTTCAGGAATAAGTTTTATCTGTTGATTTGTTCTTAAACGACTAATTCTATTTCACAATGGTATCGCCAGTTACTATGCCATCAAGCTGTCTCATTGTATACTGGACAAAGAAGCTGCCCAAGTCAGGCCCAAGAGGAGGTAGGCTTTACCCCCCATTTAGCCTAATTTGTTAAAGAAGAAGTAGTCTGCCTGAGTAAATACCCTCAGGACCTAGAAACTATTTATCGAATATTCCATAAAGGATTCTCTTAATAATAATGAAATATTCAATGATCCAAGAAGGGATTTAATTGATTATTGATAAATTTTCAAGAGTTTTAAAATGAACTGTGATAGGTATGAAATCCAAATATAGCGAGGTATTTTAAGAAAATTGATAAAGTTTTATTTACAAAACATTAAGTTTAAAAATGTTTACTTAATATTAAATTTATCAACAGTGAAACGATTTCTAAAGAGGATGATTTCTTTTGAACCCAAATATGAGAGTTAACAGTCAGCTTCAGTTTTATACTTAACTGGATGAATAACCTGGAAGGGGAGGCTCCAGAGGCATTTGCACATAAATGGATGGATAAGCGATTCAGCTCTTGAAATTGGACGCGATTGTCATTCTCGAAGATTGCCTTTAATCTGTCGAGACAATAGCGAGGAAATGATATGTCACGGGCAGTAAAACCAGCAATTGAGGTGTGTGTGGAAATTGAAGTCGACTCAGTCGCTTCTTAGATGAAATATTAAGGAATGTTCAATAGAATCGGGAATGGAAGTTGCAAGATGTTTTTCTTTTACTCCAAAAATAATCCTCGTTTTAATTTTCATTTAGTATTGCTTTATTTCTAATACAATAATTGAATATGAAATTCTAAATTTGGACAAGGTTTGGTTCCTACCAAGGTGTCAACTGGAAAAATAATTAATAAAGTAGCGCTAATGAACAGATGGTTAGAGGACTATAAATTGTTAACCTTAAAGTATCCTCTTTTTTTTTTTTGGTAGTTAAAAAAAGAATAAATAAAAACACAACATTGGGGTCACCTGTGAGTGGTTAGCATAGAAACTCACAATACTAAAGTTCGCGGGTTCGCGTCCCGAGGTGGCCCTAGGATTTTTTAATGGGAATAAAAAATAATCCTTGTCTATGCCGTTCCTCGGATAGGATGTAAAATGGAGGTCCCGAGCCTGTACGATGTCAAGTACTGGTTAAAGTTCTCTGTCCTAATCATGCTTGGATAGGAAAAATTTAGGACTCCCACTGTAGCATCGTCTTAGTGGCATAAAGTGACATTAAAACAAACAAACAACAAAGCAAAACATTTGTTATATTGTTAAAAGATACAAATCAAATCGTGGACCAAAACCTGATTAAACTATTACTCGTTTAATGTTTTTAAAGTGATGTTCACTAAAAGCCTGACGATTGATAATCTTGAAATTCTATATTTAAAATCCATCAACATTAACATTCGTGTAGCTATCTACAATCCTTTTTTATTTAGTTATTGAAATTTAAATCTGTATACTAAATAATACAGTTTATAAATCTCTCTATATATAAGAGGCTTTGTCCTGACTGACAGAATCAACGCAGAGCAAAAACTACTAATGATAGAAACTTGAAGTTCGGAATTCAGATTTTAAACGCGATGAAGGTAACCACTAAGAAAGGAATTTCAAAAATGTAACACCTAAGGGGCTTAAATGGCGAAATTGTCGTTTAACTTTAACGGAAATCTATTGTTGAAATTTTGAACCATATGTTTTTTATTTGAATATCGATTTAACGTTACAATAGTATTAAAATAGACATTCACATAAAATATGGCTACTGATTATTTAAATATTAGTGGTAATCAAATTATGCACACTGTGATTCCCATTATTGGGATGGTGCATGTTTATTTCGATCTCTTCTCCATATATATAAGAGGCTTTGTCCTGACTAACAGAATCAACGCAGAGAAAAAACTACTTATGATAGAAACTTGAAGTTCGGAATTTAGATTTTAAAAGCGATGTAGGTAACCACTAAGAAAGGAATATCAAAAATTTAACCCCTGAGGTGTTTAAATGGCGAAATTGTCGTTTAACTCTAACGGACATCTATTTTCGAACTTCGAGAAAATATATCTAATTAGTACTCATTTTAAAGAATTTGATACGACGAGTTTAACTTGAAAGGCCCTATTGGGCGTCGAAAACCATGTTTTACAGCCGAAAAATGAAGCGTTCACGACGAGTAAGTCATTTTTTGTTTCGGCGGTTTTAGTGAACTCTTTCCATTGCGCGTCTCCCTCTCTTCTACCGAGCCGGCAGCTTCCCCCTCCAACATTCCACCTACCGCAAGCTCAGATTTTACTAAATCTCCTTAACATCAGTTAACATATTATATTAGATCAATACCAAGATGGTCACAGAATTGATTTTAAAGGCTCGCGGGCGAAGCCGCGACAGGGAATGCTAGTGTGATATAAAAAGAAAGTAATAGAGTGAATCATGTGTGTGAAACGTTAAAAAACTTATCTTAACCCCTACAGGCGTCTGTAGTATACTATGCCGCATAGCAAGTATTCTGTGTTTCAAAGGTTTACTGAACTATAAGCTTACAATTGAAATTACTAAAGAGATCAAATATTAAAGTAAATACCCTTATAAAAAATAGCGTATGTGCATGAAATGGCAAGGTATTATAATGAAATTAAATTAACGTTTATTTACAAAATATTTATTCATAGTATCTTAATAGTAATAATATCTTTTCTCAAAAATAAGCATAATAATATAACCAGATAACGACCGGTTGGCGGCTAAAATATTATTATGTAACATGTTTTGGGAGGTAATAACAAAGTAATCATCTCTTAAGATAAGATAATGAGTTAATATAAAAAAAATAAATAAAAAAAATAAATTGGCCTAGATACATCTCAATTCTTTGTATTTTACTTTAAGTAAAATGTCATGGAGAAATTGTTTATTCAAGAAAATCAGAAAATTATCACTATAGCCTTAATTTTAGAAACCTTAAAAATTAAAAATTTATTATCATGGTAAAAATATCCACTCTACTTTTAGGCCATGAATTTTCTTTTGTACTTTCATAAAATATAGGGTGGGAAGGTTAACCTTGCAAAAAAGCAGTAATGACCATTGTGATTTAAATTTAAAAAAATTAAATTAATTACGTGTTTAATTAATGAATTTTCAAACTGGAAAAATATATAGATATATTATATTATATTGAAATTTGCATTTTCGATATTTCTTTCCTTTGTGTCTGATAGGTGAATTTTAGGGTTTTTTAACGTCATTTTATGCTGCTATCGCTAATCGGACGATGCTACGATGCTACAGCCTCCTAATATATAAACGTATATATCCACAAGTTATTATGTATCCGAAAAACTTATTCTCAAGTTCTCAGCACTTTTCGATTCATTTTTGTTTATTTATTTTTTTAAGGGAGCTAATTTCATCAACAGTCCAGTTTTTTTTACTGCTTGGTGGTTTTTTACAGCGAGTTGCTTTTTTATTTAAATATATCGTGAAGGTGAATCGGTAGGAGGTGTATTTACCACGCGTAGTGCCACGTACCACTGTCACACAAACACACACACACACACACACACACACACACACACACACACACACACACACACACACACACACACACACACACACACACACAAACACACACACACACACACACACACACACACACACACACACACAAGAGTCCATTTCGCGGGATTTAATTATTTGGATTTAGGGAACCCCAAAACGTCGAAATACTTTCCTTCACTATATATTTTATATATAGGTAAGTGTAAGTAAAAAGAGTCGTAGCATATCGACATACAGCAGTTCGCTGACTTTTGTATTGTTGTTTGCCTAAACTACTTACCATGTAATAACAATTAAAAATTATTTTTATAAAACTAATTAATAAAATTAAAATCGCTTGAGAATTATAATAGATGTATAAGAAACGAGAACCACTTTAAAGGATGCTTTACTACTACTGTAGTGGACACGTGAACAGTACAGCTTGCAAGCTCGGCCCAAGCTGGATAGATGTTACGATAAAGCTTAACAATGCTGAACTTGGTTACAGACACATTAGTAAAGTAATTATATAATCACTGAATGATTAATAAGCTCTTCTCCGTAATTTCTGTAATGCTTAGCTAATGTACACGTAATAAATTTATTTGAACCGTTACCTAAGGTTTCTTGAAACGATGACTTTGCGATTCCAAAGAAATCGTCTAAGAATATAAACAGTGGAATCTAGAAGCGTATATACTCCCATATTATAGACATGAAAATTAGAAAATTTCCTTTCCAAAAATGGAATTACATATATTAATTGTATTTTTATTAATTAGCGTGGAATTGGATCTTCTTTATTTAATTTCGTACTATTATTATTTACTAGAAGTTTTTTTTCTCATTCTTTTTTTTTTCTTTTTTTTTATAACTTCTGAAATAATCTTAAAATTAAGGGTGCCTCTCATCAAGTTCATTTTTCCTTATTATACGTGTCATAGCAACACACGAAATATTGTTGGGATTACACGGGAAAATATCTTACCTGGCCAAAAAGTATTTTAATTTTAAAATACTTTATTTTAAATAGCAAGTACTTATATATATATATTTTTTTTTAATAAAATGCATTGTAACCTCAAATAATTTCAAATACTTTTCGATAAAAGTATTTTAAATATAAAATAAAAAAAAGTATTTTGTATTTTAAGTAAAAAAAATTAAAATGATAATACAAAATACTTTTAAAGCCTATTAGCTAGTGCATTGCAATTGATTAATATATCGACAGTTTTTATTTAATTGTTTTTCGGTTGTCTTTGCTTGGTGTAATGTAAATTGATTCTCAGATCATCTTCGCTCTCATTTTGTTGAAACTATTAAATTAAATTTCTTCTTCTACATATCCAATCTGATTCGGAACCTATTTAAACTGATTGGGCTAAAACAGCTTCTATATCTTCGAAAGAAACTTTTACGTTACGGGTGTTTCGGATAAATGCATTTTATATCTTATAATGCCCACAATGAGCCTCTGGATAACTATCCAATAATAGATATCCAGAAGTGGTGGAGAGCTGAGCCGGTCGGAAAGAGGTAGCGAGGCATACAGAGCTTGGCTTGTATGTATGCAATTTAAATTTATGGGATGAATAGAGGATTGTAAGAGAGGAACGTAATAAGTTTTCAGATTTAGATCTATCATGACAAATAAAAAATGTTCTGTAATATTTGAAGAACCCTAATATTATTTTAATATTGCTTTATAATGTATTTAGAATATATTGTGTTGTTTGTTTTTTATTATGAGAGATTTACGATTGTTTTGCGTAGTTGTTAGATTTTGCCTTTGATGTTTGTTCGGAAGAATTTTGAAGCATTCAAAGATAACCGTTTTGCCGTAGGAGAGTTCCCTTCCAAAACCTATTTCCTGTAAAAATTACCAGGAGTTGGCCTTGTTATATGTCTATTTGACTTATGAACAATCATTGTTTCATATTTTTAGACAATCGTATATGGCGTTAAAATGTTAATATTTAACCCTCCACCCCAAAACCTATGCATAAAACCATTTATGTGAAATGAATTCATTAGACGTCTATTTAGATAATCAACAACCACCAATGTGACAAAGTTCGTTGAAATCGGATGAATCGGTACAAAGTTAATAATTGCGCCCCCCGCCCCATAAAAAAACAATATCAAACTGAAATAAATGTACTTGTTCAATAAGTAGGATTGAGAGCTCTAGTGCAAAGCTTCACTAGACTATTACGACTTCACTATACTAGACTTCACAGACTTCACTATACTATTACGAAAATTGTTTAACTTTAAACAACCTACTTAAATCTTAATTTATTTGATTATTTAAAATACTAATGAAAATACTTCTTTTTTATTTTAGTATTTTAGAATTAATATGAAAATATTTTTTTTTATTTGAGTATTTTAGAATTAAAATGAAAATAAATATGTGATTTATTTTAATTCTAAAATACTAAAATAAAAAAAATAAAAGGTATTTTCATTTGTATTTAAAATACTTGTAATGAAATGACATTTCATTAATTCAAAAATTGCCGCGCTTCGCGCGTTCATAAGTTGTCAGTGAAAGTTGGTAGAGGGCACAGCGGTCGGAGTGATACGGGGATTCAATGGCGGATGATAGTCAGACGATTTGTGGTTAAGATAATTATTATAAAAACTTGTAGAGAGATAAATGAAGGGATATAATTGAGGAGGCGATATTAGTGAACTTTAAATGTCGTTTCTTTGTATTTTCAGGTGAGATAAAAGTGTAATTGTCATAGTTAAACGATAATTGTTGTAATATTGTTAAGGCGTGTTAAATAAAACAAAACTTTGTATTTTCAGAGAAACAATTTGTGGTTTATTTTGAAAATCCTCAATAATATATCTTATAAAACGACATTTTTGTCAACTAAAAGAAGATGGACCGGTTGCAATTTGAATTTACGATGTCAGCCTCAAATGATGGAAAATCTAATGTATTAGTTATCAACTCAATATCTACAGAAGAAGGAAAATGTTATGTTCTACCTGATGAGCTGAAACCGGTAAGTCATCATACAGATATTGTCAAAACGAACACTTTCTCAAAAATAAAAAATAGCATAAAGAAAAGGCATCAAAGTAGAAAAATATGGATAAAATTAAATGAAGATCTTAAGAAAACATATATAGATGAGGAAGGTAATATGCAATTTTTAGATCAGTATTTAGAAGAAATTAGCACAAAACAACCAGGAGACAAAGATGACAATTTGCAACTTATCTTGGAAAAATTAATAGAAACTACAACAAAGAAAGAAAATCAACACACCCTAAAACATATTTCAGAGAAATTTATTATTGAAAAATTCACAAGCAAGAACCCTAATGCAACGCAATGGATAGAGAATTTTGAAAAAGAGTGTGAGCGCTTTAATATATCAAAAGATGAAACAAAAATAGAAATATTGAGGTTATTTTTAGAAAAATCTTGTTTGGATTGGTATAGCTCGATGGCCATAAAACTAACAATAAATTCAGAATGGAATGAATGGAAAAACAAATTTTTAGAAACTTTTAAAAACCGTGGATGGGATGTAGTCACATATGCTCTTGGATTCAGGTATAAAGAAGGACTATTAATTGATTATGCTATAAAAAAAGAACGGCTTATACTAGATGTAAACAAATCGATAGACCCCAAAACAATGATAGATCTTATTGCAACAGGTTTACCTGGGTTTATCTTATATAAGTTAAACAGGGATGAACTCAACGACACTACTGATTTGTTCAACGAGATAAGAAAATATGAAAGTATGGTGTACAAGAAAAACTCAACTATAATAAAGAGTGGTACATTACTTTATAAAAATAAAATTAATGAGAAGAAGCCATGTAAGACTTGTGAATCTTTGGACAAAGGAATTAGATATCATCCGGAGGAGTCGTGTTGGTTCAAGAAAAATAAAAATGAATCTGAAAAGGTTTTTAAAGCCAGAAATGTAAATAACAACTCAATTATTGAAGTAGATATAAATACTGAGAAAAAAAACGAGTAAGTACACCATTAATCAAAGTCAAGCTTTTATTAGAAAATAAACTAGAAGTGAGCGGCATTTATGATTCAGGCTCACAGGTCTCTTTAATAAATTCAAGACTGATTAAAGTAAAAGAAAAAAAGGATAATGTGAATATAGCATATATGAAAACGGTTAATGGTGTGAAGAAGACAGATGGCTTGATAACAATAAAAATAAAAATATTTGATTTAGAAGGAGAGGTGGATGTATATATAGTAGAAAATGAAGATTTTGATGATTTTATAATCGGATTGGATATGATAAAGAAATTCAAATTAACCCAAAATGAAGACTTGCAGATAGAGCAAAAGAAAATAACAAATAAAATAGACGAAAGGTCTAAAGATAACAGACATGAAGGAAAGAATATAAAAACATTTGCAATAAATTTCAATGAACACATAGAAACAGAAGAATTTGTAAGTTTGACAGACCATTTAGATAATGAAAAGAAAATTGAAATAGAGAAAATTATAAAGGAATATAAAACAATTTTTGCTAAGGACAAGTATGATATAGGATCAGTTAGAGATTATGAAGCTCACATAGATTTACTAGTAAACAGATACTGTAGTAAAAGACCATATAGATGTACAATAGAAGATAAATTAGAAATTGAAAAGCAAATATCCATGTTACTAAAGAATAATTTAATAGAAGAATCCTACAGTCCTTTCGCTGCTCCAGTGACAGTGGCATTTAAAAAAGATGAAAATAGAAGATCACGCTTATGTGTAGATTTCAGGGAATTAAACAAAATTGTTGTTCCACAAGCTCAACCTTTCCCGCTAATAGATGATTTGATTATTAAAACTAGAAATTGTAAGTATTTCACAACACTGGATATAAACTCAGCATTTTGGGCAATACCACTACGGGTGGAAGACAGAAGTAAAACAGGATTTGTCACGCAAGAGGGCCACTTTCAGTGGACCTGCCTCCCTTTTGGCTTGAAAACATCACCAGCAATTTTCCAAAGAATTTTAAGCAATATTCTAAGAAAGCACAATCTCACAGGATACACCGTAAACTACATCGATGATATTTTGATATACTCGACCACCTTTGAAGAACATATAAGACACATAAGAAATGTATTAGAGGCAATATTAAAAGAAGGTCTTAGATTGAAGTTTAAGAAATGTACCTTTGCTTCAAACTCAGTAAAGTACCTCGGCCATGTAATTCAGAACAATTCGATAAGACCACTTAAGGACAATTTGATCTCAATAAGACAGTTTCCAACTCCTAAGACGCAAAAAAATATCAGACAATTTTTGGGAAAAATCAACTTCTACCATGAGTACATACCAAGAAGCGCAATTATTTTAGACCCATTACACAATTTATTAAGAAAAAATCAAAAATTTGTGTGGTCAGAGAAGTGTGAAGAATCATTTAATCAAATAAAAAGATATTTATGTTCTCAACCTGTGTTGGAAATATTCGACAAAGATTTACCAATAAAAATCTTTACAGATGCATCTTTAGAGGGTATTGGGGCAATATTAAAACAGACACAACTAGACGGTAAAGGCAAACCGGTGGCATATTTTTCAAAAAAACTAAATGAATCTCAAAAACGGAAAAAGGCTATATATTTGGAATGTTTCGCTATGAAAGAAGCGGTTAAATATTGGCAACACTGGCTAATTGGAAAACAATTCACTATTTACTCAGACCACAAACCTCTAGAGAACATGAATATTAAATGCAGGACAGATGAAGAATTAGGTGACCTCGCATATTACCTATCTCAATATGACTTTACAGTAAAATATATACCTGGTAAAGAAAATGTAGAAGCGGACTGTTTGAGCCGAAACCCTGTATTAGAATCAGAAGATAACAAAGAGGAACTATTGAAAATAGTTAATTTAATACAAATAAAAGATATAGTTGAAGACCAAGAGAAAAATGAAACGATAAAAGGAAAGAAACAAAATCTACTATATAAAAATAAGATCTATTATAAAAAAATGAAGAAACATGAAAAGATTATCCTCTCAGAAGAATTTAGTAAAAAATTTATAAAAAGGGTACATGAAGATTTATGCCATATTGGGATCAGACAATTGCAGAAAAAAATAAGTCCGATATATACCGCTAAAAACCTAACTAAAAATATCATAAATATTTGTAAAACATGTGAAATATGCATAAAAAATAAATCACGATGTCAAGGAAAATTTGGATTAATGTCACAACTGGGACCAGCAACAAAACCATTTGAGATAATGTCAATGGATACTATAGGTGGCTTTGGAGGATCTAGGTCAACAAAAAAATACCTACACCTTTTAGTAGACCACTACACAAGATATGCATTTATTGAGACATCGAAAACACAAAACGCAAGTGATTTTATAAAACTAACAAAGAAAGTACTAGAGACAGATGAGATTGGAATAATTCTGACAGATCAATATCCGGGCATCAATTCAAGAGAATTTAAACAATATTTGCAAGAGAATAACATTAAACTAATTTTTACAGCTGTGAATACACCATTCTCCAACGGCTTAAACGAAAGATTAAATCAAACAATAGTAAATAAAATAAGATGTAAGATAAATGAGAAAAATAATAAGAGAACATGGACAACAGTAGCAAGAGAATGTATACAGAAATATAATGAAACAGAACACTCGGTTACAGGTTTTGCACCAAAATATTTACTGGATGGTACAAACGTCAGTATTCTACCAAATGAAATTAAAACAATAGAAAAGGAAGACAAGTGGATTGCTGATAGAAGATTAGCATTAGAGAATACAATAAAATCCCACAAGTACAACAAAAAGATATTTGATAGAAATAGGAAAATGCAAGAGTTCGAGATAGGAGACAGGGTATATGTAGAACACGGAAATAGACTGAATAGGAAGAAATTAGACGAATTAAAAATAGGCCCTTTCAAGATAATAGAGAAATTATCGAACTCCATTTATAAGATTGACACTGGCAACAGAAAAACAGAATCAACTTTATTCCACATAACAAAACTACAACCCGTAACAAGAGAAGATGAAGTAGAGGAAAACGAATACGAAGATAACTTGTAGGTGCAGTGTATAAATATATTATTTAGGATTTTCGCTCTTAGGGAGGGAGATGTAATGAAATGACATTTCATTAATTCAAAAATTGCCGCGCTTCGCGCGTTCATAAGTTGTCAGTGAAAGTTGGTAGAGGGCACAGCGGTCGGAGTGATACGGGGATTCAATGGCGGATGATAGTCAGACGATTTGTGGTTAAGATAATTATTATAAAAACTTGTAGAGAGATAAATGAAGGGATATAATTGAGGAGGCGATATTAGTGAACTTTAAATGTCGTTTCTTTGTATTTTCAGGTGAGATAAAAGTGTAATTGTCATAGTTAAACGATAATTGTTGTAATATTGTTAAGGCGTGTTAAATAAAACAAAACTTTGTATTTTCAGAGAAACAATTTGTGGTTTATTTTGAAAATCCTCAATAATATATCTTATATACTTTTATTTAAAATAATGCCCAGGTCAGAAAAATATTAAACATGTTATTACAATCGATTTTAAACTCATTGTAAAATTCAAATGTCAAATGATGTAAAGAGTATTTATTGCCTTTTTAATACTTTTTTATTTGTTTTAATGTATTGAGAAATAAATCATTTTAGCAATAGATAGGGGGCATCCAAGAATTGTTTTTAGCAAAAAGTAATTTGAAAAATGGATTTAACGGCGCACAGTGGTCCAAAAAAGCTGAAAATGGGAAAAAACCTAATATCTATTATAATTACTTTGCTAGCGGCTTGGAACAACCCGTGTATTGATTTTTTGAGGTGCTGAATCTAATGAAATCAAAATCAGTGCAATGGGACCACCAGATCAAGTCCAAATTTGAGGTAAAAAAGTCAAAAATATAAAAAATTGTGTTTGATATAGTCTTATATGTTTTTTGAGGAGCCGAATCTAATCAAATCAATATCAACGAAATCAGAGCATCAGATCAAGTTAAAATTTGAATAGATTTTTTTTTATTTAACATTTTTATGAACAGTAATACAAACAGAATATAATTATTTAATCTTGTTTAAATAAATTGTATGCCTCCTCTGTTAGCTCTTTTTTCTTTTTATACTTGTATACTGGTCTTAAATCCGTATGGGTCGCTTGTTACAAATAATTGGTGGAAAACATCTTCATTTGTTGCGACTTGAGATATCTTCCTGGAATGATGTTCCCTGTACTGCTTATAATATTTGTTCCTACTGTCCATGAGCCTTTTCGTCAGCTACATATAAAAGAATTTTGTGGACGGTCGATGGGAGATAGTACCAGGGGTAACGAGTCACTGCCATCTCAGCCGTTTATATACGTATACTTGCGAAATGCTGCAGTATCAGTCGGGTACAGAGAGCAAATCACATCTAGTACTGTTTTTAATCTCATAACTAATTCTTCATTTATCCCTGAAATTTGTGAGGTTAATGAAGGATTTTCAAAAAACTTGCAACAATAACAGCATCAATCTGAAATAAATGTACCGCCTCAATTTTCAGGGGTGAGAGCTCTAGTGCAAAGGATCACCATACACTATAACCAAACTGTGCAACATTAAACAACCTACTTGTAGTAGTAGTTTATTTGATTATTTAAAGTACAAAATAAAACAATTTTTTTTTAGTATTTTAGAATCAAAATTAAAATAATTTTATTTTATTTTATTATTTTAGAATTAAAATGAAAATAACGTGTGATTTATTTTATTTTAATTAATAACCATAAAGCCAGTCTCCCTACCTTAGAGACCTATAGGAAGATTTTTCTTAACTAATAGTTCCTCCCCCAAGGTCACCCGCCTTCGCCACTCACACCGTAGCTGAAGGTTTAAATCCTTATAAATCCCAAAGTTGGCCGAAGTTGGCGCTGAAAATTTTACCACAGTTCCTCTACTACCAACAGTTACATATTAAACCATTGCGACCGTAACGCAAACTTTTTATAAACCAATAAAATCAAAAAATCATACTTATTTCATCAACGGTTTCGAAAATTAATTTCTTCTCTAACTATTGATATTATTCAGACATATTGATATTAGTCCATAACAGTGCACACCTATATGGCACAATCCTGATGTATTGGGGAATATTTTATTGTTAATCTTATACAGAGTAGAAATTTTTTTTTATGTTGGTAGAAAAGTACGATTTTTTCAATAATTAAAAAGTTCAATTTTATTGGTACACACACATTTTAATTTTGAACAAGTTAAAAAAATATCCATTGTTCTACAAGTATCTAAGTATTCGAGAACCAAGAAAAAATTAGGTTTGGGCTACTTTCATTTTTGAGGTTTTTTCCCAGGTTGGAACACTGTGCGGCGTTCGGCATAACAGTCATAACTTCACATTCTTCACCCCCGCAATTAATAAAAAGGGATAAATTGTTTTGTTTCTTAATTTGATAATAAAATTAAATAATTGGAGTATTTGGTTATTAATTACTAGTTGGATATTAATTAAGTAGTTGGTTAAGAATACGGAACTCAGATAAGATTTATTCCTTTAAATTATATCCGTACGACCTCCGATGCAAAGGATGCTCTTGGAAGGGGATCCACTGGCGTATAATAAAGAGCTTGAGTGACTCAGGCGCCGATCTAAGCTCATGAAAATCGATAACCTTCGATAAACTTCGAGATATCGATTGCCGACTGTAAATTAAGAGCGGGTAATTAACTTGCACATTAAGATATATTCCTTATTTATGCGGCGATATAAAAAGAAAATGGCACTGAATCAGGTAATACCTATTTATAAATGGGGAAAAGTAGATTCGAGCGACCCACGAAAACAATCCTGGAACATTTGCAACAGTCATAATCAAACCCCTGGGTGGCGGGTTGGCCGAGTGGCTAAACGCGTTAGAAAATACGCGTTGCCACTGACAACCGGACAGATGATTTGAGAACCAGAAGATAGCAAGTTCAAAATCTGGAGCCAGGGGAAATTTAATAATACTCGGCATTAATCCCCCACCCTCTCCCCTGGCCGGGAAACTATCAATTTTAAAGATTTTTTTTGCTGTACATTTCGGGCATATACATCAGGTTCTTACGGTTCATAGTTTCTGAGCTAGTCTGTTCACACTCACAGACACACACACACACATACACACCATTCCGCGGGATTGGGTAATGTGCACCAAAACGCTTATTTCCATTGAAAAACGTCAGTTTTTTCTTTCCTATTTTTCTTTTGGTCCTCCCCTTCCTCGCCGATTAGGAAATACGGGGTTTTCCGGACGAGGGGAGAGCTACAAAAACTTTCTTTAGAAACGGTTCTAATCCTTAATAAATAAATAATAAGTTTATTTCAAGTTAAATTATTTTTAACGTCAGGACCAACGAATAATGAGTGTCTTTAATCAGATAGAAGAAACAAGAGGAATTTATAGAATATCACTTATTCTTGCTCAAGAAGCTTTCTTTAAGCTGCTCTATGTCAGTCCAAAATAGTTAAAACAATTCATCAGGTTCAACATTTCCACATTTTCCTGATGCACTGTAAACAGTTGGCGCCTCCTGGAATACCTTGGAGAAGATTGGAAATGCAAATTTTTTTCAAGAAAGATAGAAAAAACAGGCAGAGGTTGTATTGTGTATTTTAAGTTAGTAGATACCACTTTTACAACACCGGGACCCTTTAGAATAAAAAGAAGGATACAGAAAGGGGACTCGTAGCACCTGTAAGCAGAATAGCATTAAAATATCTCATACCCCACGCAGTAGATTGTTATCTGGAACGAAATCGATAAATCTCTTACTAATCGGATCTACTCTTTACACACGCTCCTTACTCCCACATTCCGATCTCCACAAGCGGTAACAATCCGCTGTTAAGAAGGAGAAATTATTGGAATCAATACCAAGCTGAGAATCTGCGTGATGTCTTGGAAGATTTATTCACGGGCTGTGAAATCGCATTTCTGTTTTATGGCCAATGCTTCACGGGTATAAGCGTAATGGTGATTGCTGATAGCGTTTCCTTTGATCCTGCCTATTCCGTCTTAACTCCCACGACCCTTTACAGGATATAACTTCCTTCGAGTTGAAAAAAAATATATGAGTTTCTCCAATTCTGTTTGTCATATCCCCTTTTTTCTTAGCCAATCTTTTCACATCTCACGAAGCTGTATGTTTTCAAACATAGTATTATTTTTTTAAATTTAATTTAATCATTTATCGTGGGTAACCAGCTTACTTTAATTTTAAATATTTTATCTTGAAGAGAAAAGATTTTCTTTTCCCTTCAATAATAAAATATTTAAAAATATAATTATTTCTCTTCATAAGAAATTATTTTTTACGTTAATTTATTTTTAGTATCAGGAACGGCTTATTATGCTCCTCACTTTAAATGTTATGCTATTAATAGTCTATGTAAAGCCAAACTCTGTATTTTGAGAAAACTGAAGTTAAAGTTGAATTTTGTGAAATAGGTTCATGTTTACTTCAGTCGCTTTTGATATATATTATATTAATTTATTTATATTATTCAAATATAAAGAAACAAGAAAAAATAACAATAGGTAATGAATTAATAAAAATGAAAAATGAGTCTTTGTATCACTCGGACTCAGAAGCCCAGATGAAGATCCATAAGTTGGATCGAAACGTTGGCTTTCTATAATATAAAAAAGTTTTAACTGAAAATCCTGATAATCATTTAACCTATCATAAAGAAGAACAGCTACTATCTCTCTCCTCTAAAAATGAAAAACATATCACATTGGTTTGGCGCTTAGTTCACAATGGCTTTATACTGACCAAATATGATTTATAGAAAAGGCAGTCATAATTTATTTCTAAAAAATCTGGGGCTATGCGCGCAACCAAACTTTCACTTACCAACCTACTAAGAGTACAAACCGACTTCGACAAACAACAAAGTTTTGAAAATTCATAGGCAATAGCTTTATCCAAATTTATTTACTTCCATTTGTTTGTTATCCTTCTTTCAGTGATACGAACAGCGAGCATAACCATTTACGTAAATGCAATCAATCAGACATAGCTTTTATGTAACCTCTCTTAAATATGTCCTTAATTTTTAGTGCTTATACTTTTCTTTTTCTGAGGTCAGTTCTTGTAGTTTTTTATTTTAAAAACGAAATCTGTCTTCTTTCGAAGGAAAAGAGGACATGGCTTGACTATCTTTGAATAGCCTTTCAACAGAACTGCTTACTGTTACGTTTCCTTTAGGGCTATTTCTATCCCGGGGCGATGGTTCCGGTGCCTTTGCACTGCCACCGCGATCTGTTATTGAAAGAGGATAGAACAACAAACGGTACGTTGAGCCCCCGCCAACCGCCGAGATAGGCCATGATCAGAACGGAACGCCTCCCCCTTCATTAGGTCTTACACAGATGAATACATAAAAAAGTACTCTGTGCTGAGGAGAGCATATTGTCAACTTGCCAAATAGCTTTCTTAAAAAAGATGCGTTTGGAATAGTTTTGTTCAGTTGCATATATTTTGAGGCTTCGTCGTTGATTTGTTTTGACAAATTTTAAATATATCTTGTCGAACTGAAGTCATGTCGAGTTACTCGTTTCGTCACTCTGAATTTCAAAGAAAGGCCAATGAAGAACTTTTGGGGTGATTCGTCTAAAGTCCTGTGGTTGTTTGAAACATCCAAAAGTGTGTGTTTATTAGAATAATTTAATAGCGACTATTAGTTTTTAAGGATATAGCAGAAAATCATTCTGCTATTTTAAATAATCACACTAATTTATGTGCTAATATTAATTAAGTAATACTAAATGCTTTACATATTAAAAGTAAAATTTAAAATTCTAATACCATTAAAAAGTAATATTTACTGTGTAACTAACATTTAGTATTGATATATAAGATAGAATAATGCGATGAAATGGTCGGTTAAAACCATAGTGAACTAAGCGCCAAACCATTAAATAAATTTTTAAATATTTTTTATTAAATTGCCTATTGTTATATTTTTTAAAACTTGCTATGAATAATATAAAAGACAAAGTGTAATATGTTGTACTTCAAAAGATATAGAAGTGAAGACGAACCTATCTCACTTTAACTACAGTTTTCTCAAAATATGGAATTTGGCGCTTAATTAGTTAAAACTAGTATTTAGTTTTAGTAGTTTATTTAGTGTAGGTATATGCCCCCGATGTGACAGCAAAAATTTCATCATAATTGCTCAAAGGGAGGGGGTACTTTATTTAATAACTTTTTACGTTTTTTTTATTTACTCAAAAACGGCTTTAAAGATTTTGATCAAACTGGGTATTTGATGTATGTATATGCCAAAGATGTGACAGCTAACATTTCATCAAATTTGGTAAAACACGGGGGGGGCACTTTATTTCATACCTTTTTTTTCCTATTTTCACCTTTTTTTCGATTATCTCAAAAACGGCTTTTCACCAAATTCGTCATGTTTAATGGAAATTAGGTGTTCTTATAACATCAGGTAAGCTTTATCATTATTAAAATGTTCTGATGGGGTTTAAATGGGGAAGGGGCCTTTTTTGTTTGTTTGTGTCCTATAAAGTACCTTTGTTTTTGTTTATATGGAAAAATTAACTGTCTCTCGTTACGCCGAAAAAAAGAAATAGCTAAATATGAGATATGATAAAAATCAAGTAAAACATATAGAGGAGAAAAAAAGAAAAATATTCAGTCAACTCATAAAACACGTTGAGCCCACGCATGCGGAGTACGTGTTTAAAGACAGGCCATTATTTTAATAGAATTAAAGCCGTTCTGTTCATTTAATGGAAATTATTTGTTTCATGGTAACTAAATGAAGTTTTCAACAAGTAAGTAGAGAATTATGAAATCAGACGACTTGGAGTGTCATGCTTGCATGCCGAATTATCGCAAGTAAAAACTTTTATTTAATAATAAAAAAAAAAAAAATAGTGTAATTTAGAGAGCAAAACAAAAATAAGAAATGAATGTGGAAAAATGTGTAACTTTGAGAAGTGGCAATTAACAAAACACATTAATCTCTAATCTAAGTAAGTTGGTGAGTGAAAGTTGTGTGTTGCGCGCACGCACCAGATTTTTTTTGTCATGTCCCTGTGAGCATCTGTTATCAGTCTAAACATTTTGGAAGAAAAAGTTTGTAATTTCTTTAAGTGCGTCTTTTTAGCTGAGAAGAAAATCTGAGAGGTGTATATCAAAATGGGCTAAGTAATTAGTTGTATGTATCCTACAGTAGCTAATATCGTACGGAAAAAGAACTCAATGATAAATCACTAAATCTTTTTGAACAAAAATCTTCAAAAGATTTTTTAATTTAATATGTTTGTAAATAAAAAAAAAATAATGATTTTTCCTTTTCTTATACAAAAGATTAGTTGAGATACTGACCAACAGCAATATAATACCGGTCTATCAATTCGGCTCAATAAATTATTTCGATTTTATTTGAATAATCATATTATCTTAAAAATTACTTTTTATCGTCTGCATTCGGAATCACATTACAGAAGATTTCACATTCGGATATACTCACTACCATATTCGTTTTTTTATTACCAATATGCTCAATAACATCTGGGAAAAAACGAAAAGGAATTGGTTCAGGGATATATTCGTAAAACTGTAATTTTGAAATCAAGAAATGAAGAGCTGCTATTCTGTAACAGGCATATCATCGTGCACCAACACTCAAAAAATAAATTAAGGTGAAAATATAAATAATAATGGAAATAAATTCAGATATTTCTCAAACATTTTTTTTTTTTTAAAAAACCCGTTTGCTAAAAGGAACGTATTACAATCTCTACCTGTCATGTTTTCGATCAATCAAATCGACCAATGCTTGTTCATTCAAGACTAAATTAGCTTAGTTCGAAGGGAAATTGATTTTATCTAAATAATAGTTCATTTGACAGACTCGGAAGTATTAAATATTTATCTGAAAATAACCTTAATAGTATAATTATTTAGTTTATTTTTTAAATTTTGAACAACGGTGGAATAATGATATTTAAAAAAGTATTAGAATGTTTTTCTACATGTCATTGTGATTTTATCACTCAAAGCAACAAAAGTTATTTTCTAAAGGATAAAATCCAGCCCCTTTCTATTACTTCGTTCAATTTTCAATAATATGTCATTTTATTCCGTAAAATGTTATTTCGAAATCGTAATTAATTTCGAATAAACCCTTATGTTAAAAAAAAAAAAAACGAAAGCTCAGTTCGTTAACATAGCGTTTGCACCACAGCAGCACCTTATTCATATTTTCAATTATGTTCGGATCGCAGCTTTTGTATAAAGCCTTATGGTTCAGAGGAATGTAAACATTCTCGAGGAAAAAAGAAAACCTATAAGTTTCAGCCGAACATATTTTCTAAGCTATATTATAACATTTTCAATTAATCTCTGAAAACATTATCTATCATTGTAAATATATACGTAGGCATCTTACAGCCATAAATATACACATGAAATTTAATTTAAAATATTACTCACACTTGTTTATAATAAATAAAAATCTGGTGCGTGCGCGCAACACACAACTTTCACTTACCAACTTACTTAGATTAGAAATTAATGCGTTTTGTTAATTGCCACTTCTCAAATGAACAGAACGGCTTTAATTATGAACAATGGTCTGTCATTAAAGGCGTACTCCGCATGCGTGGGCTGAACGAGTTTAATGGGTTGACTGAATATTTTTATTTTTTTTCTCCTCTTTATGTTTTCTTTATTTTTATCATATCTCATATTTAGCCATTTCATATTTTTAGGCGTAACGAGAAACACTTAATTTCTCCATATAAACAAAAACAAAGGTACTTTATCGGAAACAAACAAACAAAAAAGACCACCCGCCCCAAAAAAAAAAGCCCCCTCAGAACATTTTAATAATGATAAAGCTTACCTGATATTAAAGAGCACCTAATTCTCATTTAACATGACGAATTTGATAAAAATCGTTATAGCCTTTTTTGAGTTAATAAAAAAAACACGGGAAAATGATACAAAATTTATTAAGTAAAGTCCCCCCTCCGGTTGATCAATTTTGATGTTATGTTGGCTATCGCATCTTTGGCATATACATACATCAAATACCCAGTTTTATCAAAATCTTAAAAACCGTTTTTGAGTAAATAAAAAAAAACACGTGAAAATGATACAAAATTTATTAAGTAAAGTCCCCCCTCCGGTTGATCAATTTTGATGAATTTTTCACAGTCATATCTCAGGCATATAAATAGATCAAATACTCAGTTTAATCAAAATCGTTAGAGCCGTTTTTGAGAAAATCGAAAAAAACTTAAAAAGTTATTAAATAAAGTACCCCCTCCCTTTGAGCAATTTTGATGAAATTTTCGCTGTCACATCGCGGGCATATACCTACACTAAATACCCAATTTTAGGTTCCCAAGGTTTATATTTTTTGAGCTAGTCTGTTCACACACACACACACACACACACACACACACACACACACACACACACACACACACACACACACACACACACAGAGACCATTTCGCGGGACTTGGTTATTTCGACTCAGGGGGTCCCAAAACGTGTATTTCCGTTGGATACCGGAAGTCGAAATTTTTCACGATCGCAATACTTTCCTTACTATATATTTCATATATAGGTAAGTGAAAGTAAAAATATAATTTAAAAATCTAAATTTTTACATGTTAGCCACAACAACCGAATTATTCATTTGGACCTCTGGCATCATATTTAAAGAAAATATTCATTTCATTCCATGTTTTGTTTTTTTATAGTAACTTTTTTATAGTAAAGTAACTGTTTTCGGAACATAGACCTGACATCAGCACTCTTCGGAAGACAATAGAATTGCCGAGGGGCGAACACCCCAATCCGTGCTTCTCTTAATCACATTTGATTGTAAGTGAAGTCTCGAATTCAGCCACGGCAGTGTATTGTATTTTTATTAATCATCATAAACTAGTATGTACTTAGGTATATATAAATATTTACACACTTTACTAATTTCTCAATTCGGTAAATGTATCAAATTTGTAGATTTGATATCCTCTTAACAAAAAGTAGGTTGGCTGAATGAGTTGAAAAAGAAAAAAAAAATAGGGGGAAGGATAAAACCTTTTTTTTTTAAATTAAATTATCGGAGAAATTCTATAAAGGTTCTGAACTTATTCGGATACAACAAGAGGAACCTGATGTCCTGGCAGGCCTAGACCAAAAAGGACATACACTTGTAAGATGCGTGGTGTGTAGGACACGACAATCTTCTTCAAGATCCAAGAGAAGACAAAAAAAAAAAAGAATGTCTGTCGCGATGGACGGAAACATGCTGAGGATATCAAGAGACTGGAGAGCCGGAGGAGTGGCTGGCTAGTGGTCGTACATCACAACCATATGGTCACCACCGACAGCTTACGATCTATAGTACAATATAATATAAATATTTATACTATCATCCAACTTAGTTATCTGTTATTGAATAAATAAATAAAAAGTAACTAAATGATTTTATTTAATGGGTCTCTGTGGGCTGTGGAATGAAGGTCCTTATTCCAGGAGCCGTCAAATAAAATTTTGAAGAGCCTTGCAATCTTAAAAACGAACCAAAACTGATATAAATATTATTTTTCTTTTATTGATCTTTCCCATAAAAATAACCAGACGACAAAACACCTCCTTTGTTTTGAAGCCCATGCTCATATCACTAACCATAGGGGATGGCAATAATCCAATCAGCGGAGAAGATAGGATTGGTTGATCGACAGGAAGCCACACCTATGAAGATCAAGAGATTGTTCAGCTTGATTACTTTTATTCGTATACGCACCTAATAAGAACGAAAAGTGAGAAAGAACTAATTTCCGGCAAAGGAGTGGAATGGTTGTGTATACACGGTTTATAGACACCCTCCTTGCGACTTCTTCCCAGCTTTTCCTACACTAATATCTTGACATACTAAACGGTAAGTTAAGCTCATAGATTTGTATTCGTACAAAGATTCTTCCTTTGTACTTTCTTACTGTTTTTTTATTATTATTTTTTTTTTTATGTGATCCTTGATGCTCTATCTAACTTATAAAAGATTATGGGTCGACCATTGTTCATCTGGACCTATATTAAAAGCAACAGTTTAGACAAATCATTAGAAACCTAGATTTTATTTTAATCAAGAACAATGTCACAAGTAAATTTTCTATATTACATTTTGAATAATATTCCTTGGTTCGATGGTGGTACTATAATATAATTGAATCGTTTAGTTTCGAATGGTCACAGGTACACTCCAGAGAGAGAGAGAGAGAGAGAGAGAGAGAGAGAGAGAGAGAGAGAGAGAGAGAGAGAGAGAGAGAGAGAGAGAGAGAGAGAGAGAGAGTAAAATAAAATAATTGGCAAAAGGTATTTATTTATACAATCATTTGTGCTCTTCGCCATTGCTGGGAGTACAAAATTTCAGTACAACAAAAAAAGGCGAACAAAATCGACATTTACGAACTTTTTTCAATTTTTCGCTTTATTCAATAACTCGAAAACGATTAATCGCTGAAGATGTGTTCTTTCTAAAATAAAAGGGCTTTAAATTTCGCGTCGACTGAGGTCCTCACAGTTAAAATCGGTTAGGTCTTTTCGCCAAAACCGATTGTCAATTTAGCCACTTTAGCGGAAAAATGAATTACGCTCATATTCCAAAGTCTGCAATTTGAAGAGGGCTACTTCAAATAAAAAATATTAGCTATAATAGTTGTAGAATATCAAATTCTGTGTAACACGAGCTCATTAATTTTAAAATTAGCCCTCTCCTGTGGAGACAAAGTAATTAAAGCGTGAAAGTATTTGGCGCCTTGTGGTCTAAAATCCGTGAAATTTTTGGGATTTTTTTTTTCAGTTTCTCGCATATAATTCGGCAAATACATATCACAAACTATTGCGTTCTTCTTATTATAAGAGGCTAAACAATTGCAAATAGAATGATATATTTGAAGTTTAAATCGGTTTAGTGGTTTAATTTTTACGATTTTGGTGGAAACCGTGTTCCAACGCCTATAACTCAAAAACATCTAGTTTAAATGAAAAATGTTCTAGATAAAAGTTGCAGAAGATCAAATTTAGCATGAAACAAGCTCCCATAATCTATTTTGGTAGCTAAGAAATAATATATTAGACAAATCTTTTAATTTTATTAATATTTAAATTGCAATTAATGCAGAATACTAGTTTCATATGAGAAAATTGTTCAGCTGTACAAATCATAATTAGAGCGAAGAATTTTATTTATCAAGTTCTTCCTATACTAAAGGATGCAATCAAATTCATTAAAGGCCTTTTTAAGGAGGAGAACTTTCGTTTTTGCCAGAGATACAACGCTCCTATTCGAGCTAAATTATGTTTTTGGACAGTTGACTGGTATAACACAAAGGTATAAATTGAGCTGTAACTTGAAACATAGGTGAATATAATTTAGATTGTTTTCAAGATACGATAGAAGCTACTTACAGAATCTTTAAGCAAACAGCAGGCGATGGGATGAAAACTTAATTTAGAACTACCTGAAACCATTGTTTCCGTCAAAGAAAGGAGTTCAACGAACTTAAAAAAACAAACAGAAGTAAGGCCGTTATTTCATAAGAATACAAATAAGTGAATTTTGCATGAGTTTTATTTTTTTTCATGAACTTGGCGGACGTGCTCCGAACTGTAAACAGCCGACACGAGCAAATAAATATCTCAAACCTTCGCCATATTAGCTCAGCGGACAGCCCCTTTTCTTCGACAGGCCCGACATCTCTCAAGGATCCTTACTTAGCAACTTCTTTTATCGTCTGCGTCGTTCTCCTTTAGAGGCTCGGGAGCCGGCGCGCAAAAGTATACTGATTAATATCACGAGCTATGCATGATTCATACATCATTCATGTTACGTGATTAATATATACTTACATAGCAATTTTTTTTCAAATCCATCGATTCATATTATAAAACTAATTATGCTATTAAAGTCTTATCATCATTAACAACAAATAAGCTTCTCATGGGATCAGAATTTTCAGTCAGCAAAATGCTTTGCAATTAGTTAATTTCGAGGGCTGCTTCGACAGCGTTCTACTATGGCCCGGTGCACACGGACGACACTTTTCTGCGATGCGGACTATAAGCCAGGTCAGGGGTACCTGGAGTACAAAGGACCGACCGGATTTACCATTATACTCCAGGTACCCCTGACCTGGCTTATAGTCCGCATCGCAGAAAAGTGTCGTCCGTGTGCATCGGGCCTATAAGTGTACGGTTAACTAATCTGGTCTCTTGGCCACCGCCTTCGCAGTCGTCGGGGTGGGCTGTACGGGTTGTTCAAATTTTCTATTTAATTAATATATAAATTTAATGTTGTAAATCAGTCTTTTTTGACGGTTACTGTAATTTTCTCAGCTGGTGCAAAAACTGTTGGATGTTTAACACGTTCACGCCGGGACTGTAATTCATGCTCCTCGCATATAAGTATATTTATATGCCAGATATAAAACATTTTTCAGGATTTGAATATCTATAACATTCTGAACATCCTAAATATTTGTACCATTTCTGGAAACTGTGATAGCTTCTCTATTAAGTATATAGAAACGAATTTCTATGAACATTTCGTAGCTAGTGAAACAACTTAAAAACAATATAAATTTTTCAAAGAGTATCAAAAAAGCTTCAAAGCAGTCTGGTCTCGAACTGTTTTTGGAATATTGTGGAATACTGAAGAATATATTTCAGTATCAGTCTGTTCTTGCAGTTCTTAAAATATTCATCAATAAGCCCGTTCTCCCGTTCCGTTAAGATAGGAAACACAGCGAGCGGTTGAGCCCCTACTCCGAAGACTAGGAATAAAAGAAGAATTATTGCCGAACTGACATAGATCCTGTAAGCTCCTTTCTAGTCCTATTTCCTTCGTCTTTATTCCACAGGTTATTTAGGAGCTGGGAACAGTTTGTAGAGGGATAGGAAATGCTTTTACGTCCCCTTCATTTTTTAATACATATTTTTTTAAACATTTTTCGGACCTAGTGTATTCTAAAAGTCATCAATAGATCAGACCTTAAAAAAAAGTAAAATATTGACTGTATATTTTGCTGTATAATACCAACTGCCTGGGCTAGTTGAGGAATTGAAGTAATTAAGGTGTTTTGACGACTTGTGATGTATAGTACAAGAAATGCTTGTTCGAGTATAAAAGAAATATCGTATATTTGTTATCTGAAAGTCCTCAGCTTAGTGAAAATTGAAAAAAAAAAAACATGAACACATGAAACATGACTGTTTTAATTATCATTAAACACTGGACTAAGACAGACAGGATCTGAGGTACTACAAACACTGGACTATGGACAGTTGAAAATATGGTTAAATTTTACAGAATCGATTATTTTAATAGTGCCAATGCATTCAGCGTGTTTGATTCAATAAATACCGCCTTACCTAGAATTCGATTAACCTCGGTTTCGGAAAATCGATTCGACTTGGGACAGTCTACCGCTTAACTGAACTAACTCAGTTTTAATGAAAAAAGCTAACTGGAATTAATCTAATATTTATTTTTGTCTACTTCATTCATCAATCAGCATTTCTAAGCAAACTGTTGATAAATATAAAATTCCTTGGCTGTTTTACTGATTGAAATTATGACATGTTATAAGAAGTTATAAGATCTCTCATCCTTTCTTAATTTTATTAATCTAAGGATGTCATCTGTAGCTATATAACTTATCTGTTATACTCTTAGCTATACATTTCAAGAGATACATCAACTGTTTTTCAATTGTCGGATTTAAATTTGTGCCATTAATTTATTTATCTTCTAAGATCTAATTATTAAAAAACAATTCTTTTACCTAAAAGTATAAATATTAATTTATATATATATATATATATATATATAAATTAATTATCTAACGATAACTGATTACTACATAATAAAAATAAATACATACCTGAGTGGTCCCTTAAAATCGTCACCTTGATGTCTTTTGTTGTCCTTTAGTCTATTTTCCATCCTGCTTATCATAATACCCTTGAGCTAGGCCAATAACATCCGAATATGGAATCACATTGTGCTACTCCTATACCACGAGTTAGCATTCTCTTCACAATAAGTTGTTTGGATTTGGCAAGTCGTATGATCCAGAATCTGGCTTGCCTTGAGAGATAGGCTTAGAGCCATGTATTTATCTTATTACATCCCAGATTCAAGTCTGTCTTATACCTGACTGGATTGGACGATGCTACAATGGGAGTCCTAAATTTTGCCTATCCAGGTATAATTAGGATAGGGATCTTTAACGAGTACCTGACATCGTACAGGCTCGGGACCTCCATTTTACGTCCTATCCGAGGGACGGCATAGCCAAGGATTTTTTAATCCCATTAAAAAATCCTAGGACCTCCGCGGGACGCAAACCCGCGGCCTGTAGCATTGTAGGTTGCTGTGCTAACCCCAACACCACAGGTGACCTCTAATCTTCAAATAGTGAATTCACTTAACGATAATCTATAAGATCTTTTTTGCAATATTCTGGGATCTACCAAAAAAATAGACATATTGCGGAATTTCCTTCCAGACTTATATTCGACTGATTAAAAACTAATTATTTTTAATTGAAGCGTTGGAATGCATAAGGGTCTAAGTTCCAAAAAAATAAGACAACGTTTTTGTTTTCGCCAAATTGTTATATGTGTTAAAGCCATTCTTCAGGAATGGGTAAAAATTTCATTGTATCGTATTTCATTGGACGTATGAAAGATGGCAGTTTGCCGGCAACACCATTGTTGACAAGCAAAGAAAACAAGTCAGTGTTCTTATGCTGTTCGATCCATTTTACTGGATTTTTTCTAATTATAATTTTTCTCGTTCATCATAGTCCACAAACTGGTGGTATTTCGCGCTGAGGTCCTCTTCTTCCAATGTTAAAATTCAGGGCCCGGCGCACAGTGGTCAATAATTGCTTTTTGGCGACATAAATCTGCCATTTCCACAATTTTATATATTTTATACTTAAAGTTTAAATATAGTATTTATGTGTCCACTTAAGCTTCTGGATTAGATGTTTACCATAGCGAGTGAATCAGGTGAAACATATTCTAATTATGCGGGGAATTAAACTATGGTATTAACTATAACCTAGAAAGATGCCGCCGCACAGTGGTCAATAATTGCTTTTTGGCGGACATAAATCTACCATTTCCACAATTTTACAGATAAATTGATGGGATCTTTTTTATTACCTTCTTAATAAAATTCAAAAACCAAGGAAACAATTCTCGTTAAGATTGCTTCGGTATAAGTGTCCTTTTTGCTTACCCAAAACCAGGTTTCTTGTGTGTTAATAGATAGTTTTCGTTAGTATGCAAAAAAACATGGAAGAACTCAATATTTTTCAGAATTTTCTTTTTTGTTTTTTTAGTCTGAGGGTGATCTTTCATACAATAAGCAATTATTGACCACTGTGCGGCGGCATCTTTCTAGGTTATAGTTAATACCATAGTTTAATTCCCGCATAATTAGAATATGTTTCACCTGATTCACTCGCTATGGTAAACATCTAATCCAGAAGCTTAAGTGGACACATAATTACTATATTTAAACTTCAAGTATAAAATATATAGCCTTCTTCCGTGGCCTTACTATCCATTAGGCCCTCTTTCTGAGAATTTAATTCCTCAGAAGCCTCCGTTTAGAAAGCTTCATCAACTTCCACTAAGTATGGAATTAAGTGCAATCTTCACCAGAGAGCAATTTACGATCTTTTTTTTTCCTCCACTCCTTTCCGAGAAGACCCTCCAACAATGCGGGCAGCTTTTATTTCCAGAAGGATTCGCCAAGCTAGTGATTATCTCTATCCGGGGTGTAATTGGTAGGAGAGGGCGATCGAAAGTGATGAGGGTTGGGTAGTAGTCTTTTGTTCAACAAGGGAACGTGATAGAAGGAGGAGGTATGATGAAAGGTATAGGACTTAAGTAAGAAAGCATGTAGGTGGGTATATTCTTCGAAAGAGGTATACGCCAAGAGCTCTATTTTACTTCCACTTACTTATGGTATCTATGAGATATATAGTAAGTGAAAGTATTGTGATCGTGAAAAAAACAGGGGTCCCCAGAGCCCATATAACCAAGTCCCGCTAAATTGTCTATGTGTGTGAGTGAACAGACTAGCAAGAAAAAACTAAAACCGTACGAAACTGAAATTAAGTATTTGGTGTAAGCAGATGCCCGGACATTTTTCTTCCAGTAAAGGACCTTTGATTTTGTTTATATCAAGATATTTAGTGTTCTTCATTATGGCAAGTAGTATTTAATGGCTAAATGTGAAATAATTCCATAAACATGTACACGAGGAATAATAGAATATAGAATAGATTGTTTATTTAAGTTTTTATAACATAAACATTAATATTTATATGAAGAAAATAAACATATTGCTTGGATATAATCCGTTAGCAGAGTTGCCAAGATAAAATATAAACATATCTATGTACTTATACATGCAAGAAAAAAATAAATTAATCTTAATAATTAACATAATTACAAAATTATATACGATACTTAAATTAGTATGAATCTAAATTAATAATTGAATTCTTTAATTAATATCGCTCTGTAATGTAGAGTAGCCTTTACATATTTAAAAAGCGAAACCCAATCCTGACTGACCGTTTAGGTAGCTACAAAGTTCACTTTGTGTTAATATGGTTTTTTTTAAATATTTTATACGGTATGGTTTGTAAATAGGACATATGGCAATTACATGAGTTGTGTCTTCTACTTCTTTCAAATTACACACCGAACATAACTGACACAAGTCTGATTTGAAAGGCCTATAAATTAAATTTAACAGCTCACACCTAGCTTTTAATATTAATTTAACACTTTTAAAAGGTAACTCGTCAGAAAAATAATTAACATTATACTTTAATATGGGATACAACCCGTGGATTTGCCCATTTCTTGCCTTTGATTCGGCCTCTTCTTTTTGTCTATTTACTCTAATATTTAATAATTTATTTAGTATCGGCCTTCAGGTATCCACAGTTATTCCCATTTTTTATCTCGACCCCGTATGAGTCACATAGTTTTTTCTAAAATGCAAACCAGTAAATATTTTTATTAATGATTTCTGTAGCTAATAATTTTGGGAGTCTACTACTCGGCAAATTTAAAATTTTCAAAATATAATTGAAATGTAATTTTAATGTGTATAGGAACATACTATTCATGTCCATTTCCAAATTTAAAATATAATAAGGACTATTTTGTGGAATGTTGAATAATTTCTTAACAAAAAATCTCGGCAGTTTTCTACCTGGTCGTAAGTCTTAAATCCCCAAATTTGAGCACCATAACACATTACTGAACGGGATGTCGCGTAAAAATCTTTATATTTGGAAGAAAGAGGTATTTCCGCGTTCGATACAATATTTTTCCACAAGGTGTTAATTCCAAACTTTGCTTTCGTTAACTTATCTTTTAAATGATTGTCAAAATTTAAAGAGGGGGTGAGAGAGATGCCCAAATATTTATATGACTTTACAATTTCAATTTGTTGACCATCAAAATACCATTGCTCCTTATGCGAATGCCTTCCGCCTTTCCTCTTACAAATCATGACTTTAGACTTTTCCAAATTCAAATTTAAACCCCAATCATAGCAATATCTATTTAATGAGTCAATCATACTTTGTAAGACGTCAGGCTTGTCGGCCATGAAGACTATGTCGTCTGCGTAAAGCAATGCTCTTACATTGTGATTTCCAATGGTTATACCTCCTCCTATTTCATTTACCAGATCATTCACATTACACGAGGTATAAAGAAAAGTGTTTCCACAAGTTGAAAATTTCAATTTCAGTTAATGAGTGCAGTAATATTTATGTATAATATATCGTTGGAAAAATGAGATACTCAAAAAAAATATTATTTAGTTTATTAAGTCGTAAAATGTATATTTGCTTTGAAAAAATTGGCATAAATACATTTTATACATAAAAAAATAGTAGGTTTGCCCCAACAAGCAGTTAAAACAATACTCTTTCGTTGACAACTCTAGTACTTTACTAAAAGCCCATCGTTATTAAGTAAGGCGTAATACGCACCCCAACTAGTTGTCTACGTGTTTTAAGTGCTAGTTGGAACATACCTATTTAACGGAAATCATTTGTTTACATGGTAACTAAATTACGTTTTCATATCAACTGAATAGAGAAATAAAATTAGACTAAACTAAATTTAGACTGAAGTGTATCCTTAAGTGTCATTAATATGGTGGTGTTGAGCTTGATGTTAGCTATCTGACTTTCTTGTTCAATTTTTTATCTTAAATAGCTCAAAGAGCTTGAATGCAGCAATTCCTTACCTAGTACTCCATCGTGGGTTATTGTAATGTAGGAGAATTTTCTTTAAATAAATAAATTAATAAAGGTTCTATCAAAACATCATTTAAACAAGAAAAGACTATATCGATTTTCGAGCGTATGTAGAACAAATCTGGCATCAGATACATTCTACATACTACCAATTTAGGTATAATAAACCTTTAAAAATTTAATAACAAGCTTCAACAATTCATTCATTGATTTCTTGATTTAATTTCTTCATATAAAATGATATGCATCTTTCAATACAAAGTTATAAACACAATGAAGAATAAGATCAGTTAAAATAAAATCATCAGAAGCCTGGAAATTTCTTCAGATATAATAGCTCTACCAACGAATCATAATGTTAAACCTAGTGGAAGAAAAAATGGACCAAGTTGACGTAAGGCCTTGTAGTTCGATTTTTTTTTTCTGTTGGGCCATTTATAGCTTAAATAATTGAGAATACTGTGCTTTTAATAGATATTCAACGAGACAAAAAAAAAAAAAAATGGATGGGCGGAATGGGAAACTTTACGAGTATTTCATAAGTTCAATAATATTATTTCTATGGTACTATTGTCATTTACCAAACAGAATACAGAGTTATTTTTATTTAATTGACGAATTACGAATTCCAACGCACATATGGGTCATTCTTTTACAAACCGAACAGATTTGGACAAAAATTGACCGACACATTTTAGATTTAACTGAAACTTTTTTTACGGGTTCTATATCGAAAAAAAAGAGATACGTGTAAGAGGATTTTTTTTTATTTTCGATATTTTGAAAAATAAACAAGATCGAAAATTCGTGAATTTGATGATTTATCGATAATAGCCTTTTTTTCAAAAAATCATAACTCCGGTTCTATTTAAGGTAAAAAATCTAACTTTTTTTTATTTTGAAGGTAAAAAGACAAACTTTAAGAAAAAAAATACTTTCAAAACAAATTGTCGAAAAATTCAAATTGTTATTAACAATTTCAATGTTTAAATCGGTTTTTAACAGTGGCGCCACCCATGAATCAACTTTTTACTATTTTTATCGTATTCTGCGTCAAATTTTCTATCGAAAACGCTTTTAAAATCGATGGAGAAGTTATTTTTACTGTAAGAAAAAAATTAATTAATTTAGCGCGGTACGTCACATCGACAACATGGGTTACATTTCACGGCTCATATTCTTGTTTTAAACCGTTTATCTCTTAAATACAAATAATTGTTTCATTTTTTTAATTAAAAACATATTTTATTAGCCAAGAAGATGGGAAAAATAGAAAAAATACATAAATAAAAATAAATAAAAAACATTGTTGAAAATGAAATTTTTTTATTAAGATTTCGATAATGCATTAGTTAATAAGAACAATATTTAGAATATAATAATAAATACAATATTTAAAAATAAGACAATGTTTACATTTTCTGTTTAAAAATTTTTACAACAACCTTTTTTTCGCAAGATGAAAACCGTTTTGCTTCCAATTGCTGTAAAGAAATCGGATTAATACAACGATATTTTAAACTTCCTTTTATTGTTAAAGCTTTTTGGAAATGCATTATCGAAATCTTAATAAAAAAATTTCATTTTCAACAATGTTTTATATTTATGTATTTTTTCTATTTTTCCCATCTTCTTGGCTAATAAAATATGTTTTTTAATTAAAAAAATGAAACAATTATTTGTATAAGAGCCTTTAAAATATTTGTATAAGAGATAAACGGTTTAAAACAAGAATATGAGCCGTGAAATGTAACCCACGTTGTCGATGTGACGTACCGCGCTAAATTAATTAATTTTTTTCTTACAGTAAAAATAACTTCTCCATCGATTTTAAAAGCGTTTTCGATAGAAAATTTGACGCAGAATACGATAAAAATAGTAAAAAGTTGATTCATGGGTGGCGCCACTGTTAAAAACCGATTTAAACATTGAAATTGTTAATAACAATTTGAATTTTTCGACAATTTGTTTTGAAAGTATTTTTTTCTTAAAGTTTGTCTTTTTACCTTCAAAATAAAAAAAAGTTAGATTTTTTAGCTTAAATAGAACCGGAGTTATGATTTTTTGAAAAAAAGGCTATTATCGATAAATCATCAAATTCACGAATTTTCGATCTTGTTTATTTTTCAAAATATCGAAAATAAAAAAAAATCCTCTTACACGTATCTCTTTTTTTTCGATATAGAACCCGTAAAAAAAGTTTCAGTTAAATCTAAAATGTGTCGGTCAGAAAGGTGTTCGGTTTGTAAAAGAACGTCCCATATACAAAAAATAAAATACAAATATGAAGAAAGAAAACAAAATTAAATAATATACTTGGAGATTAAGAAAAAGAATGCCTGTTCAGCAAGAGATAAAAAACGTACGTAACAGATTGAACATCTGCTTGTTCTTTACAGCTGTCAGGACAAGTCGCCAAGTTCCTCCGACAGGCCGTTCCTCGACTTCGATGTGTAATATACAAGTGGCAGTTGGAATTTCAACACTAGGCAAAGACATGCTTCTTTCACCTGTACACTTCTTTCTTACGCCTACACAATATATAATTTACAGGATTTATCTAATAATACATATATTTATTAACAATAAAATTAAATAATATAAACAATACTATTGTATTTAATTGGTTGTTTGGTTTAAATAATTTTCGTATTAAATTAATTTAATTTGGTAAATACGAGGTAGTTTTCATTTATTCGTTATAAGTACTATAAATTTAAGTAGAAATAATTGTTATAATCTAGTGTTAAGACCATGTGGTTGAGGACTATTGCTCACACAAAGTGCTTCCAACAATTAACATATTCACCTATTTACATTGTTCAACAGTATATAATTATTTTATATATAATATCTTACCCTGCTCGTGCTGTTCTCTTATAAATAGAACGGCCTGTAGAAAATATTTTTTTTATAATGTATGGATGAATGCCATAATTATTGACGTTAATTCACCTTAGTATACATAATTCTTATTGTTATTTTTTTAAGCTACTTATCTTCTTAATGCATCTATTTAATAGCATTAACAAGATAAGTAGCTTTTCTAAGTATATAGAAATTCATCCTAAAACCTTAAATTGCTTTTGCTATTGACGCTTAGTCTTTTGGTACTCCAATAATTGATATATTCGATGCTAAATCGCATTTTTATCTATTATAAATATAAAATAATACATGAAAATTCTTTTAATACTTCGAATAAGAAAACTGATCTGAATGCTACTATTGGTTGCGATTAATGTAATAGGAATTAGCACCTCCTCTGTTTCATCTGAAGCACCATGCACCCCAAAAAGCATGAAGTCTGTATTTTGGGTACCATGAAAAATGATATTTTTTGATAGATAAATTACAATTTTACAAAGTTACAAATTATACTTTTCGCTTTCTTATGGGCTATATTTACAGGACTATTCTTTTTTCTCGTGAGATTCAATCTCTTTTTTCGGGGAAGATACATGATGAGGTTGGTGAACTTGCTTATTGACGAAGATCGGAGTGATGTTCTCCATGCCGGCGTACGGTCCACTGTGCGTATGTATACTTCTTGGACCACGTCCAAACCTGGGGATGGCCGTTCCTTATGATGTCACAGTTTATCCTTCACCTCGTACCTTAAGCTGATTCCGATTGACCATTTAGAACGAATTATAACCTCTTAATATGGAACGAGAGTTCGAATTCTATCGAATTTTGTTTTTAACATTGTGCTTTAAGATTTTATCAAATTCCAAATAGCAATGAATTTCCTTCTATCCTTATATAAATTGTCTTCTGATTGATGAATTAAAAATCACTCATTAAAGTAATAATAATTTAACCAAAACAGTAATAAAATATGTGTCTTGAAATCTAGCAGAAATAAAGATAGGAAGACGCGTGTCCCAGAAAATATTTGGAGGGGGGGGAGGATATGCGGTTTAAAACAAATCCAAAAAGTGAGCAATTAACTAGAAATTTTGTTAGAATTAGATGCCTGACATTATTCCACTAATAATTTTCCTTCATACTCTAAGGGGATTGATCCCCCATATCCATATCTCACCGCTCCCAAAGGTTCCCTTTGGTTAATGTTTCCCTTAAGCATTCCGCCGGGTGTAAATGTACATGAGGAACTGCAATGAACCCTTTTTTTGTACCTACAAAAAATCTCTAATAATAACTAATACCTACATAAATAAATGTTCACTATTACATTTTAGCTAATAAACTATTAATTTTATTTATTAATAAAATCATTATCATTATTCTATACAATCATATTATTATTCCATAAACAGAAAATATATGGCTTCCAGTTAATAAAATAAATAAATTACTGTATCCTCGTGTACCTGAAGTAAACATAATTAAGATGCAGTTAATGACTGCAAGCCCGTTCATGATCATGTCCTTGCAACTGCAATAAAACAGGGCCTTGTTTTGTCTTCTATAATGGTTGCAAGCCTGTTAGGCTTTTGTTTTTAATATATACCTTCCCGACTGCGAAATACCACCTCTCCAAGATATAAATCATTGTTTATCGGATAATTTATGGATCGACTCTCTATCACAGATTCTCGCTCGGGCTATATGAGCCTATATCCTGTCCATCCACAAGAAGTAGATATCTGCATGTATAATTTTGTATTGTAAAATATTCTCATGCCAATACCGACTTATGAACAATAGTTGTAAATAAATCGCTTATTTACAGCTTAGATCGTCTGTTAATTCCAAGCAACATTGCTGAGCCTTCCTTCATTAGTTACGTCGTGCCTTCTTGTCGATCTACAGTGCTAAGGTATTCTTCTTGTTTGCCAAGTACAATAAAGATATTGGGCGTGCACCGAACGTTAAGTTTCTTATGACCTCTACGCATAGGTATTTTAGTAGTATCATGTTTGTGATGTACTGTATTTGTTCACATTTATGTTTTGCATTAATAATGCAAATATTTTTGTAGCATACACCATTTGAGGCATGGAGAAACAAAAAGGAGGGGAACCGAAATCGGAAATTATTTTTAGAAAACACAAAGATGTACATAATTTAAGTAATTGCTTAAGTGCTTTAAGTGATTATTTTACACATAATTATTGGCTCAGAGGTTTCTAAAGAACATCAGAAATATGTTTGTGAAATGTCGTTTAGCTTTGCCTGAATACTAAATAAAAAAAAAGTAATATATTGGATTTATACTATGCACAAGTGAAAATGGGAGAAAAAAAGCATATGCATATAAAAAGTGGTGAGTAGCAGAAATTATTTCTATGAATTGACACAGAAAAAAATCAAATTAAAAAATGAAAGAATTTGGATGTATGAAGTGGGAAGTATGAGAAAATTATAGCTTTAAAAGCTCATTAGTCGTTTAGAATCAAGGCGGACAAGAAAAATAATTAATTAGGAGTCTAATGCCTTTCTCGCTGCAGTCCTTTTTCTTTCTTTGATTTTCGTCATGAAGGCTTAAACTGTCGTTAATAACATAACTTCCATTTAATAGCATGCTCTGGCTCAGATATCCAACTCTCCTTTGATAGAGCCTGCCTATAATATCTTGCCCTCAGGGAAAATTTCCTTTAGCGAATTTCAAATCAGTATAATCATGGCGTTTAATGGCTACGCTTCTGTATTAATAAATCGAAAAATAGATGTATTTTTTTTTTTTTCAAGAAGCGCTATATATTTAACATAATGTATATTTGAGAACGAATAGTGAGACAATAAAAAACCCAAAATATTTCCATAGAATATTTTTTGGAGATTTCTTCACCATGCCTTTCTTAAATAAACCAATTTTTAACCATTAACTAGTGAATGTTCATCTCACATAAACCATACAAAAATGATTGCAAAAAAAGCATCATTTTATCCAATACCAAGATAATTACTGCAAAATTATTTAACCGAATCTTTAGTTGAGTCACCTGAGTTCAAACACAATAGAGCAGTAAATTTTAGTAATCATCAGGTAGGATAACAATTTAAAGTTTTTTATACCTTTGTACAAAAAAAACATTATTTTTAATATTCGTATTTATAGTTATTAAAAAGTTATAAAAGACGCCGCAAAACGCATTTCAATGCCTTCAAAATTAAAGCGCTCATCCCATTTTGAGTTCTCAGGGCAATGTCAGATTGCAGATTTTTTTAAATTTAGCTAATCGTACGGATTCGATTCATTTTCTTAAAATTAGAAACATTCAATTACACAATTACTCAATTAATGCTATACCAAAATGAATGTTTACATGAGTTCTTAATAAGTACGTACAAACCTAAAGAAGAACGAAAATTCGAGACATTTAAATTTATGATTTAGTCTTTTTCTATTTCTATTTTCATGCCAAGCTAGTTATTTTCACGAGTGTAAGAATACCCAACATGTTTAGGCTGAAGCGAGTGCTAGGGTCGGTGGTACAACAGAGTTTTGTCGGATTAAAATAGGTTTTGAGCTGGATAAGAAGAAAGCTGAAATATGTAATTGAGTTGTGTCTGATATTATTGTAACATTTTACTGATACCTGCCAGGGCGTCCGCAGGATTTCGTCTAGGAATGGACACTGATAAAATTGGGTTGGGCGTCGAGATATTCTAGGTAAGACCGAATAATGGCTTCAAATAAGGCTTATTGATATTTAAAAATTGAAATATTTACTTATATAATACTTAATAAATATATTAAATGAATACGAATTCATTTAATTCGTAGTTTTTTTTCTCATATTTTCTTCATATTATCATATTTTGTTTCTCATATTCAGCTTCCCTTCCCCCTGCGCTTGCCCATTGATATCACACGTATATTTTTATTTTATTCGTAGACATTTTATAAAAATAACATTGATTGCTTTATGCCAGGTTTATTTGTTCCTTCAACTACTTTCTGCAAGCTGTAAGTTATTAAAATGATAAGTACATATTATGTGATTAAATGTGATACCTATAATCGAATTTCGTTTCCTACAAACTTTATTTCAAACCCATTTGTTTGCAATTGTCATCCTCTTTCAGCTTTCAATGATACGTTTGATTATTAGCTGCAGACAGCACATTAAATGTTCTTATTTTTAAAGAAATTCTGAAGCATTTTTGTTTTTTATTCATTTTTTCACAGTCACTTAGTTGTGTTTGATATTATTGTAGCATTTTACCCCGAGATAAAGAACCTATTTTTATGTCTTGACAATTATTCCCACCTCAGTTAGCTAAATTATATCATTACTCAAGTATCGGTACATTTCGTTCGATAATTTCGAGTATTGATACTTTAGGAAAAGTATCGTATCAAAAGATGTATATCATATAGATAAGTGGTATCTTCCCTTGTTGAGGTAACTGAATTTTAGATTGTGCAGCCCTCTAAATTCTCTCTCAACACTATTTTTTCGTTGCATAGAATGCTAAATTGTCAGAAAATACCATTTTCCTTTTATACCAAATATATAATTATATACAAGCCTTAATATTTATTTATTTATTTATTCGACCCTACCGTACCTCTAGGGTAATACGGGTTTTTTAACAGTGATATGATACGCATGCCTGCATAACATATCACTGCTGCAAGTACATCATTATACAGTTTTCACTGAATTTTTTTTTTTCTTTTTAATTAATCTCTCCCTTCCTCTTCTTCGCCTCCTCTGTCCGGCGGCCTCCCTGGAGCTTCCTCTCTTCTACCCATGGAAAAGTGGGTTAGACCCACGGCTTCCTTCCATCCGCATACAAAAGTTTTGAAGTGCGGGTAATTTTCCTTGGTCATGAGCTAAGGGAGGTCGCTCTCAGACAGAGTGTAGAGCCCACTCTCCCTCAGCAGTTTGGCCCTTAGTGTCTCATAGGCGGTGCAAACGACGACAATGTGCTCGGCGGTTTCTGGTACTCCACAACAGGGGCATAGGGGGTCGATGTTTTTGCCGTGTTTGAAAAGTTTCGCTCTAAATCCCCCATGCCCCGTAAGAATTTGTGAGACCCAATAGTCCGGGAGGACCCAAGTCTTTTCTAGGCGCGATCCGACGGTGGGGAAATACTTCCTCAGTATGGCCCCATTCGGTGTCGTCACCCACCGCCGATTCCATTCTGTTATTGTGTCCTACAGGAGGATCTTCTTCCATCTGCTGGGGTCTTCACATATCCGCTCGCGTAGGTTTGGTGGTAGATCCGCCAAGCCATCTCGTTTTAGTTTGTAACGAAATATGTCTTCTCTTAGGAGAAGGTCGAGAGGAATAGCTCCTCCCAAGACTTGCACCGCCTCGTGAAACACTGATTTATACGACCTAGTAACTCTTAGCAGGGCCATTCGTTGGATCGTCGCCAACCTGCTCTTCTGTCTGTGCGAGAGGTTCCTGTTCCAGGCCGGGGAAGCATATCTCAGTATCCCAATAGTACAGGAGCCAGATGCAAAAAATCTCACCCATAGAACATACACCTACAAATTTCAGTATAGTTAGAAACAACAAGGTTAAGTGCGAAACCGACCGTCTGGCAGATAAAATTCTTACTAATGCCTTAAAAATTAATTTGAATAATTAATTTTTTCACAAAAATTCACCCATAAAACATACGGCTGGTATATGGCTTAATCGTTAGGTTTTTATTTCTATAGAGAGGGAAAAATCGTCTGGCATTGATAAAACTCTTACTAGTGCCTGCCAGACGCGCGCGAGCGGTGCGCGAGAATTACAAAAATTCACCCATAAAACATACAATCCATTCTTGTGCCAATTGATTCAAAAAGGTTCCTAAACACGAAATTCAGTCGTCTGGCTGGTTAAAAATTCTTACTAATACCCGCCAGACGCGTTTATAAGTCAAAAAATCGTTCCGATCCAGGTGAACGTATGTTTAAAGTGTTTAATTATAAGTACTTCCTTGAGTAGATTTAATGTAAAAATTTTCATTGTGCCATAAAAAGAAATATTGTTCTAAAAATATTTAAAAAAAACAAACTATTTTATTATGAAATATGAAAAACCGGAATCATTCACCTCATTATTATGCAAACCTTATTACAAGATGCCAAGAACCGAAATAAAAAAATGATCGTTTTAGGAAAATAAAAACCGTAAGTATATATTATCTATATAAGAAAAGAGTTTTATTTAACACAAAAATAGAAAAATATTAAAAAATTGTATATAACAAATGGATATAGAAATGAAATTAGAAGAAAACCAAATCAAATATTTGCCATCTATCTAATCAACATAAATTGTGAGAAAAGTGTGGGGGACCAAATTTCTAAAGCACAGCATGCATTTTACGCTTTCTCTAGTCAATTTTAAAGGGCTGAAATATGTTATTTAAGAATCCAGAACTCTAAGGAATTTCCTAAATAGCGTTCAACGAGTATTCCAACTTTAATTGATCGAAAAGGTAAAGAACAGTTTGTCTGCCCTTTATATGGTGTTAACTGGTTCTCTTTTGATTAAACGAGATTATTATACAAAAGAGTATAGGAATTGAAAGGAGTGTTTTCATCATTAAAGTGCTTCTTAACAAAATCAAATGAAAAATGTATGTTGAAAAAGTTTGGTGTAACGTCAATTAGGCGTATCCCCCAACAAAACACTGAGGACTTAGGTATATTAAGAAATTGCACTGCATATGAAGAAATGAGAAATGAATGAATGATAGTAGAAAAATATAGCGAATCAATAAAAAATAAACTCTAACTACAAAGAATTTGATTAAAACATTATTTATTTATATATTCACAATGACTAATCAATGATCATACAGGAAGTTATTTTGGGACAAAAAAATACATCGACTGGACAATAACTCCTCGTCGTCCCAAGAAATAATCCTTGGTAGTATGAATTTGCTTCTTTTAAACTCCGATATAAATAATTAGCATCGATAGTAATATTTATTTTTGCTAAATATGAATGTTAGAACCCTAAAAATAATTTCTAAGAACATTTAGAAATGCTCATAAATAAAATTAAATGGAAAAATAACGCAAATGTTCACCTGGATCGGAACGATTTTTTGACTTATAAACGCGTCTGGCGGGTGTTAGTAAGAATTTTTAACCAGCCAAACGACTGAATTTCGTGTTTAGGAACCTTTTTGAATCAATTGGCACAAGAATGAATCGTATGTTTTATGGGTGAATTTTTGTGAAAAAATTAATTATTCCAATTAATTTTTAAGGCATTAGTAAGAATTTTATCTGCCAGACGGTCGGTTTCGCACTTAACCTTGTTGTTTCTAACTATACTGAAATTTGTAGGTGTATGTTCTATGGGTGAGATTTTTTGCATCTGGCTCCTGTACTACAAGAACTACTCTTCTATAAATAGCCAAGGATGCTGGATACCTGAGACCCCAAAAGGCGCCCCCGATGCGACTGAGACCATTAAGGGTATGGCTCACCCTACTTCTCAAATGGTCCAAGTGAGGCGTCACGTTGAAATTCCTCCCAACTCTGATTCCAAGGTAGGTGACTTCCTCACTCGGACGTATTGCAGCTCCTTGTATGACCATTGTTATAGGATGAGCCCTACCTTTCTTTCCTCTCAGGAGGATGGCCTGTGTCTTGGGCCCCGCCATCCTCAACTTCTTCCTCTCGCACCATTCTCCTATCAGGTTGGCGCAACGTTCGGCTTCTTCTTTCAACCGTACCCTGCTATTCGAGGCTACCACGACGGCTAAGTCATCAACATAGGCCGTGGAGGGGAACTGCTCCTCTTCCAGCACTCCCAGCAACTCGTCAAAGACAATAATAATAAGGACTTTTTGAATATTTACCTTTGCGAGAGGTAATTAGCTAGGAAAGAAAAAAACCCAAAGTCATTAGTTAATGAAAATTTACGTGCGAGAGCTAACTCGACCGCGAGGGCAACGAGTCCAACGGTGGTGGTTCCTGGTGGGGTCGGGGAAAACCCGCCCCCCCCCCGCCCTAATCTATAGTCTTACCTAATAAAGATTTTTGGACTAATTACCTATGCGAGAGGTAATTAGTCACGAAAAAAAAGCCGTATTAATTACGGTTTTTAAAATTTTAGTTCGCGAGAACTAACAACAGATCGCATTGACAAAGATGGTCGCGGTAGTCAGGGAGGGGGGGGGTAAATCACCACCCGCCCTCCCCCACCGCTACACCACATAATAAGGACTTTTTGAATATTTACCTTTACGAGAGGTAATTAGCTAGGAAAGAAAAAAACCCATAGTCATTAGTTAATGAAAATTTACGTGTCCGAGAGCTAACGTGACCGCGAGGGCAACGAGTCGGCGACGGTGGTGGTCCCTGGTGGGGTCGGGGAAGAAATTATGATGATCTATCTACGCATTTTGTTTTCCCATTCCACAAGAATAAAAAATAAATATTTACCTTATCATATATTTTTTTATTTAACGTGAGTGTCATGATTAGAGTTTTATATTGGCGCACCTTCTTTGTATTGAGCTGCCTTCAATACACAATGCCTCATAAAATTGGCAAAGGCTCGATACTTCCTGATTAGATCTTTTCTTTTCTTTTTTTTTTTTTTTTTTTTGCTTATTCACGGTCGATTTTACTATGCCTTGTATATCATATAGAAGTTAATAATCTTAAGATTTACTTTACAAACTAGGCCTGGTTTATTTTTTAAGAAAAAGGTCTATTCATATTATTTATCGCCGGCACCGATCACTGACCTCCGTCCATTGGCGGATCCGGGGGGGGGGGGGGGCTGTGGGGGCTGCAGCCCCTCCCTTTGGAAAACTGTTCGTCATTTAAAGATGGAATTTGACTCTCCTTAATGTAAGGAAGCAAGTTAAAGAACAAAGAATGTGCAGAACAAGTAGAATTTTAGTTGTGGGAAAGGAACATAAAGGTAAAGAAGTTGATAGTCAGATCCAAATGAAAGGCTGTGCGGCTGCAGCCTTTCAGCTTTAGGACTGCAGCCCCCCCTTTACTATCGGCTGGATCCGCCCATGCCTCCGTCCCAGTGTGACTATTATTTAGTGGTTGTGATAGGTTTCCGTTAGGGGTTGGAAAAAAGGACACAATGCTCACGTTTTCACGTACTAGCGGCAGTACTTTTAGGTTTAGCAATGGCTACAAAACAATAAGACTGTAGGCATAGTAGAAACGCTAATCATAATTGTCTTGATGAAATAATTATAAAATTCCCAATAGCCAAAAATAAAACAAACTGCTTCAATAAAAAACGAAAGATTTAACCTAATCGGAAGGCTATGAATGATTCTTTTATAACTCATAATTTGCCTTTGTTGTGGCTTCGTAAACTGTAGCTCACACCAGCTCAAACTTTGAATTTGACGAAAAGATTTGGCACTAGCGTGTCAGTTTATTGTTATATTTTTATACAACCTCAGTTTATTGTTATATACTTTCCTTCTGTGTACATTGACGGTAAAAATCCTAATGCCTAATACTCAATAATATTCATTGCCACTCTTTTTCAAAGTAGATCCTGATAAACAGGCTCTTAATTTTTTCTATAACGAACAACAGAAAGGCGAAAAAAAAAAATAGAATAGAATTGCATATCGAGCTATTGTCTCCCTCGAGAGATCAACACCCCCAAGGCCAGACAAACCATACGGAAGAAGTATACTTTTTTTTCCTTTGCCTCTAAATGAGACTTAATTGCAGTAACGTTTTTTTCATTGCCTAGACGGGCCTAATTATTTAATCTTAGCCTACAGTTGCGTTCACGACTGTTAAGTCAAATTATAGACACCAGACTCCAAATAATTTCAGTCTGTTTTTGGCACATCTTAAGTGAGTGGAGGCGAGGTAATGTTTTGTATAAGTGGTACAAGTAAGATTTTGGAAGTTTGTGACAGCTTAATAAGTACATCCTTAGCTGCTTAGGGTGCGTTTTAAACGATATGCGTGTTAAAAATAAAATTGCAAGGTTAGCAATAAACTTGATGTGTTTTATTCAGGGATCGAATTAAATAGTTAACTGTTTTCATTTAAAAGTAAAAGTTTAACTTTTATTAACAAGTGGTGATCGATATAAGTATATTTTTAACTTTTACTTTTATTATCATGTGGTCTTTCAAAACAGTTATTTCAGAACTTTTATTTTTAACCGACTTCGAACGAAAGAGGAGGTTACTCAATTCGATACGTATGTGCGTTTTTTTTTTTTTTTTTTTTTTTTTTTTTTTTTTTTTTTTTTTTTTTTTTTTTTTTTTTTTTCTATGTATGTCCACCGATTACTCCGAGGTGGGTGGACCAATTGGAACGAAACCTTTTGAATCTTGTACAGTATTTTCCCAATGTGGTCCCATTAAATTCTTTTTTGGGTTCTTAATTTATTTAATAAGTTATCGGTAAAAAACATGAAAATAATTATTTAATTATCGCTTAAAATATTTACTTATTGGAAAAACATATGGCATATATAACATAAGGTATGCTCCAACAAACAATTAAAACACGTAAATATTTAACAAACTGCTCATGTACTTTCCTCACTTTCTTATTCAAACTTTGATTGGTTGATTTTAAGCAATGCTTAATAATGTTTCAATGTTCGATGAATCGATTGGAAAAACCAACCAATGAAATTCTGAATCAAAAGAGTAGGGGGGAAAGTAGTCTGTTGTTAGCTATTGACGTGTTTCAGGTTCTTGTTGGAACAAACCTTATACATAACCTTAGATAAATTTTCAACAATAGATTTAAATTAAGATGTGTAAAGATATTCTGGAGTGAAACTTTTGTTATGTTATCCGGATTACTATTATCGGTTTTTAATTTTGTTTCTGCAATTATTGAGGCGTACAAATGAAAATGGCAGTTCAGCGTCTAATTCTTGATTAGAGAAACAATTATCTAAGTTCAAATGTGGTTCGAAAATGCAATGAATACGTTCTCCAATTCCATATATGATGGGTAATTTAATGATTTTGTACTTTACGTTATGATAACGTCCCTAGCTGGTGGCACTTAGGATTTGCTATTTTCTATATAGAGTCTCTATCATGGGCGGATCCAGCTGATCGTAAAGGGGGGGGGGCTGCAGTCCTAAAGAGGGGGCGGTGCAGCCCCATAGCCCTTCATTTGGATCTGCTAATCATCTTTTTTACCTTTATGTTCCTTTCCCACAACTAAAATTATACTTGTTCTGCACATTATTTGTTCTTTAACTTGCTTCCTTACATTAAGGAAAGTCAAATTCTATCTTTTAATGACGAAAAATTTTCCAAAGGGAGGGGCTGCAGCCCCCACAGCCCCCCATTGGATCCGCCAATGGTCTCTATAATGTGCCTATGTGTTAGTCTCAATCATTTCCTATGTAATAACTGAAATGTAGCAGAATAAATCGTTACTAAAGAGCCAGATAGTGTTTTCAATTTTTATGGATTTTGAAGTCTTGATCGATCTTTATTAAATCGAAAGAAATTTAAATATTCTATGAAGGTTGCCAAGATTTTCAAAAGTCAAAACGTCATTAAGTGTTTGCGTTTCCTGAAAGGATGAGTGCGCTTTTCAGGACCTAAGTCTAGTGTTGAATGAATGCATTTTATTGAAACAGAAATGATAATGGGCTTAAAACAGTCTGGGTTGGATGTGTTTATGGGTCTTTCGCATTCGAGGCGGCCATGCACTCAAGTACCGCAATAACTAACGCATATGTTGTGTATTATATTCCCCAATAAATGAAAATTTTCCTAGGAAACATTCTCCCAGTTGTAGTGTGATAATAATTAGACGATTTAATTAATTATTACAGACATTTAAAAAAGAAATTAAAATTTCAATGTTTGCCAATGTTCATCCATTAATAAAACTAACGGCGAATTAAAGTTGATATCTCTCAGAAAACAACCACATTGTTTGAAAGTCCACGCAGCAAAAATATAGCAGCCATAAAAATGATAGCTGTCAAAAAGGCCACTCCGCTAGAATTGAAGCTGCAGTGTTTTCTGCAAACTTATTTTCTGAATAATTGTTTATTAAGAAGGATATTATTCGTACCACTTCGCTCTCAAGTTTAGTCAACAATTCATCGAAATGGATGACGAACTTAATTGACTCGACCAAGAAATATTATTGAATTAAACCAGTAGTATAATATCGAGAACAATAATATCCTTCGGAATAATAAATTAACCATAAAATGACTCCCAAAACGCTGTCGCTTCTGTCCTAGCGGCTGCCCCCGTTTTGATAACGATCAATTTTATGGCTGCCCCTTATTTGCTGCGAGTACTTCTATCCAATGATGTTGTTTTTGGAAATGCAATTTGGTTAAATTACTACTTTCCAACGATAAATTTAAATAAAGAAATATAAAAGGTCCCTAACGGAGCAGTATATATCATCGCATTAGTTTTCAAAAGAATACTCAAGCGATCATAATTCAAAAATTAGGGTCCAATTTATTATAGACTATATAAACATCTTCATTATATCATCATGTATACTCGAAATACGGCCAAAATCTCGACTGTTCAGTAACGTACTACATCATCTTGGAGTTATGTGACAGCGGAGCCAACTCGATAACCCCTCTCGGAACACAGATGAATGTATGTAAATGACAATTACAGACAAAAAATTCAGCAAAGGAAATTATTGTAATTGTGAAAAAAAAGTTTTAAGTTTTATGTGTCGTCCCAATGAAACATTGGTCTTTTACAAAAAATTTCATTTCAAATCGAAGTAGACAGGTTGTTGAAAGGAGTGTAAAGCACGCCCAGCACTTGATTTTCCGCACGTATTCATAAAATTGAAAAGGTGACTTAATATAATTATAATATAAATGTCCGGGATAGACGAATGTGGTAGAGCGCTACCTGGGTTGACTTTTATTTCGCGACGGACCCACGGAATAAATCTCGTCCTTCCCACCATAGATAGAACAACCAACCAATGAACCAAACTCTCCTGTAGTGTCCGAAGAGGGGTACCCATTAAAAAAAAAGAAAACGACTACGAAAACCAGAAACCAGTACAAAATACACTTAAAATCCGTATAAAAAAAAAAAAAAAACTTCGATTTTTTTTAGAAATTAACTTATTGCTTTCTATAAATTATCTACCGCCACTTAAAAGTATGAAATAAAAAACATTTTATAAAAAAAAATGAAACCGATTCGAAAACTAGGAAACAGTAAAAATAAATGCACTAAAAAGTATGAAATAATTACCTTCTGATTTTTATGAACATACGGCAAAATCGAAAATGGTATAAAAAGCAGGAAAATGCAATAAAACGAAAAACAATATTTTGATTTGTACGATTACACACTAACTCTTAATAAAAAGTATTAAGTTAAAATATTAAATACCATGTTTAATACATCACAATCTTTTCGGAGGCGGCGCAAAATTTAAAATTGTTAACACTAAATATTATGAAAAATCAATCGATTTTCTATTTGGCGCCGCCTCCGAAAAAATTGTGATATATTAAACATGGTATTTAATATTTTAACTTAATACTTTTTATTAAGAGTTAGTGTGTAATCGTACAAATCAAAATATTGTTTTTCGTTTTATTGCATTTTCCTGCTTTTTATACCATTTTCGATTTTGCCGTATGTTCATAAAAATCAGAAGGTAATTATTTCATACTTTTTAGTGCATTTATTTTTACTGTTTCCTAGTTTTCGAAGTTGGTTTCATTTTTTTTTATAAAATGTTTTTTATCAAACCTAAATAATAAAAGTTTTTATTTAACAGTTTTAATAAACCGTTCACTGAAATAAGTTTTAATAAAAAAAGTTATATGCTTTTACATTATTTCTTTGTTATTCTCATTTCTGTCAATCATTATGTTGTCTATGGCGACGATTTTGAAAAAAATATCCAATTTGAATTTTCGTGAGGGGAAGGGGTTCCCTAATAAAAAAATGATACTTTTCGTTTTTTTTACAAGAGGGGTGTGTCTTTATGCAATCGGTGGTGTTGCTTTGAAAAACATATATATTTAAAAAGTTGGTAATTGGTTGGTTCAATTCAAAAATATCAAAACATTATACATTTCGGAAATCTTTGATATTAAGTTAACATCCAGGGTGGTTGTTTTTTTTTAAAATATCTAGTATGAATTTCGTGGGAGGGGGGGGGGGTTCAAAATATCAAAACATTATACATTTCAGAAATCTTTGATATTAAGGAATGCGATCATGTCAACCAGAGTGGAGCTTTTAAAAAAAAATATCTAGTATGAATTTCGGGGGGGGGGGGGGGGGCTGTATTTCAAACTATCAAAAAAATATACTTTTCGTAAATCTTTGATATAAAGCAATGTTATCATGTCATCCAGGGTGGTGTTTTTTAAAAAAAAATATCTAGTATGAATTTCGGGGGGAGGGGGGTTATTTCAAAATATCAAAAAATTATACTTTTCGGACATCTTTGATATAAAGCAATGTTTCATGTCATCCAGGGTGGTGTTCTTTAAAAACAATATCTAGTATGAATTTCGGGGGGGGGGGGGGGGTGGTTATTTCAAAATATCAAAAAATTATACTTTTCAGACATCTTTGATATAAAGCAGTGTAATCATGTCATCCAGGATGGTGTTTTTTAAAAAACCATCTGGTATGAATTTCGGGGGGGGGGGGGGTGGGTAATTCAAAAATATCAAAACATTTACCTTTCGAAAATCTTTGATATTAAGGAATGTGATCATTTCATCCAGGGTGGTCGTTGTTTTTTTTTTTTTTTAAATCTACTATGAATTTCGGGTGGAGGGGGCTAATCCTTATGGGTAATTCGAAACTATAAAATCATTAAACTTTTCTGTTATCTTTAATATAATGAAATTTAATCATATTATCCAGGGTGGTGGTTTCGAAAGAAATTAAAATAAAAGAAATAAAAAATTTTTATTTATAACCTCTGAGCAATAAAAGTTTTTTCTAAACTTTTACATAAAAGTTTTCAAGAGCACACATATCGTATCCGTACTTTTTACTCTTATTACTTTTTGCCCATCTTTGACACTGTCAAGGATAAGTATACAAAAAATATATAATTTTTAAATATATAAAAAAATGGAAAAAGTATACAGTATACCATCGAAATTGGAAATAGATATTTTTTAAAAACACCACCTCGGGTAATACATATTTATTGTAATTTTTAAGTTTTCTGGAGGAAGATTTAAGTAAAGGTTAGACTTTTACTTTTATATTATATTTATAACTGTTTTAAAACAGTTAAAACTTTTATGAGAAAAAGCTATTATGTAAAAGTTTTGAATAACTTTTATTGCTCAGAGGTTATAAATAAAAGTTTTTTTATAACAAATAAAGTTAAGGGTTTTCTTTTTTTATATCGAACAGGGCTCTTACCAATTGAATTACCCCCATTTACAAAGTTCATAGTTAACGAATATAACCTCATATAGAAGATTTTTTTTTTTTATAAGACAAATAGATGAATTATAAAAAAAAAAAAAAATTTAAAATAGGTAATCCCCCACCACGAAATTTATAGATATTTCTTTCGAAACCACCACCCTGGATGACATGATCACATTTCTTAATATCAACAATTTTTTTTTTTAAACCACCACCCTGGATGACATGATCACGTTCCTTAATATCAAAGATTTTCGAAAAGTAAATGTTTTGATATTATTGAATTACCCCCCCCCCCCCCGAAATTCATACCAGATGGTTTTTTTAAAAACAACATCCTGGATGACATGATAACACTGCTTTATATCAAAGATGTCCGAAAAGTTTAATGTTTTGATATTTTGAAATACCCCCCCCCCACCGAAATTATTACTAGATATCTTTTTTTTAAAAAGCACCACCACCCTGGATTACATGATCACATTCCTTAATATCAATGATTTACGAAAAGTTTAATGTTTTGATTTTTTGAATAAATGACAGTGGTAAACAATTAAATAAAAGAAATCCGAAAAAGATACATTTTTTTGTGTAAGAGTACCGCCTTTGTAAATTTTGAAATAGATATTTTTTTTATAAATTTTAAAGTTTTGTGTTAGAGGTAATAAGTAAAGGTTTAATTTTTACATTTTTAATATATTTATAAAAGTTTTAAAACAGTTAAAACTTTTATGAGCTAGGACGTTTATATAAAAGTTTTGAAAAAACTTTTATCGCTCAGAGGTTATGAATAAAAGTTTTTTTATAACAGTTAAAGTTAAACTTTTTCGAAATAAGTTATAACTGTTTCAATCCCTGGTTTATTTATTACTAGCAGACCCGGCCAAGCGTTGCTGTGGCTCAGTAGCCATAATGGGTGAATTAATTATATCCTAGTATTTTTAAATAAATACAGTCATACTAATATTCACTGATAAAGATGAAAACTCCCATGCCGGAGCTGCGGGTTCGAGTCCCGCCCTGGGTGGTGCTTTTCTTTCGTAGGAGAAGTATCGCCCAGTGCCATGGGTGTTAGTATGGGCAGTATAGGGCTTCAGTGGAAGCCTTAAAGTCCCAAAAAAAAAAAAAAAAAAACCTGTTGTTTAACCTGTGTTTTGCTAAAAGAAACAGATTTCATGGTTTCCTCAAACGTGAGTGGGCGACATACAATTGTCCATGGGAAAAACACGAATTTTCAAAGTCCAAGCCGCAAGTGGACATTGTATGCCCTTGAGATTTGCTTATGGTCATGGTAAAAGCCAAACGAATGGGAAATGGAAGCCTTTTAAATTTTATTAAAAATTCTGACGGTGTCAGGGCAATGTGTGGCAACAGGACAGTATCTCCTCTAAACCTTTCAGTCAAAATTGTAGCTTTAATAACATTTCCTGTGATCCTTTTAATGACCAAACGTGTACCGTTGCACAATTTAGGTGGATTTAAGTTACGAAGAAGAATGAACAGTGAGCCAATCTTCAACCGGAGATTGCATGGTGGTATTCCTGGTATAGGTATCCAGGGAATTCAAAAATTAAGTTGGGAAATTTACGGGTTCATTTCATCTGCAACATTGTCAATTAATTTAACAGAAATGGGTTGACCTGGCAACAATTGTTGTATTTGGGAAGTTGATTTCAGCAACATCAACATTTTTTGCTGCCAAAATAGCACGACTACCCAGCCAATTATAGTCCAAATAATTATTAAAAATATCAGGAAAGGCACTTTCTATTAGTTCATTTTTCGTCTCTAGAACAGTACAGAAATTATCTGGTAATTTGATAAAGCTCTATTTCACCGTTAATAGCGTCTCATAACTAAAAATACATCTGCTGAATCATTTTGCAGTAGCATTTCTACACCTCGCCATAAAAACGATTGTTTCAAACATGCGTTAATCTCGTCGGCAAAAGTAGAGTGGGGAGTAACTGGTAATGTCTGGCGGAAGTCTCCAGAGAATAGTAGGACAGTACCACCGAAAAGTTTGTTATTTCCTTCAAATTTCATTCAATTGTTCTATGAAATGCTTCTATTGCATGTTTATGTGCCATAGTACACTCATCCCAGATTATAATTGAGCTCTTTTGCAATACTGCAACCATTCCACTACTTTTTTAAAGGTACAGATTGCGTTTGGTTGGTAATAAATAGCTAATGGCAGCTTGAATGCTGAATGTGCCGTTCGTCCACCATCTAACAAAGTGGCAGCAATGCCTGACGAAGCAATTCCCAATGAAATGTTTCGTTGTGACCGTACCTTTGCCAAAATTAACGATATTGATATATAAATATCGCAACTGGATTATAACCAGGTGCGTCCAAGAAAAAAAACCGCCTTGTTCATTATCAATGGCCAGCATAATCCGATGATAAATATTTTTTGCTCAGTTAGTGATAATAGAGTTGTATTTATCATTATATGTAAAATTTAAAAAATGTCCCAAAAGATTTGTGATCCTTTATTACTCGACAGTAATTTAAAATAGAGTATGATTTGGAATTTGGAATGATATTTTGGGGTAAATGTCACCGGAATACATTTATTTACTTATCTAAAAGTTGATATTTTTTGGACAGCGTCATGTCGGAAGTCGTGGAGGAGTTCTGTCCTGGAAGAAGCTAAGAGCCAAAATCATACGGGAGCCAACCTCAAGGAGATGGCTCCAGATCGGAACTTTATAAAGGCCCCATGTCCCACTGAGGGTTAACAGGAAATAATAAAAAAAGTTGATATTAGTGTGAAACACAGCAAAGCGTTTCAGGGTTTAGCTAATAACTGGAATAAAATACACACAGTTCCTTCCTATGCAGTAGAAGTGTAATTGTCATAATATGTAAAAATATAAACTTTTAGATTAGTAAATAAATGTATTCTGATGAAATTTACCACAAAATATCATTCCAAATAATAGCCTTCTGTATCTTGGTAGATCGTTAGTAATATCTTGCTTTAAATTAAAGAAAGGATTTCATATCGTCGCTGACATTTTTTAAATTATCCATATAAAGAAAACCACTCCTTCACAGGAAGTAGCAGTCTGTATTTGATTGGGATTCAATTTTTTCAAAATCAAATTATGTTTGATTAAGAAGGGATTACAAATCTTCGCTGACATTTTTTACACTTCACTTATAAATAATATCATTCCAAATAATAGCCTATATTTTAAATTCTTAAAATGTATTTACTTTTCTAAAAGTTGATATTAGAGTGGGCTACAGCAAAGAGGTTAGCTAGTAATTGGAATGAAATACAAATAACAAATGAAAAGGAAGTAAAAATACGTATACTTTTGAGAATTTATTTAACCTTTTCTTGATTTATTTATTGGTTTATGAATAATAAATACAATTAAATAAACAATAAATATTAACAATAAATACAAAGATTTGTAGAACTGTTTGTCCGTGGAAAATAATAATATACGAACCAATAACTGCACTCATATAACACAATACAAAATTATAAAATGGTGCGTGCGCACACAACTTTCACTTACCAACTTACTTAGATTAGAAATTGATGTGTTTTGTTAATTGCAACTTCTCAATGTCACATATTTTTCCACATTCATTTCTTTTTTTTTTATTTGCTCTATAAAAAATATTTTTTTTTTATTAAATAAATGTTTTTACTTGTGATAATTATAATACAAGCAAAATACTTCAAGTCTGATTTTACAATTCTCTATGTAGTTGTTGAAAACTTAGTTACCATGGAAAGAAATGATTTAATACATATGTATGTTTCAAAACACGTTGACAACTCTTTTCTATGAACAGAAAGGGTTTAATTATAAACAATGGTCAGTCATTAAAGGCGTACTCCGCATGCGTGGGCCCAACGTGTTTTATGAGTTGACGGAATATTTTTCTTCTTTTCTCCTCTATATGTTTACTTGATTCTTTTCATATGTCATATTTAGCCATTTCTTGTTTTTAGGCGTAACGAGAGACAGTTCTCCATATAAACAAAAACAAAGGTACTTTGTAGAAAAGCCAAAAAAGGCTCCTTCCCCATTTAAGGCCCCTCAGAACATTTTAATAATGATAAAATACCTGATATTAATGAACGCCTAATTTTCATTAAACATGGCGAATTTGATCAAAATCATTAAAGCCGTTTTTGAGATAATCGAGAAAAAGGTAAAAAAAGTTATGAAATAAAGTGTGTCCCTCCCCCTCGTTTGACCAATTTTGATAAAATTCTGGCTGTCACATCTTTGGAATAAATATACATCAAATTCCCAGTTCGATCAAAATATTTTAAACCGTTTTTGAGTAAATAAAAAAAAAACACGGGAAAATGATACAACATTTATTAAGTAAAGTGCCCCCTCCGGTTGATCAATTTTGATGAAATTTATGCAGTCATATCTCGGGCATATTAATACATCAAATACTCAGTTTTATCAAAATCGTTAGAGCTGTTTTTGGGAAAATCGAGAAAAAACGTAAAAATTTGAGAAATAAAGTATCCCCTGCGTTTGACCAATTTTGATGAAATTTTGACTGTCACATCGCGGGCATATACATACACTAAATACCCAATTTCAGGTTCGGACGGTTTATAGTTTTTGAGCTAGTCTGTTCACACAAAGAAAGACAATTTCGCGGGACTTGGTTATTTGGACTCAGGGGACCCCAAAACGTGTATTTCCGTTAAAAATCGGAAGTCAAAATTTTTCACGATTGCAATACTTTCCCTTACTATATATTTCATATATAGGTAAGTGAAAGTAAAAATTATCCTAAAAACTAAACACAATGAGTCAAATTTCATCAAAATCGGTATATATAAAGATAATAATAAAATTGTGATGAAATACATTAAAAAATATTTTCGAATAAATTAATTGATTAACATATTTAATTCGAGTTAATTTTGCTTGGTTTTTTTCGAAAATATGTATATAGATTATTGTTGTAAATTTGTAAAAAAAAATTGAATTTTAGATATCTGTGGTTGCAGCATAAATTGTATTAAGTCCAAAATATCATATTTTGAGAAAAATAAGATTGAAACCGTTAGCCTTCAAGATTATTTACCGCATAACACAGTTGGAAAATGCTGCATCTTATAATTTATAAAGTTCACTAAGTAATGTCCAAACAAATTAAAAACATTATAACTTTACAGCTACAAGCAGAGGTACAATAACTGTGTATCCTAAAATAACCATCTCGATATTTGAGAACATAATTAGCTATGACAGTGATTTAAATAAAATGAGACTAATAGTTATTTAGCACCACATTACTTTAATAAAATTAATTCTGTGTAATGTTAAAAACGAACCCTTACATAGTGGCTGTAATTTAAGCCGGAGATGCCCCAGCGCCCTCAAAGACGAGACTCGGCGAAGACCCAGAGCGCGATGGAAAATCCAGGAAGGAACGAGATCTTAAGATGATTTAGGTTTCACTGAACACTTTTATAGCTATTGAACAGCCTCCTTTATAATTATTGCAAGACCTCCTTTATAGCTTCCTGCGGTAAAAGTGCTAACTGCGAAAGGCAATGGGAATCCACGGGTGGTCTCGGTAACGAGTACTCTTTTAAAAATAAATATTAATTGTACCCTTGCAAAGATTTGGACCTTCCCGAATCAATTAATTCAAGCAATTAACCTTATGCTAGTTAATTATTGAAGGTGTTTTTTTTTTGACATTTTCTTACATTTGCCATGCCGTTGGCAACCTCAACCCGGGAAAACTCGCTGCGTGAAATTTTCTTTCACTCTTTCACTAAAACCCTTATGACTGGAAACGTAAAGTAGGTGGGGAGATCTCAGTTTGTCTAGCTGGAGTGGAGATGTCAGGCCACACCATCATACTTAGTATCATAGTTGCTTCCTGGCCTTCAACAGGTCCCGTTTTTCTTCTTTAAGGTCTGGTCACACATGACCGACACGCAGCACGGGCTCACACTTGGTGTCGGGCAAGTGTGACCGGTTACTATTTATCCTTCATATTTTAATCTATCTGATACGCGTCCGTGCTGCGAGTTGGTCATCAGTGACCAGACCTTAACTCGTGCCCAGCGAGACTTTTTTCATCATGCAACTGTTGCCGTTACATTTTTTATTCACACGTCTGTTGTTTCTGTTCAGATCAAAAAATTTTTTTGTTTTTTTTAGTTTAAGCCCTCCCCTTATGAAAGAGCCCTTGGTAAGACCATTTGTCTTTAATATTCCTTATGTGTGTATTACTTTTTTGCACACCCTTCGATAAAATTATATTAACGTTATTGGTTGTTTAGAAGCTGGTAGTCTATTGCAAAAAGCAAAAACTGTCGGCTTGAGATAAAATCTCACGTGCGAGTTCTCCCGGGTTAAGCAGATAGATCAGCTGACTCACTCGTGACTGAACATTATGAGGACGGGCCGGGGCAGACAAGAGCAGTAACAAAACGAACGTGAGGCAGTGGCTAGATTAATTACATCTGTCTGTTGGAGAAAAAAGTTGCCAGGTCGTTTGAGATGTTTGGCAACACCGCCTGCCTTCAGATCTGTATCGCATTGAATGGTCAAATTAATGCCAAATAATTATCTGCGATTACTTTAATAATAGCCTTTGTGATTGTTTTCGCCTTGCCGATTTGAAATGAGTATAGGTTTTTTATAATTACCTTCGTGGACGTTTCATCGATTCTGACTTAATGTTATAATTTAATCCCAAATAAATATATTTTTATTAAAGTATTTCTTGTAGTATATACCTATGTCGTTTTCCTCAACCGAATTACTCAATCTTATCCATCCACATCTTGTTAATCGACAATTCTTCTGTCAGTCCATGTCCGTTCAAGCTTTCCTTTTCTTTATTTTCCCAATTTATCCTGATCCCATCTTTCCACTATGTCCGGTTTCCTATTTAATTATCGATTTCGCTATACCACTGACTTTACATAACTAATGTTTAAAATTTATGGTTCAATTCATTTAAAGAACTAAAACAAATTATAAGAACTAATTAGTTCAAAATATACCGTATCCTCTATGTAGGATCTATTGAATTACACAATTCATTTCGTTTTCTAAATGAACACTTCATACTTGAACATGGAAATAGGTACCAAATGCCAATAAATGAGCAGCATTATATTTGAAACAAAATATGGATTTATTTAAGGGTGATTCTCAAACTATGGGCAATTTTTACATTTTATTTTCGAACTTTTTTAGAGGTTAAAAAAAAAAAAAAAGATCTACATGTATTTGGACCCATCCACAGCAAATCTAGCATAATAACAGTTCATGATCATTGCTTGAAATTAAGATAATTCAACCTATAATTTCATTTCCTCGGCAATGATTTCAGTTACGTACGTCAATGACTAATTGTAAAACTGCCTTAATTGCATTTATTGTTTAGTTTATTCCACATTTAATGCAAAATCGGATGATACCATAAGAATTGCCATAATAATTTTTCATTGCGGGAAAAAAGTTCTGAAACATAAAATCATATTTATATATTTTACAAGGCATCGAAAAATAATTTAAGCAAAAATCTGTCCCCGATTTACCTAATCAATATATGGGTGATTCTCAGATTATGGGCAATTTTCATAAAAACATTTACGGCACAATTTATGTCATTACCGAGCTAGTATTCGGGCGTGGGAATGACACGAGTTTTCAACTTGGTAATGACATTTCCACGTATTTTATTCGGCCAAAACCGCTGTGTAACTAATTGAGATTATTTCTTTTGTCAACTGACAAAAGAACAAGACAAACGATAGTCAAACAAATATGATATAAAGAATGAAATAACTTGAAAAGAAAGAGTGTTAATACATGCGGCGCTAATGAAAACAAAAAAAGTACGTGACTTTTTTTACGAGGCACGTGCGCGGAGGCCGGCTCCCAACTGAAGTCGGTTAATCCACAGGTGGTTTTCCTTAAACTCCATGGTGATCACTATACTCAAAAGAAATTTCCCCACTGTTCCTCCTTTTTAAGGCTTTATCCCTGCCGTTTTGTTTTGTGATTGGTAATGACGTCAAAGTAAAAGACAAAGTTTCGAAACTACTTAAACATACTTACAATTAACTAAAATTAACAACAAATATAATTCAGAATGCTCCAGTTATTCTTTATGAGAGGAAATAAATTTCACTATCATTAAACATAGGTTTCAAAAGAAAAAAATACATATTTACAACAAAATGGAGAGTGGGACAATGCGTGGTAATGACATTTTAGTACCTCAAGTAATTATAAAATCCTATTATTCAGTAATATTTTGATTTTTAATATTTTATTATGAAGATATACCTTCACCGAATAGCAATAGAAAAAAAATCAGGTTAGGCTTAACCATTTATGTAAAAGTTGTAATGGAATAAAATTTGCCCCTAAAATGAGAATCACCCTTAAATTAGACTATGAGTGACTAGTTTACAATATTAGAAGAGGGACTAATATCCGACAGTGTACTAATCCTGCGATCTGCAAATCAAGATTCTGTGGCAGGTCATCATTGCAGTCTATGTGTTCTATCATGCAAAGAGCTGTCTTCGTTTGTTTACATAACATGAAATGTTCAAAAATGAATAGCAATAATCAAAACACGATCCAATTATAAATCTATGAGTATTTTTTTTCTCAGACTAAAAAAGTTTGAATCAGAGGTGATTCTGGTTCACTGATTCGACAATAATTACATTTACATAGACAATCGAAGGGATCCGCAACAGAAAGCGCTAAATCAGAAAAGTAAGATATTTGAAATTCTTGCACTATGTGATAGCGAAACGCCTCACACAAGGGTATTTGACCCTAAAAGCTGGCCAAAACTATTTCCTTCCATTTTATTAGTTCAAACGTCCTCAAAATGGCTTCTAAATTTCTAATAGACATTAAAAATATGTTTTTAGCAGTTAAAAAAATATTCATAGGTCAAAATTTACCTAAAATAAATTTTTACGTTACTCCACCGACTGTGAAATAGGCATATATGTATGGGTTTACAATTTATGTTCATATTATTTTCTCTTTATGCATTGCACCTATGAAATATGCTTGTAAAAAATAAAGATTCATTATAAATTTATCTATTACTATTATTTTTGAAAAATGGGAATAGTGTAAAATAGGTAAAAATAAAAATTTGTGGTGATAAAGTTTTACGTAAAGTTACTATGGAGAAAAGAATACGGATCCTTAGCAAATATAGAAAACATTTCTAAATTTATGAAATAACCACTTGATAGAACCACCAATATGCAATATATGTAAATAAAGCTTCCAGTGCTGATAGGTAGTTTTTTTTGTATTTTTTTCTGACAAATTGAAATTTTAAATACTTTCCTATATTTTATGGCACTTCCATGGGATGGAACTTTTTGTTAGATCCTTCAGAACATGGAACGCATTGATATCACCAGAATCTCTTAGTTTTATATAAGTGGCGTACATCAGCATATCAGTGCTAGTTGATGATCTGAGTTTTTCTGTTTTACGCCTCTTGCTTCTTTCACTGAAACCATCAAATGATTTCTCAGAGCTTCCACCAGATCTTGAGCTTTTAATTGATATCGTCCCACTTAGCCATTCCTTGTTGCTGCTTTATAAAAGTTTCTTTTCCTTGAAGAAGCATTCCGTCTTACTTAGAAATCATGCCTCAAAATTGATAATTTATGTTTAAGCTCTTTCACCTGCTCTAGGCTATTAGCTAGGCAATATTTCCCAATGAGAAAAGACTATGAAAATTCCTTATTTTTTTTAAAAAGCTAATGCTTTCGACTTTAAAAATATGTCAAATAATTCCCTTCTAGTTATTATTATTATTCCAGAAGATCCTAAAATATAAATAAATGAAAATATAATAAAAAAATTTTTTTATTATTATTTGATGAAACTGACATTTTAAAAATAAAAAATTAAAAGTCTCCCATTCGCAGTATTTTTTTTCATGAAACATAAACTACGATAATTGCACATTATCATAAAAAAATTTTCGTTGCCCAGAAATGACCAGAAGTATAACTTTTTAACCTTCAAATTTAATTTTTAGCTCTAAAATCTACCTACCAAAAAACAAAGAAATATTGATACTAGTATTGAATACAAAACATTTATAACGGTCTGGATAACAAGTACAAACCTGGGCTCGAACTATCCATCATATGATAATGCTGATAATTCAGTAAAAACAAAGAAAATTAATATATTTTGTAGAACAATATTTATGAGCAGAGACGAGGTAAAGGCTAAGGTCAGATTGGAATTAGAATATCCGCCGGATTAAGGGCCTGGAAGGGATAAGAATCATCTTGCATGATCCAACAGGTCCTTTACTTGAACTTCGAGTCATTATTTACCAGAAATTTCAAATTTCAAAAAATGGGTTTTGGCCAGCTTTTAGGGCCAAATACCGCTGTGTGCGCCTGTTCAATGCATCTAGTCAGAGTTACAAGGTGTTTTGACAACGGATGTTCTGGCAGTTGCAAACATTGTTTTACCTCATAATAAATGTTTGAAGTTTTATTTATAAAACAAGGCAATCCCCAAGCATCAAGGTTTACACACGTCGTGACATGAACTCGTTATCTGAACATAGCTGGTCAGGAAGAAGCAAAGGTAATACGTACGATCCTAGTTATCCTTAATAGTTCAGTTTTAACTTGTTTCTAATTTTGCACCAATAACCGAAAAATGAACCGTGAACTGATGTTGGTGTTTTAAGATGTCCTCTTGCGAGTAAATGTTTTAAATACCACTAAATTTACTAATGCAATTTTTTTTTTATTTGTTAGGAATTGACTAGGAAAATGGTTTTCTTCTATTTCAACCCATACTAACTAAAGCATATTTGATTTCTAAATAATTTATTTTTGAAGAGAAAAGATTTGGCTCCGCCAGGAATCGAACCCGGGTCTTCCGCGTGACATACGCGGTATGCTAACCATTACACCACGGAGTTGCTTCCAAACGGTGCCAAATCCTTCCTCTTCACTGACACCTCTCCCATGATCTCGCTAGTTTTGCGAGTATTTACGGGAGATGGACAATTTTTGTCCAATTTTGGGGATTTGGCACCGTTTGGAAGCGACTCGGTGGTGTAATGGTTAGCATACCGCGCATGTCACGCGGAAGACCCGGGTTCGATTCCCGGCGGAGCCAAATTTTTTCTCTTCAAAAATAAATTAATATAAAATAATTTAAAAAATTGACGAACGTCAAGAGATGCCCAAAATTGGACAAAAATTGTCCATCTCCCGTAAATACTCGCAAAACTTGCGAGATCGTGTGAGAGGTGTCAGTGAAGAGGAAGGATTTGGCACCGTTGGGAAGCGACTCCGTGGTGTAATGGTTAGTATACCGCGCATGTCACGCGGAAGACCTGGGTTCGATTCCCGGCGGAGCCAAATCTTTTCTTTTCAAAAATAAATTATTTAAAATAATTTAAGAAATAGGTGGTTACCCAAAATGATGGTTAAATTAATATAACATATTTGATTTCATGTAATAATACTAAAATCATATCAACCAATTAATGTGTTCAACAATAAGAAAACTTAGTTTAGATGTCATCGCGTATAAAACAAACGAAAAAACTACTGTATTCAATTAAAATTCAAAGCAGGACAAAACTTAACTTGTCAATGTGGGATCCACTCAGAATGCTAATGTAAGAATGACTAGCCTTGCGAGTAAAAAATAAAGTTTATTTATAAATAAATAAAGTTAATTTATAAATTAATTATTCTAATTTATAATAAACTAGCTGCATATCCCGGCTTCACTCGGAGAATTTAATTTTTCTAATAAACGTGAACAATTCTACAAACAAAAAATACACCAAAAATAGCACTAATACATTACCAGACTAATAGAATACCAACGTAAAGAGAGATCATAAATATTTTTTAACAATAAAGAATATACGCAGAGATTGGTTGAAGTTATGCAATTTTAATATGGACTGGTGTTCCCACCTGGTATGAAAGAACCACTGAGCGAAATTTGGAGAATTTATGACAAACGGTATGGATTTCTATAAAGAACAAAAAAAACAGAATTTCATCTTTATTTATATTGATTATAAATAACTTATAGTGTTGGAGATGGGCAAAATGAACCCGAAAAGTTGATGAGTTGCAATAAAGATGGAAAATAAAAAAGGCTTAATTTTCTTCAAGTCATAAATCAAACATAAAATTTGCAGAGGATTTCTAGGTTTATACCATAGTAAACTCGGCAGAAGAAGGTAAAGATATAATAGGCAAAGCTCTGGACACGTATTGAAAAATGTTTTCAGATATTAACCTCAAAGTTAATTTCAACTATTGTTGCATTATATACAATGAAACAAAATCCCCTCTCATTTATAAACTGAATACTGTTCAGAACTCGGCTATTAGGGTATGTCTGGGTGCTTTCAAAAGGTCTCCCGTAAATGCACTACTACAGGCCTCAGCTGGAGAAATGCCGTTCAATTTAAGAAGAGCATGGCTTGTTAAAAAATATATTATGAAAGTCTACTCCGAAGACAAACACCCAGTAGGCATAGCAATCAGAATTTACTTTTTTATCAAAAAAAAAGGGCATAACTAATTCTGAAATCATCTTTTTCGAGTGTGAGGATTAATATGATTATATAAATAAAAATAAGGCCAAATTCACCAAAAAAATGGAAGTTTATTTAGTGAACGCCTATAATAAATCCTACTTAGCACCCCCACCCCCTCTCATAGGATACAATAGTAATCCAATCGAACTGGTAAATATAATTTTTTATCAAGCTATTGCAAATAACTGATTTAAATACAACATTAGATAATATAATTTTATTTACTAGTTTTTTAGATGTTAGAATGACGCCTCCAGCAACCAATTTTTTATTTAGCCCCGCAACAAGTTTCATTTCAAATCCCTGTATGAACAATCTCAAATATGATGCATAATATCAACTGGCAAAAAGTTATGAAAGAAAAAATTTTAATGTAATATTTATAAATTTGTAATTTATGAAATAATGCTTACAGGCTTGAAAATGGCTCTAGAAGTCGAAAAATTGCCTAAATAAACTATTGTTTTTGGTGAATATTGCCCTTATTTTTATTTAATTATCTTATCCATAACTAATGTTTTGACTTTAAATTGGCCATAAAATGTAATTTGTTCTCATTGATAATCTCAAAGCACACAAACAAATATAAATAACCAATCACTATCTAATATTGTTTGGAAAATATGCAGGAAAGGTGCCCGAAACTGAATTGGCCACTGAAGGAAGGTAGCTGTGTTGAAGAAAGCTGCCAAGTTGATGACGACTGTGAAGGGAATGCCATCTGCTGCCCCAACGGCTGTGTCAAGGCATGCTACACCCCTCCTGACAATGTTCTAGGTACATCTTAATACTTAAGAGTGAAGGAATTCACAATAGGTGGAGTTACTTAATGCAGTAGTGAGAACAAACTTATGCAATAAGGGCAAACAATATTGATATTTTAATTAACAAAAATAAGAAGTATATAAAATGAACAAACTAGTGAAATTTTAATAATGAAGGACATCATTCTAGACCAGGTATGTTCTTTACTAGCTTGGCTAGTGTAGTTTTAATAGTGGAGATAGTAGTTTCTAATATCATTTTGGAAAAAGTAGAGCAATTAACATTTGGGACACTTCTTCGCCTATGGCTCTGGTGGTCCTAATTCAATTAAGTTAGTGGCTAATGTTGTTGATATCTAAATAAAATTTGATAAAAAAAAAAATAATAAATAAATATTCAGCACATGAAGTCTAACGATCATAGGTTCTTTTTTAATGAATCCAAGAACCAAAGCTTTAGTAAGCTTCAGGTTTTAAAAATGGTCTGTGTAGATACTATGGTCTGTATTAGTGTTTTAGGAATAGAATATTTGTTCTAGAACAGAACCAGGGCAAGCATAAAAATCCTAACATTGCTAATTACAACCCTCAAAGTGGCAAGACTATCTGATAATTAACTCACCATACCAGGATTTTTCTATTTCTCATGTTATTATCTAATCATAATAAAATGTATACAACTAATGATTTATTTGCTTATTTCAGCTTTTGACTGGTCAGAAGAACCATCAGATTATGAAACAAGTGAGTAAACTTTTGAATTAGAACCATAAAAAAGTAGTTAACTCTTGATAGGTTACCCAATCATTTAATATTATTACATCCCCCTTTCTTGATACTTTAGTTGCATTTAATATGAGAATTAAAATGCGACCAGCTACATAGTCTCAACAAATTTTTATTTATTTTATAACAGCGAACGTTTCAGCCATCCTCATTGCTGGATGCAATTAATAATTCTTCTATAAATAAAAAATGTTTTGTTAAAAACACCATAACTGTACTAGCTTGTCATTAAAAATAGGCATTTATTACCATCCTCCCTCACATACATTGTTTAAAAAAGTAATTTCAAAAAAATTAATATTATGGTCATGTAGATTAAATATTCTAATTAGAATTTTTTAAGTGAGAACTTGTTGCTAAATCTAACCAAAAATCCAACATATTAGTTAAATTATTATTTAAATATGAGATAATGTTAATTCAATACAAAGTCAACGTTGGAAATTCTTTGAAAACCTGAGAAGCTTACATTTGGGATCAACATTAGAGAAGAATCTTGAAGACGAGCTAACAGAAAAAAAAATACTAAAATATTTAAAGCTATCAAAGTACTACCACAAGTCTAAAATATAGATGTTGGAATGACACTGCAGAGGCAATAAGAAATCAAATAAATCATTCCATGCAAATAATAATTATGCATCATTAAAAAAAAAAAATCATCCAAAAGTTTAGTGCAGTGGAAATGTATAATGAAAATAAAAGAGAATAAATCTGGGAGATACTGCCCTGCAATATTAAAGTTGGCTAAAAAGCTACTTCCCAGAATGATCTATCTAAATTAAGATCCATGTTTCACAATATAAAGCCAAAATCTGACCTAAAAGCAAGGAATTAGATACTGTTTTTACTGAGCAAAATTACTACATTACTCATCTTTGTCTCATACTATTGAGATTAAGGGCCTAGAGAAAAATATAAGACCTATTTTCACCTATGATGCTGAGATCCGGGAGTATATAAGGTATCAGAAAATAAGCTAATTGCATGGGAGAGAAAGGTTCAATCTATGTGCCCATGCTTAAACAAGGGCAAAGGAGAATTCGCAACTATCTTCATTCTCCAAATTCCGCTGCTTCGGCAGTTAGTTAGAAACTAAATATCCCGAAACACCTGCTTGAGGATCACCCAGATAGAAGATGTGGTTGAGAAAGTCCATGCTAGAGATAGCTGGAACAGATGCAGGGCACTGACCAAAAATAAATGAATGATATTGCCTCTGAAGAATATTTCCTATAGGAGTTAATAAAAATTTTCACTATTCAAAAAATCACAGGATAAAGATGGTGGAAGATAGTTGACCATAGATACAATGAAGAGGAAATGTTTGGGGGGGGGGGGGTTGGTCAAAATAAATTACACAAATATGCAAGTATTACACATTTAATTGTGCTGATGTTTCAAGTAGTTAAGAACTAGTTTAAAATCTAACAGAAAGCTTTTAATCGGTAAAATAATTCCTTCTTCATACAAATGAAAAATTGATATAAATCTTTTTATACTTTAGTATCTAAATGTATTTATTGTTTGTTTAAGAAGTTGGAGATGAGAAAGAATTACTTGAAGAAGGAACAGTTTCTCTTCCTGGTGGGTGTATCCTTAACATGGAGCAGTATCTCAGATTTGAGGATTTTAAAAATAATGAGTATATAGAGGGTTGGTAAGTATATAATTACATAATACCACACCCAACAAGTAATATTACCGAAAATTGAAAACAATTAATTTAATTATTTAAACTTTACACCAAAATACAATATCCAAATACACAGCTTGATTATTGTTCAAAATAATGAATTCTACAATTATTTTATGATAAAATGAAACAAATAACTTTCAATTAAAAGTTATTATTCAATTAAAAATACATTCATTAAATTTAATTTAAAAAAACATTCAAAATTAGTAGAAAATGTTTATCATTTATTAAAGGAAAAAAATAAATAAAAAAATTAAAAGATATTATTGCCACTTAACTGGTTGGTCATGAATCTTACTGTTCCTCACTTTGATAAATAAACAGAAATAAGAGATTTTCAGTCTTATATAAGGTCATTAACACTTTCATCAGAAGTATAATGAGGATAAATAATTTTAAAACTGTAGATATTTCCATACACCACTCTTAGGAACTTTTAACTTACACATGCCAGATTTAATTCATTTTTTAGTTTATAAAAATGACATAATTTAATAAAGAAATAAATTAAAATATTCCTTGATAACCTCAATTCAGAACATACACTGAATAAAGGTGGTGCAGTATAACTATACATTAAAATCAAAATTAAATCTATAAATGGTGTTCACCAACTACATTACAATGTGATTTGATGTTTTAGTTTCTGTAAGCTGGGAAACATCCTCTGCCGGGTCTCTCACAAATGATAACACCCTAATCTTAAATACAACAAGAGGCTAATAGTTCAAGATATATGAAATGCAACAGAATAAAGTAAACATAAGAAGAATTATGTGAGATTTCAATGCCACCTTTATTTAATATTAATCACAGAAAACAAACTGTATACTTTTTATAATCCAAAAGATTTATGTTTTATACTTTATTATACAATTTTTTAAATAAAATATTTAAATTATTATAGTTGATTTTTTTTTCAACTTTCAAATCAAGGAACCATTATGTTTAATAAACAGATTGGTGCAAATTAAATTTATATCACCCTTACTGTGGATATGTTTTGTTGTTCTTATGATGATGTAAATACATAAGGCTTTTACTTTCACTTACCTATATATGAAATATATAGTAAGAGGAAGTATTGCGATCGTGAAAAATTTCGATTTCTGGTTTTCAACGGAAATACACGTTTTGGGGTCCCCTGAGTCCAAATAACCAAGTCCCAGGAAATGGTCTGTGTGTGTGTGTCTGTGTGTGTGTGTCTGTGTGTGTGTGTGAACAGACTAGCTCAAAAACTATAAACCGTGCGAACCTGAAATTAGGTATTTAGTGTATGTATGTGCCCGCGATGTGACAGCAAAAATTTCATCAAAATTGCTCAAAGGGAGGGGGTACTTTATTTAATAACTTTTTACGTTTTTTTCGATTTTCTCAAAAACGGCTCTAACGATTTTGATTAAACTGAGTATTTGATGTATTATTATGCCCGAGATATGACCGTAAAAATTTCATCAAAATTGATCAACCGGAGGTGGGACTTTTGGGAATTTTGTATCATTTTAACGTGTTTTTTTTATTTAATCAAAAACGGCTTTCACGATTTTGATCAAACTGGGTATTTGATGTATGTATATGCCAAGGATGTGATAGCCAACATTTCATCAAAATTGATCATCGGGGGGGGGGGGCACTTTAATTTATAACTTTTTTCCAATTTTTACGTTTTTTTCTATTATCTCAAAAACGGCTTTAACGATTTTCATCAAATTCGCCATGTTTAATGAAAATTAGGTGTTATTTAATATCAGATAAGCGTTATCACTACTAAAATGTTCAGAGGTGGCTGTTTTTTTGTTTCCTGTACAGTACCTTTGTTTTTGTTTAAATGGAGAAATTAACTGTCTCTCGTTACGCCTAAAAATAAGAAATGGCTAAATATGAGATATGATAAAAACCAAGTAAACATATAGAGGAGAAAAATGAAAAATATTCAGTCAACTCATAAAACACGTTCAGCCCACGCATGCGTAGTAAGTCTTTAATGACAGACCTTGGTTATTAATTAAAGCTGTTCTGTTCATTTAATGGAAATTATTTGATTCATGGTAACTAATTGAAATTTTCAACAAGTACATAGAGAATTATAAAATCATACGACTTGGAGTATTACTCTTGCATTGTCGAATTATGACAAGTAAAATCTTTTATTTAATAATAAAATAAATTAGTGTTTTTTATAGAGCAAATGAAAAAAAAAAAAAGAAATGAATGTGGAAAAATGTATAAGTTTGAGAAGTGGTATTAACAAAACGCATTAATTTCTAATTTAAGTTAGTTGGTAAGTGAAAGTTGTGTGTTGCGCGCACGCACCAGATTTTTTTTCTTTATTTTTAATATTCTGACCCCTATAAATGGATTTTGGTGAAATGACTGAACCGATATTAACTTCAATAGAGTCATTAGAAGCGAAATTTCATACACTTTTCTTCCCTCCTCTTAATAAAACCCAACAAGGGATTCCTTGGGACATTTTACCAGTTATTACAGGAATGGCAATAAATAAATAAAGTTTCAGCTTTTTTTATTTTAGAGTTAGAAGTATATTATATCTAATTTTTCTGTACTGTATGGGATTTAATTGGAGATGATTTTGGAATTTAAAGGAAAATTAAATAACTCAAATCAGTACAGTAAGAAATTAACTTTATTTTCTTGATAAAATAAAATATAAAAACAATTAGCCATGCTATAACTTCGCTAACTTAAATTCAGACAAAGTAAACTATGAGACGATATACTATTAATAAATATCTAAACAAAACAAATGTATACATAATTTAAAAAATGACAATATGTACATAAAATGTTATATCATAAAGTACATTAGTTCAATGAACTTAAATCAGATACGACAGAAATCGTTTATGACATATACAACAAAGGAATGTGTTGTTTTTTATACAAAATAAATTTTTTTATACTTGAAAATACGTCTTATATGATGGTTCTTCAAATGTTTTTAAAATTCAAGAATAATAACAAAAAATGACAATTATTTATTGAATACCAACATGATATTCCACCCATATTGCAGTGCTACTTCATGGCAGCAAAGTACAAGACCAATTGATGTGAATTAAAGAAGTAATAAGAAAATTGATAAATAATAGTAATGAAGGTATGTTTTTAAAATAATAACAAAAAATGACAATTATTTATTGAATACCAACATGTTATTCCACCCATATTGCAGTGCTACTTCATGGCAGCAAAGTACAAGACCAATTGATGTGAATTAAAGAAGTAATAAGAAAATTGATAAATAATAGTAATGAAGGTATGTTTTTAAAATTCAAGAATAATAACAAAAAATGACAATTATTTATTGAATACCAACATGTTATTCCACCCATATTGCAGTGCTACTTTATGGCAGCCAAGTACAAGACCAATTGATGTGAATTAAAGAATAAGAAAATTGATAAATAATAGTAATGAAGGTACTAGTATCCCTATGTTACGTCTACACCTGATCAATATGGTGCCATTTAGTCAGGCCCTGATCGCAACTAAAAAAGGACCCTTTCGGGAGTTAATTTATCTCTGAAGAAGGAGCGGGAGATCAATGTTGGGATCTAATAAAGCTGATCAAAACCCATTTTAACAGAAAAGGACACGATGGGTGTTCGAGCCAGTAGCTCGAAACATGTGAGATTTTATCTCTTACTTTATGTAATATCAAATATTATATCATATAGTTTATGTAATATCATATATATTATATCATATAGTTTATGTAATATCATCTATTACATAAACTATCTTAGTTATCTATATATTAATCTTAGCTTATGTAATATATCATATATATCATAATAAAATTAATTGGTTAAGTTCATTGGTTGGCAGCGCTGACTGACGTCTGACGGGACGCACCGTGCGTGATGAGACGGGCAGTAAGACCGCATGGTGGCGGAAACTAATTGCAGCATATTTAGCATATTAAAATCATGAGGGAGTAAATTTCGAAGACCCTATTGGGTCCTTGGGACCGAGAATGAAGACGGAGAAGTTGAGTGCTGGCTAGCCAAAGTGATCAATTTAGTCACAGGCACAAGAAGAGCCATTTTATTTAACCACTTCAATCATTAACCCATTTGTTCCCAGTGTTGCGATAACGCAACAGCTTCCTCTTGCATGTTCAAACGCGCACTGTGTCTTACAAGGTGATTCCAGCGAACATGTCGCAGCATGAATCTGAGCAATAACATTCCCCCTTCATATCAATGCGTTTAGTTGGCTCTCTGCTCTCTTGTAGTAAACCTGAAACTAAATTGAACATCGACTGTGTTTTTCGTATTGAAATTGCTCTTGAGTTTTTTCGTTTTCACTTGTGTAAAATCGTGTGTGTTTCAAATTACAAAGTGAACGTTTGAATTTATATTCTACGAAGATGCAGGAAAACAAAGAAAAAGGTAAGAATATAATATCTATTACTGTTTATTATTTATAATCAATCTAATTTATAAGTTGCGAAAACGCAACACTGGCCATGAGTGGGTACCTGATAATTTCTCATCGTTTTTTTTTCTTTTTTCTAATTTCATCATTTCTCATTATTACAATTCTTGAAATTAATAGGAAATCTAAAATCATGAAAAATAAATTATTTCTTATTTATTTATTAAGTTTTTTATCCTTTATTGTTTCATGAATTCAAATAAAACGGGATCAATCGTATTTTACGTGAACTTTGAACCACGGCCAACAATGTATGCTAAGAAACCACTTGTTTATTTATTTTTATTTATTTATTAATTTTCTTTCAGATATGGCAAAAGGTAATATTGAATTTATGAAACCTAAAGAGACGAAAAGTGTAAGGAAACCTAAAAGGTATCCGGAAATTTATAAAAACTGCAGCTCACGAGCCCTCAAAATGATGTCAATGCTTGAAGAAACCGATATGGCAAGGTATGCTACACACTTTGATTTATATATAGCACCTCCGGAAGTTGGTTTAATTTCAGATGAGGATAGTGGTGATGAGGAGGAGGGGGGAACAATCAATAATTTGAACGTTCAGCAACTGGAAGCTGAAGCGGAATTAATTTTACACACATATGATAACGATGAGATTAGAATAGGCGAAAATAATATACATTTGTTTGAAAATGATCAACACGCAATAGAAAAGTTCATTAACACACCGATGGACGAAGATGTTGTTCATGTGCCAAAAGAAAAACCATAGACCCAAACAAAAACTAAAATGATGAACAGAACCAAACCTAAGAAAAAAGAAATAAATGAAAATATGGTTAAGAAACAAATAAAGAAAAAAAACCCTGAAATAAAATGGGTTGATCAGTGTTAAGATTTTTACTGTTTTGTGTTTGGTTATTGTCGAATGTAAGACAACACTGTTCAAAAGAAAATAATGTTGGCTACACTGACATAGCGTCCCCTGTGGACTTGTTAGCTTGGGCTTGGGTAGATGTGGCCATATTGTTGTGAGAAGTTGGTTTTGTTAGTGCTTGTGGTACACCAATTGTTTGAAGGAGCCCATTCTTGTATTTTACTTTGATAAAATAAAGCTTTTATTTTGTCCAACAGAATATTCTTCTTATTATTTAACGAACCCAGGGATCATTTGTAACGGGTAGTTATAATTTGACCCTAACAGAACATTGTGGCGACCGTGACAAAGACTGTTCTGAGTATTCTGTATTTCTTGTGGCTATAAATTGACTTCGACATGGATTTGAAGAAGAAGGAAAGGAAGATCCTTCGTGCTTCATTGACAAGGTGTGCCAACGACATGGAGCAGTGTCTAAGTTGTGTTAGGCCTGACCATGAAGAATTGTTTGTGACCTGGGAACTCCTGACTCAGAAGTTTGAAGCTTTACAAGTGGTAGAGAAGGAGGTGTACAACTACCTCATAGAAAATGACATTTCTGAAGAGGAAATCGTGGCAGAAATGGATTGTGCGGATACTTACAAGAAAAAATATTCCCATTTGAAATGTAAGTACAATGATATTATTAATAGGAAAGAGGTTCCCACTAGTAAGGTAGACCAATGCTCTTATAGTGATTCAGGCTGTGCTATCAAAAAATATAAGTTGCCTAAAATAGAATTTAAGAAGTTCTCCGGGGATATTAAGGGTTGGCTTCCCTTTTGGAACCAGTTTAGGAAGATAGATGAAGACCAATCTGTTGACCCAGCTGATAAAATTCAATATCTGTTCCAAGCTACTTTGCCTGATAGTCCAGCTCGTCGTATAGTTGAAAGCTTTCCTGCCATCGAGGGGAATTATGTGAAGATCATAGCTGCCTTAAAAGCAAGGTTTGGTAGGGAAGACCTTCAAATTGAAGTATATGTTAGGGAATTGTTGAAGCTGATCCTAAATAATGCTTTGGCTAAAGAAAAACCTAACATCAGTAGGCTTTATGATGACATTGAGACTCAGTTGAGGTCATTAGAAACTTTAGGCATTACAACTGATAAATGTGCCTCCATGCTATTCCCTTTAATTGAGTCATGCCTACCTGAGGAGTTATTGAGGGTCTGGCAGAGGTCTAATCAAGGAATTGGATCTCTTAGAGACTACAGTTCCAGTTCTGAGTCTGAGGAAACAGCTACTAGGTCTGTTAATCGACTAGAAAAGCTGTTGGAATTCTTAAAGTGCGAAGTAGAGAATGAACAAAGAATATCCCTTGCAGCAGAAGGATTTTTGTTGTCTCATACTCCTGAAACTCGCAAGAAGGATATGAAAAAGGTAAACAGCCCAGTTGTCCCCACAGCTTCAGGTCTCATTAATTCTGATTTACAAGTAAAATCTTGCATATTTTGTTCAAAGGGAAACCATGTTAGTAAAAATTGTTTTAAGGCCCAAAAGTTTAGTGCAGAACAGAAAAGAAATGCTGTATTTAAAAGCAATGTGTGTTTCAAGTGTTTAAAATCTGGGCATATTTCTAAGAAGTGTGGAGAACAATTAATGTGCAAGACCTGTGGAAAATCACACCTTACTATTATGTGTTCAACCACCAGGGAAGAAAAGGTGGTTCCGGTACCTACAACTGAAAGGGTAAAAGAAGATATAAATGCTGCGAACTACACCAGTGGCCATGTATTTATGTTTACTTTAAATGTAGTTCTGACCAATGGACAGTCAACAAAAAGTGTTAGGGCTTTGATAGACTCCGGCTAACAACATTCTTATATCCTTAGTGCTACAGCGGAAAAACTGAAATTGATCCCCAAGAGAAGAGAAAAAATTTCCCATGCGTTGTTTGGTGGTATTAGCACGAACATTAAAGAACACAATTACTATGATGTGAAAATATTTTCTCCTGAGAGGGCTCTACATAGCTTTGACATGCTAGATGAGGAAAAAATTTGTGGTCCTATACCCCCTGTATTTTCAGGGCCTTGGATAAAAGAATTAGAAGAATGTGGAATTGACATTACAGACAAAAATCCTGGCCCAATCGAAATTCTGTTTGGGGCTGATGTTCTAGGATCTTTAGAAACCGGAAGGAGGAAACATTTAAAGTGTGGGTTGATGGCGATTGAGACCATATTTGGTTGGACATTAGTTGGCAAGGTGAATCAGGAGGCTCCTAGTCTCAGTATGTCAGCTGTATCTATTTCCTTACATGTGAGTAATTTGTGGGAATTAGATGTTTTGGGCATCAGGGATCCAGTAGAAAAAAGGTCTCAGAATGAATTAGCATCAGCTGCCAAAAATTTCTTTTTGGAGACAGTGAGAAAAACAGAAGAGGAGCGCTATGAGGTGTGTTTACCCTGGATAGATGGACATCCTCCTTTACCCAATAATTATGTGTTTTCCAAGAAGAGGTTAGAGTCGACCCTGAGAAGATTAAAGACCACAAATTCTTTTCTAGAGTACAATAATATTTTTCAAGAGTGGGAAAAGGAAGGGATTATTGAGGAAGTAAGTATTTTAAATGAGTGTGTTAGAGCTAATTATTTACCCCACAGGCCTGTCATAAAAGAAGGTTCTACAACAAGAATTAGACCAGTCTTTGATGCTTCTGCTCGTCTAAAAAATAGCCCATCATTAAATGATTGTCTAGAGAAGGGTCTTAATCTAATTGAATTAATCCCTAATATTCTTTTGAGATTTAGACTTAAAAGATTTGGCGTGGTGTCTGATATTAAAAAGGCCTTCCTTCAGATATCAGTCCATGAGTCTGACAGAGATTGTCTTAGATTTTTATGGCAGGACCCTTCAGGAAAAGAAAAAGTGTTTCGACATAAGAGAGTTGTTTTTGGTGTAAATAGCAGTCCATTTCTTTTAGGAGCTACCGTCGAACATCACCTGGATAATTGTTTAAAGAAGACAAGTTCATCTTCTAGACCCTACACTCAAGAAACTGTGAAACTTCTGGGTAAAAGTTTCTATGTCGATAACTGTGTTACCAGTCTAGACGATAAGAATTTGTTAAAACAGTTTATAGAGGAGGCTACAAAAGTGATGGCTGAAGGCATGTTTGATCTTAGAGGGTGGGAGTTTTCCCATAACTTCCCTCTCCTGCCACCAAAGATTATTTCTGTGTTAGGAATTAAGTGGGAACTCTCAGAGGACATTCTTACCCTTAATGAAAATGTTAGAGAACGGGATTTTATAGAAGACTCAGTAAGACCAAAATGTTCAATTACTAAAAGATTAATATTGTCAGAAGTTTCAAAGGTTTTTGATCCGATTGGGTTTTCATGCCCAGCAACATTGTATCCAAAATTATTATTGCAGAAGATATGGAAAGCTGGACTGGGTTGGGACATTCCAGTTGACTGTGAATCAGAAAAGTGTTTTCTGGCTTGGGTCAGCGAATTATCTTATCTAGGAGCTGTGAAAATTCCCCGTTGGATACATGGAGAAGGTGAGAATTCATTAAGCTTACACACGTTTTGTGATGCTAGCAAGGATGCCTATGCAGCTGCTGTATTTCTCAGAGTTGAAACGTTTAACAACATCTTTGTTTCTCTTTTGTCTGCCCGATCTAGAGTTGCTCCTCTTAAGAAAATATCCATCCCTAGACTTGAGTTGTTAGCAGCAACAATTGGAGCTAGATTGTTTGACAATATACACGGTAACTTTGGAAATGTTGATTTTTATTTTTGGAGTGATTCTTCTACTGTTTTGTCCTGGATAAAGCGTACTGAGGAGTGGTCTACTTTTGTTTTCAATCGAGTCCAAGAAATTCGTTCTTTGACTGCAGTAGAGGCTTGGAGACATATCACTGGTTCCTCTAACCCAGCTGATTTGCCTTCTCGTGGATGTACACCTAAGCAACTGGCTTTATCAAAATGGTGGGAGGGTCCAGAGTGGCTTTATAGAAAGAGTGAATTTTGGCCAACGGAAAAGCTGAAATTTAATGAGGAGGAAATATTGAAAGAAAAGAAGAAAAAGATAATTTGCAGCAGTGTAAACGTTGAATCTTTTGATTGGCACTTAGGATACTTCGCCAAATACCAGGTCTGCAAGTTTAAAATGTCGTTTTAATTCCAATAGAATGCGCTCTTAGCCTATTGAAGGATTTGCTTATCTCTAAACGCTATTTTGTTTGTTAGTCATTTGTTTACAAAAGTCAGTTGTTTTTAAGTCGTTTACGTGGACGTATCATACCTTTCTTTGGTGTTAAAAATGTCTAATTTTAAGCCAAATAAAGAGCATTTGCGGCATGTCATGATTTTCTTATTCAATCAAAAGAAAAAGGCATCTGAATGTCATCGAATTCTTGTTGAGACTTATGGCGATCTTGCTCCAACCGTCAAGACATGTGAACGTTGGTTTCAAAGTTTCAAACGTGGTGATTTTGATGTTACTGATACAAAACGAGAAAATCGACCAAAAAAGTTTGAGGACGTCGAATTGCAATCTTTATTAGACGAAGACAATACCCAAACCCAACAAATGATGGCAGAACAGTTGAATGTCACTAGGCAAGCCATTTCCGATCGCCTGAGAGCTATGGGAAAATTCAAAAGGTTGGAAAATGGGTTCCACATGAATTGGACGAACGACAGATGGAAAAACGAAAAACTGTGTGCGAAATGCTGCTTTTACGCCACGAAAGAAAGGGTTTTTTGCATCGAGTTGTAACTGGCGATGAAAAATGGATTTATTTTCAGAATCCCAAACGAATAAAATCATGGGTAACGCCAGGACAACCATCCACATCGAGTGCAAGACCGGATCGTTTTGGAAAGAAGACAATGCTGTGTGTGTGGTGGGATCAGAAGGGAGTAGTCTACTACGAGCTTCTCAAACCCGGCGAAACAGTCAATACCGACCGCTACCGACAACAAATGATCAATTTGAGTCACGCATTGATCGAAAAACGCCCAGAATGGGCTCACAGGCACGCCAAAGTCATTCTTCAGCATGATAACGCTCCTGCACATTCAGCCAGATTGACTAAGGAAACGATTTCTTCGCTTGGTTGGGAACTCCTACCCCACCCGCCGTATTCACCTGACCTGGCGCCTTTTGATTATCATCTCTTCTCATCGATGGGACACTCATTGGCTGAGCGACACTTTAACAATTTGGAGGATGTAAGAAAATGGCTCGATGAATGGATTTCAAATAAAGATGAAGCATTCTTTTGGAATGGTATCCATAAATTGCCCGAGAGATGGACAAAATGTGTAGAAAGCGAGGGCCAGTACTTTGAATAAAATATATTATACTTTTTTTTTAAATTACTGTGTATATATTTTAAGAAATAAACGACATTTTAAACTTGCAGACCTGGTATATGAAAAAGGTACGTATGATCTCATGGATATTCAGATTCATTCATAACAGTCAAAACCGAGACAGAAAATATCAAGGGGCATTGACTGTGAAAGAAATCGAAAAGGCCGAAAAATTCATCTTTAAGGTAATCCAGAATGCAGTTTTTTCCCATGACACAGATAAAATTAAGAGTTTAAACCCCTTTAGAGATCAAGATGGATTGTCAAGAGTGAAAACTCGTATTTCTTTTAGGCAGGACAACCAAGATTTTCTCTTTCCCATTTTGTTGCCCTCCAAAAACCCAGTAGTTGAGAGTCTAGTATTGCATTTCCATGAAAAATCTTGCCATGCTGGTACTCAAGGAGTTTTGAGTTCACTCCGTGAACGGTTTTGGATTATAGGAGGGAGGCGCACTGTAAGATCTGTAATTAATAAATGCATAACGTGTAGGAGGCATTCAGCGAAACCCTTTGAAACTGCTAAAGCACCACTTCCTGTTGATCGGGTCAGAGAAGCTAAAGTTTTTGAAGTGTGTGGAGTTGATTTTGCTGGCCCCCTTTATTTGAAGTCTGGTAAGAAGGCCTATATCTGTCTCTTTACCTGTGCAGTTTACCGTGCAGTACATCTTGAGCTCACAACCTCGTTATCAACAGCTGGGTTTATTCAGGTTCTACGGCGTTTTATTGCAAGGAGAGGCAGACCTCACACCATCTACAGTGATAATGGCACTAATTTTCAAGGGACTGAAAACACATTTGCCAAGCTCGATTGGCTAAGGATATCCGAGTACAGTTCGGCTCAGCGTATAAAGTGGAAATTTAATCCCCCTACAGCATCTTGGTGGGGGGGATTTTGGGAGCGGCTTATTAGGATGTTGAAACAACTCCTAAGAAGAATACTTGGCCGAGCGTCTCTCTGCTATGAAGACCTGATGACTGTGATGTTGGATTGTGAAGCGGTGATCAATTCAAGACCCCTAACGCATCTATCAGAGGATTCGGCCGACCTTGTTCCTTTGACTCCAGCTATGTTCCTCAGAGATCTTGAGGAGGTAGGAGTTCCGGACTGTGATGCTGCCAAGACCTCTTTAAAGAAGAGGATCATCCATCTTCAGCGATTTCGAGAAACCTTGAGACAACGTTTCAGAATTGAGTACTTGGGCCAATTGATGAAGTTCCAAGAAAAGAAACCTCGTCCAATAGCTGTTGGTGAGGTGGTCTTAATTGGTAATGACTCCAGTAAAAGATTAGAGTGGCCTTTAGGTGAAGTCATTGAACTACTTCCAGGAAAAGATGGAGAAACAAGACTGGTCCGCTTAAGAACATCAAATGGCCAACTGATGAGACCCGTGCAAAGATTATTCCCATTGGAGGTTGTCAGTAATCTTCCTGTTCTGGAACAAGATCAAGAAGATAGTTTTTTTGGTTCAGAAAGTGATAGTGCGGGAGTGCCAGACACCTCTGGTGCTAAAAGCAGAGTAACCCGTTGTGGTAGGACTATTAAAAAGCCTATAAGATTTAATGATTGAACTGTTTATTGTAATAATTTTTGTTTTGTTTTTTATTTGATTAATTTTTTTTTATGTGAGAAACAATTGTTTGCATTGTTTCTCAGGTGGGAGAATGTTAAGATTTTTACTGTTTTGTGTTTGGTTATTGTCGAATGTAAGACAACACTGTTCAAAAGAAAATAATGTTGGCTACACTGACATAGCGTCCCCTGTGGACTTGTTAGCTTGGGCTTGGGTAGATGTGGCCATATTGTTGTGAGTAGTTGGTTTTGTTAGTGCTTGTGGTACACCAATTGTTTGAAGGAGCCCATTCTTGTATTTTACTTTGATAAAATAAAGCTTTTATTTTGTCCAACAGAATATTCTTCTTATTATTTAACGAACCCAGGGATCATTTGTAACGGGTAGTTATAATTTGACCCTAACAGAACAATCAGGATATGCCAACCAATAATGCTTTACATTCGAAAATAGAAGAAGAAAAATGTATTAAAATCTTCAAGCCACTATATTTGTCTAAGCCATTGACCCCCCTCGATTTTTTCAATTTTTTTTTTCGATGATGATTTATATGATATCATCGTAAGAGAAACCGTAAAATATGCAATGCAAAAAGGAACCCAGCTTGAGCTAGGAATTGACGAGATGAAACTTTTTTTCGGAGTTTTATTGTTAAGTGGGTATGAGAACAAAAAGCGAAAATCTTTTTACTGGGAGGAGTCAGATGACGTTATGAATGTTTTGGTATCACAGAATATTAGGCGAAACAAATTTAATACAATCTTGCAGTTTTTACATTGTAACGACAACTCCTATATAGATGACAGAGATCGAATGTATAAACTTGCTCCTGTCATCAACAAGTTGAAAAAAGCTTTCCTGGAATATAATATATGGGACGTTGAGTCAAGCGTTGACGAAGCTATGATCCCTTACTATGGGAGACACAGTATGAAGCAGCACATACAGCAAAAGCCAATTAGGTTCGGCTATAAGGTATGGTGCTGGAATAACCGGTTTGGTTATTTAATTGACTTTAAAATTTACCAAGGAGCCAAAGGGGAAGCTAATGAATTCAAAGAAGAATTTGGACTAGGAGGCAGTGTGGTGTTAGATTTTTGCAAAGAAATACCTCGTCATCTTACTGGGGAACTGATGCCAACGTCGCTATATGCAGACAACTTTTTTAGCTCCCTACGGCTAGTGGACAAACTATCTGAGCTTGGAATTGGGTTTACAGGTACTACATACAAATAATACTAATATTAATAATTTTGGAATTGATTTCAGAATTTAATTTTTCTTGGTTTCACAGGTACAATAAGATCAAATAGAATAGAAAAATGTCCATTGAGAGATGATATGAAAAAAACAGCAAGAGGGACCTGTGATATCAGGTACGATGAAAATAAATCTTTAGCCATTTGTCGGTGGAATGACAATTCAACAGTAACAGTGGTGTCAAACCACTTGGGGGTCCAGCCATTTTTTGAAGCTCGGAGGTACTCTTTTTTTGAAAAAAAGAAAATCAGGGTTACGCAACCTCATATGATAAAAAAGTATAATGAAAACATGGGAGGTACGGATAGAATGGATCAAAACGTTGCAGCCTATAGAACAGGGATTCGTTCAAAAAAATGGTATTGGCCCATCTTTGTGTGGCTGCTTGATGTCTCTGTCCAAAATGCGTGGCTGCTATATCGCAGAATGAGAGAGGATTTACCTGGAGAGCCTAAGTTAGACTTACTAGGATTTAGGCGTTATCTTGCCAGGAATCTACTTACCACTTATGGCACACCAAGGAAACGTCCTGGTAATGAATATATTCCGCAAATATTTTCAACCTATTTTGTGTAGCTAAATATATATATATATATATTTTTTTTTTTTTTTTTTCAGGTCCAACATCTACCAGTTCCATTATAAAAATGAAAGATATAAGGTATGACAACATCGGACATGTTATTATAAAACAAGATAAAAGAACAAGATGTGTAATCTGCAAATCAACGACGATAAAAAAATGTCGTAAATGCAATGTTGCATTGCACGAAAAATGTTTTATTTCGTACCATACATGATCACCTCAATTATTATTTCAATTTGTACAAATACATTTTAGTATGTTTTTTTTACAGTGTTTTAATTAATATTTCAAATATTTTGTAAAATGGAATCATTTGGACATAAATAAATTCATTATTTGTATTTTTTTGTTAATCAATTTCTTTTTATCCTGAAATAGTCTTTGGTTTATTGCCAATGAGATTGAATTGATTTGAACATGAAACAGTAATGATTGTCATACCATTTAATGCAAAAAAATCAAAAAATAATTCTCATTTGCACAAGTAAAGTAAACGTACCCTCTCATTCCCAGTGTTGCGTTTTCGCAACAGGGCTTATCTGGACACAGCAGCTAAATCTGAAGAAATTTATATTTTTTAAATTCAATTTGCAAGATAACTAAATGATTTTGAAGACTTCAGTCCATTCTAGAAAAAAAAAAGTTCTGGGAGATAATGGGTTAAGGTAGGAGACAACTTAAATTCATCATTTACTGCGTTAAATGCATCACCCATCCAAGAAGAAGTCATCATCAAATTATTAGTCAAAATTTAAACTAACCACCTGTATGTAACTTTTCGGCCATTTAATTTCCAGTCATATTTTCATATCACAAATATAACCAGCGGAACCACCAATGGTTCGTGGTCTATAATATTCTTAAAAGAATTATAGACCACACAGGGAACTCTAACATTTTATGGTCACATAACCTCCCGAAATAGGGTTCCCCCATAAGTAACATCATAGCTTTACTAAAATGAAATTGGAAATAAGAAAAAAAATTTTCCTCTATATAAAAATTGAGGCACTGACATGGAAAAGGTAGTAAGTATAAAAAAAAAAAAAATTTGAGATTTTCCAAGGAAAGAGTAGTAAGACGTCTTGCCAATGGTATAGAAGAGTATTAAGTCAGTGTTGAAAGTGATTTAATTGCTATAAACACCGGAAGATGGCTCTTCCGGAATAAACTTAATTTCAGCAGTTCAAAATCGTTTGTTTAATGCTCCCCCTATAAAAATAGGTTTTCTTGACTTACTACCTTATCAATGACCCCTCAATTATAATAGGGCCATACTTTAATTTTAGTGCTGTATGAGCTCGCTCTGGAACGGCCAACCAATTTCTGCAAAGCTTCAGAATAACAAATTAAAAAAATCTGGTGCGTGCGCGCAACACACAACTTTCACTTACCAACTTACTTAGATAAGAAATTGACGTGTTTTGTTAAATATCATTTCCCAAAGTCACACATTTTTCTACATTCATATCTTATTTTTATTAATCGTTAAGCCGTTTTTGAGTAAATAAAAACCCCGTGAAAATGATACAAAATTTATTAAGTAAAGTCCCCCCTTCGGTTGATCAATTTTGATGAAATGTTGGCTATCACATATTTGGCATATACATACATCAAATACCCAGTTTGGTCAAAATCGTGAAAACCGTTTTTGAGTAAATAAAAAAGACACGTGAAAATGATACAAAATTTATTAAGTAAAGTCCCCCCTCCGGTTGATCAATTTTGATGAAATGTTGGCTATAACATCTTTGGCATATACATACATCAAATACCCAGTTTGATCAAAATCGTGAAAGCCGTTTTTGAGTAAATAAAAAAAACACTTGAAAATTATACAAAATTTATTAAGTAAAGTCCCCCCTCCGGTTGATCAATTTTGATGAAATGTTGGCTATCACATCTTTGGCATATACATACATCAAATACCCAGTTTGGTCACAATCGTGAAAGCCGTTTTTGAGTAAATAAAAAAAAACACTTGAAAATGATACAAAATTTATTAAGTAAAGTCCCCCCTCCGGTTGATCAATTTTGATGAAATTTTTACAGTCATATCTCGGGCATATAAATAGATCAAATACTCAGTTTAATCAAAATCGTTAGAGCCGTTTTTGAGAAAATCGAAAAAAACTTAAAAAGTTATTAAACAAAGTACCCCCTCCCTTTGAGCAATTTTGATGAAATTTTTGCTGTCACATCGCGGGCATATACATACACGAAATACCCAATCTCAGGTTCCCACGGTTTATAGTTTTTGAGCTAGTCTGTTCACACACACACACACAGACACACACACACACACACACACAGACCATTTTGCGGGACTTGGTTAATTGGACTCAGGGGACCCCAAAACGTGTATTTCCGTTGAAAACCGGAAGTCGAAATTTTTCACGATCGCAATACTTCCACTTACTATATATTTCATATATAGGTAAGTGAAAGTAAAAAAAAAGTATTTCTATTTTTTGGCTATAGCTTAACAAACAGCTATGGGGGCTTTATTTATTTTAGTTGTAGCGTCATTGTTTTTAAAATTAGATCCTTACTATCAGGAGTTTTTTTCATTTACCTAATTTTCACACGTTTAAGTAATGTATACAAGTAAAATGATAAAATATTAGTTTCACAATATATGTATATTCTAAAAGCTTGATTGAAAATCAGTGCTGTCGATGTATATAATTTTGGGTAAAATGGCTGAAAAAATAATTAGTTACTCTTGAAGTGCTAGTGTATCACTGAGCTTCTACAGATCATTATTTCAATAATTGATCAAACAATTTTTACTGCTCATCCTCTGCAAGGAGTGATCAATTGAAAGAAGTCAAATTACTCCTCCTAGCCTCTTGTGTGTATATAATGGGCAAAAAAATTGCCAAATGTCACTGATTTTATTTCAGATGTATTGATCAAAATATTTTTTAATCAAATTGTAGGAACTGAGCAAACTGTTAATTAACAATGATTTATTGAATATTATATAATATTGTATTGTAATGGCAACACTGCGTCGGTTGTGAAGAAAGGTTCAGTATGAGGTTACTCGCTCTCCATGTTGTTGTTTTTGATATAAATAAAGGGCACGTTTTATATTCCAAGTTTTTTATCTTTAATTATCCCCTTAATCCTTAACACAAACTTAGGCATCATCACCAGATAATAATCAGTCGATTAAGTGTCCAAACTGTTATTTTATGCAATAATTTTTTTAACAATTGTATATGTAAAACATTATGATTATTTGAGATTTATAGTGTTATTATTGCATACTATTAATAATATTACCTAGCATATAATACTATTGTTAGGTATCTATTTAAATTAATTATGTTCTATTGGCAATTATGTAAAAGACAGTCAGTAGGGTTCAGATTAAGTCTATGCAGAGAAAATGTTGTTAAACAAGAAAAACAAAAACAAAAAGGAATTATAGAATTCTGAATTAGACAATTGGAATGCTTTGTTATAACAACAAAATATAATTGAAAGGCATTTCTTTTCAAGAAAGTTATTTCTCTCTCTCTCTCTTTGACTACAAATTAATAATTTATAAAGCCTGTTAAATAATAAAAATGTATTCCATGAAAATGACCATGGCCAATTAAAATATATTTTAACAAGTGTATTCTCCAAAATGGGTACCAATTAAAGCAGGGGGGGGGGGGGTAAAAATGAGTATTTTAATGTTGATGAACTCTTACTATTTATTTATGAAAAACACTTTAATTTTTGGTAAAAACACTAGTGTGGTATATCGATAGAAAATAAAAAATGATAATGATAAGGGTGGGGAATGGGAGAATATAGACATTAAGGCGACCAACTACATTTTAAGTGCCATTACTAACAAAAAACTGGAATCATAGTGAACTTGAGTAAGCCTATGAAATTATCGAGAAATTTGATATGTATCTCAACTTATCTTCAGCAATACAGATTGTGTGCAGAAAAGAATTTAGAAAGAATCAAGCCTTAGAATAATTAACATTTTTTTCTCTCATGATTTTGAGAAGATGGTGAATTGTTTAAAGAATGCTGTTGCAAGTGTGGAATGAGCAAGAAAAACTAAATTACATGTTAAAGTCATTGCGGGAGTCTTATTGATTTTCATTGACGTAATGCCCAAAAATTATAGGACTTGGTCCTAAATGATAGGAGTTGATTATTTCATTTAAAAATAAAATCAAAATGATATCCTCGGTAAATAAAGCTTGAAGTTTTAATGAAGAACCTGAAAAATCAAAAGAGTTTAAAGCAGTCACAAGCACACACAGAAAAGATATTTAAACAGAAATTCTATCTTGGTGGTTCAGCTCATCCTGGTCAAATACAAATCAACAGATGACACAAATAAAATTATATAGGAAGTTCCCAAGAAAGAGGTGGTCAAGAGAATACATTCACTATAGGTCCAATGTAAGTACATTTGGTACAACATTTAATAGTGCACCAGTTAGTAAAAATAAGGCAGAAAATTATTTTGTTACTTGATAGTGATTAAATGATGGTTGAAATATGTCAGTTTTAAATTAAAAGTTAAACAATAATAATTTGATAATAATAAATTTAATATAAATGTTGTGGTAATAGTCAATTTAATTTTTTAATAAATGTAATGTTAGCATTGGTTGTTTGGTTGGTCTCAATAGAGACTGCCAAAAAACCTTTACATGTGTATAAAAAATGCTGATCATTGTTCATTGGGTTCAGTCCTCAATGAAAGTTATTAATGCGAAATTTCGAGTTTTTTTTAATGTGTAAAAACAACCACAATATCAATAGAGATGAATACTTAAAAAAATTTGTTACTAAATTGGTGCTGGTTACTGTTAAGTGGAAGATGATCGAATTTTAAAGGCCACATAGGTCTGTAACTTATTTCCAGAAGGTAACACCTATTCGGAAATAGAATTAAAAAATGTTTTTTATGCAGAGGAAATGAGAACAAACTTTGTTAGCAGTTCCATAGACAGAAAAAAATAATGATTTATTTCATTATTAAGTATTATCTGTATTGTTTTATTTTCATAATATGTACAAATGTATGTATGCCCATACTTCTTGAAATTATGTCTTAGTTTTCATTCAATTAGTAAATTAGGAAACCTTTTTTGATTGATACAGTACACTGCCTTATAATTTGTTGTAACTTGTCAATATAGGTATATGATTTGATTTTCAAGATCATTACTAAACAACGGTGATAATTTCTGGAGAGAAACTAAAAGGTATGTTGTAAGTGATCGTTATATGCAATTTTTAATTGTTTGGTAAAAATAGAAAAACATAAATAATTTAATTTTCAAAAATAGAAGAATTCCTTATTTATTCATCCAACAAGCCACAAAAAAATGAAGAAGTAACTTATTTATATGGAAAGACGGTTATGAAGACAATATCTATTCCTCAAAAGGCTTGGAGAAGATTAGAAAAGCTGAAGTTAGTCTTCATGAATTTCTTCAACATTTCAAGACAATCACAAATGATCTGAGAATTGCTGGTGGAAATATAGATGAAGAAGATATAGCATTTAGTAGAAGCAGAAAAACATAAAAAAAAAAATTAACTTCCAAAAATAGAAGAATTCCTTATTTATTCATCCAACAAGCCACAAAAAAATGAAGAAGTAACTTATTTATGTGGGAAGATGGGTATGAAGACAATACCTATTCCTCAAAAGGCTTGTAGAAGATTAGAAAAGAAATCTGAAGTTAGTCTTCATGAATCTCTTCAACATTTCAAGACAATCTCATATGATCTGAAGATTGCTGGTGGAAATATAGATGAAGAGGATATAGGATTTAGTAGAAGTAGAAAAACATAAATAATTTAACTTCCAAAAACAGAAGAATTTCTTATTTATTCATCCAACAAGCCACAAGAAAATGAAGAAGTAATTTATTCATGTGGAAAAATTATATTCAAAAGATTTCGGAATCTCTTCTCAAAATTGAACATTGAGTGGGATCATTTAAAGTTATAAATGTCTGAAATAAAGAATTCAACCTTAATGTAAGCCCTTAGCTTTGTAGAAACAAATGGAAAGTATTAGATAAACATTTTTCTAAAACAAACCAGGAGAGGGTAAAAAAAGTTTAAATCTGGAAATAATGAACCTCTGAATATCACTGGTCATAGGAAATATGTTATCCTAGAAATTGTCTATGGGTCAGATAAAATATATATTATTAGTGTATTAAGGTAATCCACATTAATATGCAAGATATTTTGTGATCAAGTTATCATTAATTTTGGAGGCAAAACAGATCAACCCTGTATATGGCTGAGATTCTCACACTGTGTTGGACCACGCACCAGTAAGTATATTCTTCGCTAAATACACTACTTTATGTTCATCTCTTTCATATATTTCTTCCCTGAGTTTTTCCTCAAAGATCAAGATGTTATGAGCACAAGCTCAAGTTTAATAAGCAATTCAGGTTAGTTGGTTTGGGACTTTGGAATTATTAAAAACATTGCATACTGCAACGTATGTTTTTTGTTGTCTCTTTTAGTGCGGGTCCTAGTAATTAGTATTTTGAGTCAAATGGCTGGTATGAGTGGAATAAGTAATATTTCTTAAGGCATTAAGCCATTGGATGGGGCAAGCTGAATGTATCGTAATTGGTGTTTCCGGATAAAGCTTGTGTTAAAGCAAGCCGATGTTATAAATGTATTAACTGAAGTTAATATCCGTAGTGATGAAGCTCAAAAATTAAACAGTCATATGTGAAAATGAGAAACATTATAATAATCTAGATTATTATAATATCATCCCTTTGATAAAGAATAAGGTTTCAGCATAGGAAATAATGATTCCCTTTGAACACATACGGAAATACGGGTATGAAGACAATCCCCTAGTCCTCAAAAGGCTTGGACTGGATAAGATTAAAAAAATTTTTGAAGAGTGTAGTAACCTTTCCAGTTGTCAGTCTTAATCATCTTGTGAGAATGAGTTGTTGAGAATATTTGCTGTTGACAGTGCTACATGTCCAAATTTGATCAAGTGCAAATATCTTCTAAGTTGTTTGCCCATTTCTAAGTTGTTTCCCCATTTGCCCATTCTAAGATGTCTAAGTTGTCTAGCCCATCTAAGTGATTAACTCTGAAATTTGTGTGGCTAAAGCTGGCGAAACAGTTAGAGCAATATCTAGAGGTAACCTACACTGTTTATCTGGTAATGGAGACAGAATAAAACAGACTAATGTGGTTATATGTTAAAACTTAGCATTTAACTTATTATCTGTACAAAAATTAGAAGAAAAGGGTTGTAGGGTAACAATTGAAAACTCTAAAGTAATAAGTTTTGGTGGAAGAAATTTCGTTGGGCACATATATAGAAAGATATATGTTTTAAAAGTGCAATTAGTTGGTTGGCGGGATGACCAAGTAGGCAAACACATTAGAAAATGCGTGTTTGCCATGGCAACGTATAATTGGGAACCCGAAGATAGCAAGTTTTAAACCCGGAGCCAGGGGACATTTAATCATACTCGGCATTAATCCCCATCCTCTCCCCTGGCCAGGGAAACCTCGTATAGCCTGAAAGGCGAGGAACAATAAAAAAAAAAGTATATAATATTTCATATACTTAAGAGAAATATTTTGTCACCTGTTGTACATAAACCATATTTGCAATTAAATAAATGTAAATCAAATACCTTATGATTGAAATGGCTGTGGATTAGGTCCAGAGCCCAAGATATGAGTCAGTCATGCAGTTAAGTGGTAAACATATGATTGAAACCTGTTGCAAGTGTTACCTTGTGTTTCAATGTATTTCAAGACTATTTTCATGGTTTTATTATTCAAATTACACAACAGTTCAGGGATGAAGTAAAAGTTTTGTGTTTAAACAATCAACAATAAGAGAGTATGTTTAATTAAACAATCAATTTAATCACTACGTAATGTATGAAAACGGTATGTATGCTCCATGGGTATTCATTCAGATTCATTCATAATATTCAAAACCGACACAAAAAATATCAAGGGGCATTAACTTTGAAAAAAATTAAAATGCTAAACAATTCATTTTTACAGAGATAAAATTAAGATTTTAAACCCTTTTAGAAATCAAGAAGATTATTAAGAGTGAAAACTCGTGTTTGCTTAAGGCAGGATAATCAAGATTTTCTCTTTCCCATTTTCTTACCCTCCAAAAACCCAGTAGTTGAAAGTCTGGTGTTTTATTTCCATGAAAAATCTTGCCATGCTGGTACTCAAGGGGTGTTGGGTTTACTTCGTGAACGGTTTTGGGTTATTGGAGGGAGGCACACTGTAATTAATAAATGGTAACTAGTAGAAGACATTCAGCGAAACATTTTGCAACTATTACAGCACCACTTCCTGTTGATCGATCAGAGAAGCTAAAGTTTTGTAAGTTTGTGGAGTTGCTTTTTCTAGACATCTTTATTTGAAGTCTGATAAGAAGGCCTATATCTATCTCTTTACCTCACAAGTATATTATCTACATCTGGGTTTATTCAGATTCTGCAGCATTTTATAGCAAGAAGAGGCAGACCTCACACTATCTCTACAGTGATAATGGCACTAATTTTCAGGGGAGTGAGAACACATTAGCTAAGTTTGGTTGGCTAAAGATAGCAAGAGTATAGTTTAGCGCAGCGTATACAGTGGAAATTTAATCAACCTACAGCAGCTTGGTGAGGTGGATTTTGGGAGCGGCTTATTGGGATGTTGAAACAACTTCTAAGAAGAATACTTGGCCGAGCTTCTCTCTGCTATGAAGAACTAATGACCGTAATATCGGATTTTGAAGCGGTGATTAATTCAAGACTTCTAACGCATCTGTCTGAAGATTTGGCTGACCTTGTTCCTTTGACTTCAGCTATGTTCCTCAAAGACCTTTAAGTAAGTGTTAAGAGTTCTTGACTGTGATGCTGCTGAAAAGACCTCGTTTAAGAAGAGAATCATTTACCTCCAACGACTTCATGAAAGCCTAAGACGTTTCAGATTGATTATTTAGGCCAACTGATGAGACCTGTGCAAAAATTATTTCCATTGGAGGTGGTTTTGAGATCTGAAAGTGATAGTGTGGGAGTGACAGACACCTCTGGAGCCAAAACCAGAGTAACCCTTTGTGGTAGGACTATAAAAAAGCCTCTGAGGTTTAAAGATTGAACTGTTTACTGTAATTATTTGTGCTTTAATTAAATAAATTTTTGTATTGTGACGACGTAGTAAGTTATGGGTATAAATTAACTTCAACATGGATACGAAGAAGAAGGAAAGGAAGATCCTTCGTGCTTCATTAACGAGGTGTACCAATGACATGGAGCAGTGTGGGGATATAATCTGGGACTCCTTACTCAGAAGTATAAAGCTTTACAGTTGGTGGAGAAGGATGTGTACAACTACCTCATGGAAAACGACATTTCTGAAGAGGAAATCATGGTGAAGCTGATACTAAACAATGCTTTGGCTAAGGAAAACTCAACATCAGTAGGCTTTATGACCAAGTTGAGGTCATTAGAAGGGATTGCAACTGATAAACATGCCTCCATGCTATTCCCTTTATTTGAGTCATGCCTACCTGAGGAATTATTGAGGGGCTGGCAGAGGTCTAATCAAGGAATTGGATGTTATGGAGTGCAAATTTTAATATCTTGCTACTATAATGGTGGCATTAGCTGATAGTATAAATAGGTTACAGAAAGCTCACTCCTACGTCTCCTATTGGCGTGAGCACATGGTCATTATATTAAAAGTGTGTAAAATTAAAATAGTAATAGTGTTTTTATAAAACTTTTATCAGTTTATTAAAAACGTATTTACCAACATGGTAGCAGAGCGTGGTTGTGATTCACAGGAATGCTGTTATTGTTGAAGAAATAAGGTTTGATGAAAAGGACGTTGTTTTTTTTGTGAAAGAGGCAACTGCAAGTGCAAATGCAATTAAAATCTAGTTTTTTGCAAAGACCACACCAGTTGCTTTCAACAATCTGTAGTGCTTTTTAACAGTGATTTTTATCAATATATTTCTATCATATGTTTTTTATTGAACAGTGAATGGGTTAACCTTTATTTATGAATACAGTGATATTAAAAAATGGGTCTTTTGAAATTAGCTCGAGATATTACTGACAAAAAGAAGGCATTTGAGTTCTTACAAGAAAATGAAATATTACATAGAACAGGGGTGAGTTCCAATGGTCATGAAATGAAATTATCTTTTTCAGAAAAAAATGAAAGATGGGTATGTTACAAGAGAAGCTGAAGACAATCCATAGCTACAAGAAAAGGAACATTTTTAGAAAATAGTAAGATTTCATTAACATCCTTTATTTATTTTTTGTACAGTTGGAGTAATCAGTACACAACTACAAAATTCTGTATGAATGAATTTGAAATGGGCACAAATACAATTGTAGACTGGAAAAACTTTATAAGAGAAGTTTGTGCCGATTCTATTATAAAAAAACCAGTAGTTGTAGGAGGTGAGGGACTAACAGTGGAAATAGATAAAAGTTTGTTCTCTAAAAGAAAATATAATGTGGGGAAAATATATCCAGTGCAGTGGATATTCGGCTGAATATATCCGGCTTCAGTACGCTCTCATATGAGGCGGCAGTTGTTCTTGCTGGGATGCTACCGATTAATATGATTATTGACAAGAAGTATGAATTATATAAAATTAAAAAACTACATACTAACTACAAAAACATATCACATTACGAAATAGAACTACCAATTCACTACAGCAAATGGCTCCCCCCTGCATCATACATACATGTACTTTCACACATATCTGTACCGAACCCTCTGTAGGGAAACTAGGGATTGCTTCCTATTTGCAGTTCCCAATAGGACGAAGGAGACACTTTTGAGTATAGTAAAGGAATGCATTCGACCTGGAAGTATTATTATTTCAGAGTGTTGGAAAAGTTATGAAAATATTTCCGCCTTGGAAAGATACAATTTCCAATATCTCACAGTAAACCACACGAAGAATTTCCGTGACCCTATTACAGAAACTCACACTAATACAATTGAAGGGCTGTGGGAATTAGCCAAAAGAATCAATAAAAAAGATTGTGGAACGATCAGGAATCTACTAGACTCTTATTTATGTGAATTCATTTGGAGACAAAGAAATAAGAATGAAGATTTGTTGATGAAAATTATAGCAGACATTGTATCATTTATGCCATCTAATAATTAACTGTCTTTTTATTGATTTATTAATAATACTGTAGGGAACTAAAAATATTAGACTTGTTAAAAATATCGATGGTTCTATGTGTTATGACATATCGATTCCAATGCAATATAGTCAGCAATGAGAAGGTTATAAGTGGTTAGATAGTGTGTGATATAGAGTGTGAATAAAAGCATTTTTATTTTCAGAGTTTACTTAGTGTTATTTATTTAATACAAGCTGTTTCTTTTCATAATAAACGATAACAATTGGTGACCCCGACCTTCACGATGCCTCAGAACGCAAGTAAAAAGGGTGATGATGGCGATAAAGGTGAGGAGAACAAACCCAATTTACATGTGGACAAGGTAGCTATAAAATTACCTCCTTTCTGGGTGGAAAGACCCGAAATATGGTTTTGTCAAGCCGAGGCCCAGTTCGAGCTCTCAAATGTAACACGGGAAGAAACAAAATTTAATTACTTAGTAGCTCAATAAGATTTAAAAACAGTGGAAAATATTTGGGACTTGGTAAAATCCGATGAAAATGATAAGTATTCAAGAGCCAAGGAAAGATTAATAACCATTTATAAAGAGAGTGAAGACCGTCATATCCGCAAATTAATTAGCGGATCGGACATTGGTTATATGAAACCAAATCAGTTACTAAGAAAAATGAAAGGGCAAGCTACATCAGAAGTTTCTGATACATTGATAAAAACTTTTTGGCTGGATAAGAGTTCAACTTCAAACAAACATATAAGCTGTTTCTTTTCATAATAAACGATAACAATACCTATTAACCTTTTTATAAATAAATATTCCTTGCTGAAATATATTCTTCTTTTTTTCATTTATGCCATTACTTACAAAATACAGGTTATCTAAGGGTTGGTTAGGAACCATATGATATAAATCTAGTAATATATATATATATATATATATGTTGAGATAATGTCAGGATAAATAAAAATATAAATATCTCAAACAAAATAAAATATAATTTCTTCTATAAGTATAAAAAATAAATTAAATAAAACTTCTTAAATAAAATAATGATATATACAGATGATATTAAAAAGTTCAGTTCTATCTTCCGCCACATTTAACTTCATGCACAACTTAGCTTTTTGGCGCAGCTTGGTTATTAACCTCGTTGTGCTAGGACGGTTAACCACTAGGAGGTTATTGCGCTCACCACTCGCCAGTATTTAAAGATAAAGGAGTGTGACTCACCGCTCGCAGTGCTGTAGATTCTCTAGGTCTTCAGAAGTCCTTCTTTGGTTGATTCGGGAGGAAATCTCTGATGAGTTGGAAAATCCTGCTCTCGAACATATAGCCTGTGCACCGACTCACGATCTACCACCAGCTGATCATTATCTACCCGGGAGATCAATATCTAATCAATAGATAAGATCTGCCGGGAAAGTGAATTTTAATTTTGTGATGGGGATAGATGTGGCGGAAAATTTAAGATAAAACTAAGTCACTACACTGCTCCCCCCTAAGTGACGGAGTCACAGAAACACACCTTGCGTTTCACAATTCTTCCAGAGCGAGTCTTATATTCCGGCGATGGTTCTGGAACTGGTTGAGGTTCGACCGTCGTTGCAGGGTTTGTTGGCTTCATTGGCGAATTTTCCTTCTTCAAAATAATAGGCGAAGGAGTCACTGGAGCTGGTTCTGGGAAGATGGTAATGGATGGTTGGTCATCTTCGGTTAGTATATAAGCCGGCTTCAATCGGTCTATTGAAACATTTGACTCTCTATCTCCAATGAGGATCTTAAAATGTTTTTCTTGACGGCTAAGTACTTTATGTGGTCCTGAATATGGTGGTACTAGGGGCATGCGCAGAGCATCTTCCCGTAAGAAAACGTGTGTACAAGTTGTGAGATCCTTGTGTTGGAATGTCTTACGGTCAACATGTCTAGCTTCAGCTGGTTTAAGTTTTGCTAGGTCTTGCTTAAGAAGTTGCAGAGCGATACTAGGTTCTTGGAAAGAAGGAGTCTCTTCCAAGAATTCACCAGGGAGCCTTAATGGTTTTCCGTATAATCCTTCAGCGACGCTTGCACCCATGTCCTCTCGGAATGCGGATCTTAATCCTAGCAGTACAGATGGCAGGATTTTTACCCATCGGTCCGTATCGAGATGAGCCATAAGAGCGGCTTTCAAGCTTCGGTGCCATCTCTCGACACATCCGTTAGCTTGAGGATGGTAGGCGGTAGTTCTCTTCTTATCAATACCGAGAAGAACCGTCAGCCTTTGGAATATTTCTGCCTCGAATTGCCGGCCTTGGTCGGTGGATATTCTGATGGGAGTTCCAAATCGTGCTATCCAGTAGGTGTAAAAGGCTTCTGAGACAGTTGCTGAAGTAATATCCTCCAAAGGAATAGCTTCCGGCCATCTGGTAGCTCTATCCACCATGGTAAGGCAATAGCGTTTGCCGTCCGATATTGGTAAGGGTCCCACCAAGTCCAGGTGAACGTGTTGGAATCTTCCTGAAGGCTGGAATGTTCCTAATGGGCTAACTGTGTGGCGTTGAATTTTAGCACGCTGGCAGGGAATGCAGGTTTTGGTCCATTGCCCTACATCCACATTCATATTTGGCCAAAAGTAGCGGGATGCTAACAGTTTTCTAGAAGCTCGAACGCCTGGGTGAGATAGTCCATGTAGTCTATCGAAGAAGAGTTTCCGGAAGTTCTCTGGAACGTAGGGTCGTGCCTTGCTGGTCGAGGTTTCACAAAGGAGAGCTTTGTCAAGTCCGGGTATGGTGATCAATTTCATATCAAGATTTGGATTGTTCTTGAGGTCCTTGATGGTGGGATCGGATTTTTGAGCATCGGCTAAAGCTGAAAAATCATCAGGCAGTTGAACTTCTTCCACACATGACAGGGCATCAGCTACCACATTTTTATTACCTGGCCGGTAAAATATAGAAGTGGTAAACTGGCTGATGTAGTTGAGCTGTCTGATCCGCTGTGGCGGTGCATTGTCAGCTTTCTGTGTGAAGGCATGAACGATCGGCTTATGATCGGTGATAATACTGAAGTTCAGTCCCTCTATGAGTGATCTAAAATGCTTAATGCCCTCATAAATGGCGAGCAACTCCCTGTCATAAGTGGAGTAGTTCTTCTGTGCTTGAGTCAGGGTTTTGGAGAAAAATCCGAGTGGTCTCCATATCCCATTTTTCCGCTGTTGGAGAACTGCGCCGATTCCGGTGTTGCTTGCGTCGCATGCTAAGGACAACTCTTCGTTGGTAGATTGATGAGCGAGCTGGGCAGCGGCTGCGAGGTTTTCCTTACATGTTTCGAAGGCTTCTAGAGTTTCTTCCGTTCATTCCACTGGGCGCTTGTCCTTCTTTTTCGCTCCATGGATTAGCTTGTGAAGTGGCTTCTGGATCTCGGCTGCTCGATGAAGACACCTCCTGTAGAAATTGATCATACCAAGGAACGTCCTGAGCTGGCTGATGGTAGTGGGACGAGGGTAGTCCAAAATGGTTTTGACCTTAGATGGTAGAGGACTAATACCTTCTTTATTGACTAAATATCCGAGGAAGTTGATCTCAGGTCGGCCAAATATGCATTTTGAAACGTTCAAAGAAAGGCCGTTCGCATCCAGTCTCTCGAATACTTGTCGTAGGTGAGCTTCATGTTCATCCTCATTCTTTGATGCTATCAAGAAGTCGTCAAGGTAAGGGAATACAAAATCGAAATCTCGCATAATGTCATCTGCGAAGCGTTGAAAGGTTTGTGCGGCGTTTCGTAGGCCAAAAGGCATGCGCAGATATTCAATAAGCCCAAAAGGTGTTATTACCGCAGTTTTTTCTACGTCCTCTTGTGCCACTGGAATGTGGTAGAATGCCCGAACGATGTCCAGAGTTGAGAAAATGTTTTTCCCATGCAACTGCGTGGTAAAGTTCATCAAGTTTGGGACGGGATAACGATCTTCGATGGTTAAAACGTTCAAGCGACGATAGTCTCCACAAGGGCGAAGAGTACCATCCTTTTTGGTTACCACATGTAGAGGGCTAGACCAAGGGCTTTTACTAGGTCTGCAGATTCCCTCGTTGATCAAATCTTGGAAATGAGCCTTGATCGCGTTATACTTCTCCGGTGGAAGTCTTCTCGCTTTGCTTGTAACTGGGTTACCACGGGTGAGTATGTGGTGTTGGACAACAGAACGCGGTTGGCCTTTGATTGGTGATGGTCTTGTAAGATTGGGGAAGTCCTTCAGAAGATGAGAGTACTTGCAGTCGCCAGGGATGGTAGAGATTGAGGGTAGCGAAACAATCGATATTCGTCCAATCGTTGCTAAGCCTGTCTGCTGATCTACGAGTTTCTTCTGCCGGAGATCCACTGTTAGACCATAGTAATATAGGAAATCAGCTCCCAAGATGGGCTTTCCTATCTCGGCAATGATGAAGGTCCATTTGAGAGTTCGACGGAGTCCCAAGTCCAAATGTATCGTTTTCTCACCATAAGTAGGGATGATTGTGTTATTGGCTGCCACTAAGCTGAAACTTGATTGTACTTTGTGGAAACGAGGATTGCGAGGAACGGTAGAGATAGTCGCTCCAGTGTCCACAAGAAATTGTTGTCTAGTCCTCTTATCCTGCACGAAAAGGCGGCGTTGAGGTGCTACAGAGACGGCAGCCGCTTCATCCGCCTCTAAATTTAGTTTAAAGGTGGTTTCCAGGAGCAAGGTTTCGTACACTTCAGTGCTCGATCCTTAAATCGCTTGTGGTAAAAGCAGAGGCCTTCTGATGACTTTGATCGGTCCTGATTTCTGTAACCCGATCTCGAGTTCCTTTCTCTACTCTTGGAGCGAGAACGGGATTGTCGGCGAAGTTCAGCGACTTCAACTTTAAGTTGACGAATCTCACGGACAAGCTCTTCGAACGATGTTTGAGATTGCGAAGGTCCGGGATGCGATGATGTAGAAGCGTACACTTCATTAGGAGCGTCGATTTCTGCTATCTTGTCAGCAGTTGCGGCGAGTTTATCGATATCGTCTTGACCAGTCGATGCGAGGATAGCTTGCATCCGATTCGGGAGATTACGGAGCCATAAGGTACGAACAACATCCTTACTTAACGTTGTGCCTGCTTGTTGAAGCATAGTACGTAGGAGTTGTGAAGGACGCTGATTTCCTAACTGGGAGTCCTGAAGTAGCCGTTGGATACAGATTCTCCATAGGTTTCAATAAGTCGTTCCTTCAGACGATCGTAAGGATTCGTAATCTTAGGATCGTCAATGATATCTGCAACTTGCTCGATGACATCGATTCCCAAATTCGCCATTACAGATTGATACTTCATGATTTGGGTTGTGACCTTTGAAGTATAAAAAACTGCTTCGACGTGCGCGAACCATAGCTTCGGATTTGCCTTGTGGAAAGCTGGCAGTCTGTTGTAAGCTCCGCTGAAAGAGGAGACTTCTGTTGGCTCCTGATTAGCTAAAGTCGGATTAGTCGTCTGATTAATAGTTAATGGCGGATTTTGAGGTGCTTCAGAATCTGACATGTTCGTTATTCAGGGGTCACCACTTGTTGAGATAATGTCAGGATAAATAAAAATATAAATATCTCAAACAAAATAAAATATAATTTCTTCTATAAGTATAAAAAATAAATTAAATAAAACTTCTTAAATAAAATAATGATATATACAGATGATATTAAAAAGTTCAGTTCTATCTTCCGCCACATTTAACTTCATGCACAACTTAGCTTTTTGGCGCAGCTTGGTTATTAACCTCGTTGTGCTAGGACGGTTAACCACTAGGAGGTTATTGCGCTCACCACTCGCCAGTATTTAAAGATAAAGGAGTGTGACTCACCGCTCCCAGTGCTGTAGATTCTCCAGGTCTTCAGAAGTCCTTCTTTGGTTGATTCGGGAGGAAATTTCTGATGAGTTGGAAAATCCTGCTCTCGAACATATAGCCTGTGCACCGACTCACGATCTACCACCAGCTGATCATTATCTACCCGGGAGATCAATATCTAATCAATAGATAAGATCTGCCGGGAAAATGAATTTTAATTTTGTGATGGGGATAGATGTGGCGGAAAATTTAAGATAAAACTAAGTCACTACATATATATATATATATATATATATATATATATATATATATATATATATATATATATATATATAAATCTGTGATTTATGTCATGTGTTTTAATTCATATAAAAACTTCAATAATCTATTGTGATTTAAGCATCAATTATATAAGGACTTCAAAATCGTTTTCATTGCTTACAGGTGAGCTAATCGGTAAAGTTATTAAATAGTTATTTCTTTGTAATACAATATTTTAATAAACTCATTGCTTACAGTGGAACACGATTTATTCCTACTACTTCTTAAGAAGAATAAACAGAATTACAAAACAATTTTAAAGTCCTTATATAATTGATGCTTAAATCACAATAGAATTAATATAAATAAAATTAAGGTTTAATTAATTAGTAAATAAATTAACACATTAAAATTAAGGAAGATGGGCGCAGAACACGGCTGTGCATAGATTTCAGGGAATTAAATAAATTAGTGGTTCCTGAGACACATCCTTTTCCTAGGATAGAAGACATCATGGTTAAAGCTGGTAATTGTAATTGGTTCCCAGCATTTGATATTAACTCTGCATTTTGGTCAATTCCAATTAGAATCAAAGATAGAAAGAAAACAGCGTTCGTTACTCAGAATGGCCGTTGGGAATGGACTCTTTTACCTTTCGGGTTGAAGGTGTCTTCTTCAATATTTCAGCGAGTTCTAGCGAACATTCTTAGAAGAACTGGTTTGAATCAATTTTGTATCAATTACATAGATGATATACTTACTGGTTTTTTCTAAAACTTTTGAAGAACATTTGGCGCATATAGAATTTTTATTAAATGCAATTAAGGGCGAGGGATTTAAATTAAACTTAATGAAATGCACTTTAGCAAAAAATTCAGTCAAATATTTAGGCCATAGGTATAAATCTGTGATTTATGTCATGCGTTTTAATTCATATAAAAACTTCAATACCATTGGAAGGTTGGTTAATTCTATTGTGATTTAAGCATCAATTATATAAGGACTTTAAAATCGTTTTCATTGCTTACAGGTGAGCTAATCGGTAAAGTTATTAAATAGTTATTTCTTTGTAATACAATATTTTAATAAACTCATTGCTTACAGTGGAACACGATTTATTCCTACTACTTCTTAAGAAGAATAAACAGAATTACACACATATATATATATACTACTGTTATTTGATTACTATATATATATATATATATATATATATATATATATATATATATATATATATATATATATATATATATATTACTACATATTACTGTTATTTGATTACTATATATATAGTAATCAAAATCATATATATATCCGGCTTCAGTACGCTCTCATATGAGGCGGCAGTTGTTCTTGCTGGGATGCTATCGATTAATATGATTATTGACAAGAAGTATGAATTATATAAAATTAAAAAACTACATACTAACTACAAAAACATATCACATGACGAAATAGAACTACCAATTCACCACAGCAAATGGCTCCCCCCTGCATCATACATACATGTACTTTCACACATATCTATACCGAACCCTCTTGACTCTGACATCACAGACATATACATGGACGGTAGCAAGGAGGAAGGTAACGTTGGCTGTGCTTGGGTTGGTTTAGACAAACAGAGAAACCACTGGAAAAGCAGTATAAACTTGCGTCGTGGTGTTCAAACAACCAAGCCGAAAAACTAGCCGTCTTAAAAGCATTAGAATACCTTACTGAAGCTCCTTCTACAATCCATTCACACATAATTTTACATTCAGACAATTCATTCACTAATGAATATTAAATATTTCACTAAATATTCACGACCCATTGACTGAAGAAATTAGACTGAACATCTTAAAATTGATAGAATACAATAATTCAGTTCAGATAAAATGGGTGAAAGGGCACTCGGGGGTCGAGGGCAACGAAAGAGTTGACCAGTTAGCCAAAGAAGCGGCCAGTAGCGATCTGTTGGTGCCCTCTTACAGCAAAGTTCCTATCTCCCATATTAAGGGCCTCATCACCAAAGAGTCGGTTGCGAAGTGGAACACAATCTGGAAAGCATCTACGAAATCACCAAGTACACAATTACATCCCACAAATAGCACTAAACAATCATAAAATTCTACACAGCAAAGAAGACAGAGTAACACAATTCCTAACTGAACACGGAAACACTAAATACTATTTAAAACGATTCAATATCATACAAACGGACACATGTGATGAAGATGGACAAACACACAATTTCAGACATATACTTTATGATTGTAGAATGTACGACAAAGATACAAATTAATAAGAAGTGTTGTGACCAAACATGGAAACTGGCCTGATACAGAGCATAATCTTTTTACTAAATTTAAGAGACTTACTGAAATTTATAAAAGAAATTGATTTTGATTTACTGACAAGCAACAGAAGGGCATCCTAAAACTTGTTGTGCTTACAAGTAATATTTATTTCCTATTTTATTTTTTATTTTTTATTTATCATACTTTATTATTTCCTTTTTTTACTTTATCGTTTTCTCATACTTGTTTATTTTCTCATACTTTATTATTATTCTTTTTTTTACTTTTTATTCTGTTAAAACGTATTAAGTAGTAATTTAACAAACTTCTAATGTAAAAATCTGCAAAATTACAATATATGTAGTATGCCTCATAAAGGCATGGAGCATGTTTTTCAACAAATAAATTGTCTCTCTATGGGGTTACCATAAAGAGAAAATATATATATAATAAATATAAGATTTAAAATCACAGCAATCACTACTAAAATTAACTGGATGTGGTCCTCGCAAAAAGACCCTATAAACTTAATCTTTGTCAAGTAAAAATGAATTATTAACTTGAGGTTATTAACCTTGAAAAACTGACAGATATGTCAAGTTTTAATTCTTGGAAGTTTGAAATAGACATACTACTTAAAGCTAATAGCTTATATGACATGGTGTCAGGTAAAAAACTTTTTGAGAAGTGTATTAATGAGGATGATAAAAATAATTGGACTAAAAGTGATGCTAAGATGCAAAAAGCCATTGTTATCTCTGTTGATAAAAATGTTTTCTATTTTACCAAAATCTTTTGACAATTTTTCCTGAGCCTGGGATCTGCTTGACTCTGAAGGAAAAAATCTTTGCAAGCTTATTAGTAGTTTGATGAAGAAGAAGAGAGGTACTCTCTGTCAAGTAATTCAGAAATTCCTGTTCCTTTTTTAACTATAGCAAAGAAGCTGTGCTATGTTTGTAAAAGTGACTAACATCTAGCTAACTTTCATAAAAAATCGTCTAAATTAAAAAGTAATAATTTTTGCTTTGACACACATAAAAATGCTACAAATTATAAAACTAATATCAAAGGAGATAACAATTTTTTTTAGATGTAATATATGCAAGAATCCTAAAAACAATCACAGTGAAGATGAATGTTTTTTAGAAATAAAAATAAACATGTTACGTTTTGGCTGAAACTTCCAATTATGAAAAAGGTAATTCAACGTGGATGGTAGAGAGCTGACGAACGAATGGGGTTGGCTATAAATAAAAATAAAACAAAATGTATGTGCACAGGAGCATATGTTATTTATTTATTTTTTCTTCATATTTTTTATTGGTTGCTATCTTGTTTCATATTTAGCCCTGATGATGACCTGAATCTCGGGTCAAAACGTTGGCACAAAATATAAATGCTATTGCACATATAGAGTTTCATTTGACCCCTACCATTTCCATCACATATAAGTATTATATTTATTTTATGGATGATTTTACAAATTTTGTAAAAATAACTTTAATTAACTGAGGCTTTAAAAGAGTACATTTTGGAAGTTGAGAATAAATGGGATAAAAAAGTTAGTAAAATTCTCTTTGCAAAAATTGATAGAAACAAGGACATATTGCATCAGTTTTCCGCCATTCTAAAAATTAATCTGAAATTTCAAGACTCCCAGACTCAAGACGAATCTTATCTCCAAAAGAATTCCGCGATAAACATATCTCATTCACTGCTTAATAAAAAATCACCAAAAATCACCTACATTTCCATGTACAGGGTCGATATAAAAGAATCTCATGCCCCCATTCATTTAATGAACCAATCATTATTAATAATAAAATTATTAACATGGAAATACACTGGTGGAGTATGTGTGATGGTTAGCAACACAACCATGCACAGAATTGATGGCAATCTTATTACATCCAAGCGAACATTTCTGAGCCATACGAAGACAAAGTTCAGCAGTTTGTGATACTTGACCGCCTCTGTAACAGTTCAAGGTCGCACCTGTTCTCTGAATTCGCATGTCACATCAATGGAAACAGACAATATTTTTAGCAGAGAGTGGATTGACCGTTTTGCAGACCTCCTTACCTTTCACGAATTCTTCCATATTTCACCACTTGAAATTTCTTCATAAGCAGGCAAGGTTCAGTGATACAGTGGGTACTCTAGTGGGACCTCCAGTCTAAGTTCAATCGACGCTTTTTCGAGTCTGCCATACAGAGAAAAATTTTGTGCAGCAATGATCAACACTCAACACTGACCCATAGACTTATCAGGCCAACACACTCCCAGTATGGAATATCCAGTATTCCTGCTATCAGTTTGTTTATCGTAATTTATTTGATACATTCCACTTAGCCATTAAGTTTGAATACCAAACAAAATTTTATGTGAGTAGAAGCAGCTAAAGAGGATGTCAAAGAGAGATGGAGGAGCTTTTTTAGCGAACTGCTCAATCTGGGCCAAGAATAACCTAAAGGAAGACCAATAGAAAATGAGATGGGTACTTTGAAGGTGGATACAGACCTAGACAGGGGGTTCTATCCAGAAGAGGTAGAGGATGTCATCAATCAGCTAAAAAAGAACAAATCACCAAGAATAGATCGGATCACTGCTGAAATGATGAAATATTGTGGAGATAGATTGGGCCATGAGATATATAATCTCATAATGGAAATATGGGAAAAGGAGCCAATGCCCGACGAATGGTATACAGCTGTTATTGTACCCATGCGCAAAAAGGGTGATAAAATAGACTGCCAAAACTATAAAGGAATATCACTGCTAAATGAAATCTATTAAGTGTTTGCCATTTTTTTTTACTTAAAAGAGTGATGATTGCAGTGGAAAATGTGATTGGCGAATACCTGTGTGGGTTCCGTCTGGGAGGTCCTGTATCGATCACATATTCATGATCCGGAACATGTTTGAAAAGTGCCATGTGTGGAAAAAAAAACCTGCACCATATCTTCATTGACTATAAGCAAGCGTACGACAGTATAGACAGAAACAAGCTGTAAGAGAATCTTAGAGACCTAGGACGCCCCACAAAACTTACAAGGTTAATCTTTTTTATCTTTTACAAGGTTAACATATTCTTAATTATATTTTACAAGTTAATTTAAAAAAAAAAAAAAAAAAAAAAGAGTCTACAAGACGGTACTCTGACCAGTGGAGAGGTATAGTAGTGAGACGTGGAACCTTACAAAATCACAGGAGAGACTTTTAAACGCGTCCAAAAAGATCTAAAGAAAAATATATGGCTCAACCAGGATAGAGAAGAATAAGTTCGGAATAAAGACAAACAGGGAACTTATGGACTTATAGGCAGGTAATTTAAACTGATCAAAAGAATTTTAAGCTAGAATATGAACCTGAAAATTGACACGACGATTGGTATTTCTGTTATTTATTTTTCATTTTGATATAATTATAAATAAAAGTTGTCTATCAAGTTATTTCTATTATTATTTTGCACGAAATTGCACAGTTTGGGGGTTACTGCACAAATTTGCACATTTTAGGTTTTCAGTGCACGAAAGTACACTTTTTGATATATCATTAAAAATATTGAATTTTTATTATAGAGAATAGTTATGATTTATTTTAATAAATCAACAATAATATTTATCTATCTAATTTTCTAAGAAAGAAAAAAATGACTCATGATTTCCAAATACTTCTTCGAACTCGTTAAGGAAATGGTATAATGTGGAACAACATTCCTTTGTATTAACTTTCTTAGAAGTTCTAATTTGATTTGACTCCACCTTCCAAACTACTCTTTTATTTTCATTTCATTCTGAAGTTGAGTTTAGTTCGGTAAACAAGTACAATAGTGAAAATGCCTAAGTGACAGTCAGCAAATCTTCGAAAATCAATGGATAAAACCATACCCAGAACTGAAATCAGAGGGGAAAACAATTTTTTGTTCTTTTTGCAATAAATCAATTGGTTCCAATCGAAAATCTCAAGTGGATGCTCATTGCAACTCAAGTAAGTACATTCTATCTTTCCATAAGTAGCACACGATAGCATTTGACTATTCCCAATATCTTTTTATTTTTATAGGTGGGCACAAAAAGTTAACTGCAGCACAAAATCCAAGTGAGCTCCAATTGAACAGTTACTCATACAAAGCTGATTTACATCATGGTAGATGAAACATCAGACCCACGGGGACTTTATATTTGCAATTTAATTGTTGGAATCCTAAACCCCTACACCCGGAGATTGAACCCAAACCATACTTCATTTCATGCAAGCAGCTTCCAAAAACGAACTACGAGGCTGTCTTTCGATTTATGAACAACAGTTTAGCAAATTTTTTCTGTCAAAAATCCTACCAAGATAAAATCCTTTTATTTGTTAGCGATGCCGCTCCGTATATGGTAAAAGCTGGAGAAGCATTGAAAGTTTATTATTCAAATATGGTGCATGTAACTTGTGTAGCTCATGGTTTAAACCATGTAGCTGAAAAAGTGAGGGAAATTTTCCTAAATGTCAACAAACTTGTTAATAATGGGGGAAATTTTTTTTTTAAAAGCTCCTCACCGTGTGACAGCTTATAGAAATAGTATGGACTGCCCCGTTACCCCAGAACCTGTGTAACTAGATGAGGAGGATGGATTGAAGCAGCCCTATTTTATTATTCAGATCATTTTAATAATTTTAAATAATTTGTTTCTACTCTTGAAGATGACGCAATATCTGTGCAAAAAGTAAAATCTGTTTTAAGCCTCTGAGAGGCGCAATATCTGAGAGATACGGCTGACTACTGTGATTTACAACTGAGATTTACAACAGCTGAGGGGAAAACCGGGACGGGAATTCCCAGCTTCGTCTAGTCACCTTTCTAGCCTCCTCCTTCATTTTCAGTCTGTTTCCTACATTCAAGGAGTGACATTGCACGTGTATTCAACTTTTTATCTCTGAGATACATTGCGCGTCCCTAGGTAAGTAATCGTTATTTTTTTTTTGTTAACGTATTTTAAAAATAATTTATATCTGACTAAGATTTATATTTGTACAACCTATACTTAAAATAAAATAAACATTTTCCTATTGAAAAAAATACTTATATCTGCTTTTATCTGTGAGATAAAAACCCATTCCTGTTGGTTTACTTATTTCTTTTTTTTTCCACAGTAAAATAGCTTCTTACCAACCAATAATCTGGAGAAAGATCTTGAAGCTGTTAGACAAATACTATTCGATGATGATAGTCCTGACTGGGATGATGATGGATGAAGAATAGGAAGTTGACGAAGAAGAGGTAGTTGAGGAAATTCGGATACAGAGCAGAGTGAAGCTGAGGAAGAAGAAAATTTATAAGATGAGGAATATTTCACAGCATTCAAGAAGGTGAGAGGCAAAATAATTGACTTTTGGAGATGGAAGAAGGCTCCTTATCGGCAGAGGCGGGGGAACCATAATAAGTTGACCAGCAGCATTGTGGTATTCCAATGGATTTGGGTGTGAAGTATTCCCCGTAAATATGAGTAGGAAACGTTATCTGTTCCTTCTAAGATGTCTCAGGTTCGACGACAGGATCTCGCGCGCCCAGATAGGCTAGATCCTGAGAGAGATATTTTTGAATTATTTGTAGGCAATTAAGCCAAAAATGCTACTCACCTGGAGAAAGTTTTACAATAGATAGAAATTAGAACGTTTCCGTGGTAGGTGCCGTTTTATACTATACATTCCATCAAAATCAAGAAAGTACGGCATTAAAATATACACTCTGGTTGACAACTCCGTTTTTTATCTGAGTAATTTAGAAGTTTACCTGAGTAGCCAACCGGAAGACTCACCTTACGCTGTGAGCAACAAACCAGTAGACGTCGTAAAAAGATTAGCTCAACCTATTCTGGACAAAAACTTACCATGGATAACTGGTTTTCTGGCATAAATCTAGTAGAAGAATTGGCTAAAAAGCTGCTCAGCGTTGTTGGGACGTTGAATAAAAATAAAATACAAATTCCAACAGAATTTAAAGTTCTTAAGAACCATGCCCTATATTCAAGTAAATTCGGGTTCCACCCTAAAGCTACTCTTGCGTCATATCATCCCAAACCCAAGCAGAATGTGCTTCTTATTCAATATTGACAAATCCACTAGGCGCTAAACTGAAACCAGAAATAATTACTTACTATAAAAAGCACAAAGGCGGGGTAGACACCATTGACAAAATGTGTGAAAATTTTAGTGTATCGTGAAACATGAAACGTTGGCCTATTGTTATATTTTATTCAAAATGGAACATGGGGGGTATAAATTCTCAAATTATTTTAATTAAAAATTTAAAAAAAGGCAGCAAACGTTGATTATTTCTCAAAGAACTAGGGCAGCAATTAATAAAATAATAATTAGCAATTAATAAAATGAAATATTAATAAAAAATCTTTATCTTTTATATATATATATGTATATATATATATATATATAAATATATATATATATAAATATATCATTAGTTTTGTTTAATTATGATACCTAGCAAACAATTTTTTTGTAGTTTTTGTAAGCACATATGTATATTATAATAATTATATAAATATGTTAAATTAATATTTGATTTTTTTAATTACACACCACCTCTTCACACAGTAGAAGGTTGAATTGCACGTTTGGCTAATTTTTATGCACGTAATCCGGCCTTTAGTAATAACCAATTTAAACCTATGGACTGTGTTCAGGACAAGTGTGCATTATTATTACTATATGAATATTTATACGGTAATAGCCACAGTTGCATAGCGCAAGTCATACCATCTAAAGTTTAGATATTTCTTCTGAATTCAATGTCATTAAGTAAATCATTTGGATCTAGTAGATTGTAATTTTTCTTTATTAATGCTCAAAACAGCTGACTTGTTTAATAAAAGGGGTGATGAACTTAGGAAGGCTTCACACAACCTCATAATGTTGATGCCTAAAGCCTGGAACAAATCTATTGCATGCCCAGTGTATTAGAAAGGTGTCCTGCTTAAGTGCCGTAATTCTAGTGATCTCCTTGCTGTTATGTGGCTACAAGATTTTATTCAATACCTGTACAATCGCTTATGCCACTCTATAGAACAGATAATCGGTGCATACAAGAATGGTTTTCGAAAAGGTAACTAAACTAAACTGAAGACCATATCTTCAGCCTGAGAAGTATATTAGAGCAACAGCATGAATACAAGCTGAAGACCATCTGTTCATAGATCTTTAGGCAGCTTACGACAGTATTAACAAAGAGATCTTTAAAGCTGTAGAGGAATTTCTGATCCAACCTAAGCTGATTCGACTGGGGAAGCTAACCCTGAGGGAGTTCAGATGTTCAGTACAAGTAAACGGTGAGCTGTCAGAGGAATTCAAGGCATTGAAGGGACTGAGGCAATATGATGCTCTTGCTTGCTGTAAGACACTCAGGAATACAAGATGGAGGGACAATTTTCAACCACTCAGTGCAGTTGCTGGCAAAAGCGGATCAGACTTTAGGTGATTCCCCTCATAACCAACAGGAATAGAGCCAATGTAAATTTAAACAGAAGTAAAGACTAGATCTATTTTCGATATCATTATATATAGTCATTAATTTCTGCATATCTGGATAGTAAATAAACAGCATGTCTCCAAAACTAGATGAAATTATGGAGGAAATTAGGAAGAACAGAAGGGAGGCAAAAAAAAAAAAAGTATTGGTCTAAGTTGTACCAACCAAACTTTTAATATACTAATAGAAGAAATCCAAAACATAAAATTGAAAAATACAGAACTTGAGAAAATAGTTTTTATTACAGGAAGTAGAAATAAATAGATTAAGCAGAGAACTTATATAAAACAAATTACTCTTATACAATGTACTTCAATCAAATGATAATCAGCCTCAAAATATATTTGATAAAGTTCAAAATATATTAAATAAAGCTGAACTGAATAACATAGACGAAAAGGTTTCAGATTGCAAAAAGATAGGTAAAGGTGAGCAGGTTCCACATCCTATTCTAACAAAAATGGTGTCATATAGAGAAAAAATGAAACTTTTCGAAATCAGGGATAGATTAAACAATTTGAACATTTCCATAACACAAAGTAGGACGTTTCTTGATGGACAGAAGAGAAGAGAATTACGTGAAGGAATAAAAATGGTAAAATGATTGATAAGAATACAATTATTTTTTAACATAAAATAATATTAGGGAACTTTGTATATTCCTGAAGAACTTTAATCCTAGGTTATGCCTAGGTGCTCGCTGAAGATTCAAGTTGGAAGTAATCAGCAGAATAATAATAGCTGAATAATAATAATACCTGGATAATAATACCTGAGGAACATTTCAACTTCGGAAGAAAACAAGCCAGTGTAGGAACTTGTTGATGTAGGAACTTTTTTAAATAAACAAATTAAAGGTAATCTAAAGAAAACAAATTAAAAAATTATAAGTTATAATATAAATGGATTAAAAAGTAAAACGTATGACAATAGCTTTTTCAATTATGTAAATGAAATGGACATTTTTCTGTAATATGAGACACATATAGAGACAAAAGATGTCACATTTTACTCTAGTTCATTTCCAGAATACAACATTAAATGGACACCTGCAATAAAAAGTGTTAGATGCGGTCAAGCTATTGGTGGTTATGGTTATGGTACCAAGAAAAGCAATATTCTTGTCAAATATTGTGAAATAATGGATTGCGTTGCCTTCAGCGTACAGCTGGAATTGGATGATATTCATGTTTAGATCTACTATTCACCGGCAATTGTCCCATGTACTGTCAACCGGCCAGTTTCTGTATAGTTTAATTTATTATTTATTCAAGTATTAGGTAGTGTATAATAGTAGGTTCTTGTGTAAAGTTAGGGCGATGGTGAATCCCTTAATTTAAATCTATGAAGGTAAATGTTCACAATCGCTTTTCCTGACTCCTTGAGTTATGTAGAAGTCTGCTTTCTTGTACAATACAATCATATGATGGCGACAAGATTGTTTAAAAAAAGCTATAGGAAAAATCAAACAATTAGAAGATTTTAAGACTAAAAAAGGTAACCAATCTTTCATAAAAAAAGTTCTTGATCTTCTAGAAGACCTTCGGCGTCATATGGAATAGGATGCATCTCTGGACTATGATGGAGCACTCAACAATAAAAAAGGTAGTGGAGTTCCATTTTCTATTACTCATAAAACAAAATCCTCATTATCTTATTGCTTCAAAAGAAGCAATCATCATTCTGAAGATAGATAAAAGGACTTAAAAGCCAAAATCCACTCCACCTAATTAAGGTTAGGTATAAAGAACATCAAAAACCTCAAAGAAGGAAAAGTATTAGTGGAAAAACCGATCTATTCAAATAAGATAGCTCTTTAAAAACGAGCCTACCTAAAAAGAAAACCATAAAAAGGCTACCAGATGAGGCTAACAAAAATAATCTGATCAAACCACTAATTAACCAGCCGATTACTTATGTTTGTATTAAATGGTAGAAATTTTGTTGTGTATATTTGCCTAATTGTTTATATTTTGATTGTGAGTAAAGGACATGGTAATGAGGGAATATGGCAGGTTTTATTTGTTGCAATTGTTGTTTGTTAATTCATATTACATCAATAGATATATATGATATAAGATATATCTATATTTGACTGCATATATGAAATATGTAAGTTTACCAAATGATATTAATTAAATTTCAAAGCTGTTATTTTTTCAATTAATGTTCTCGGTGACTAGCTATCTTAATCTCAGATGGTCAATGACCAAGAGTATATTGTCTTAATAAAATGTAATGTATTGTTGTAAATATATTCAATAAGAAGGTATTAAATAAATAAAAAATAAATGAATATCGCTGTTTTTCTTGTCCCGTGAATTATCTGTGTTTTCAACAAGTTCCAATTTTCTAAAATATCCCTTCAATTGATTCCAATTCATGACAACTTATTTACAAAAAATGGTTAAAAAATACTCAAATATTGATGGAATTTTTTCCTTACAAAAATAAATAAATAATAATGTATCAAAAATTACTGAAGACTTTCAAGTTTTGCAACAATTAAAGTACTTTATACCTTCTGGAGAACAACAAACAAAAATAAGTAAATAAATAAGGATAAAGCTATTTTCCATGAAGTTTCTAATTTGCGTTTACACAATTATCAAAACATGTCAGTTTCTACTCCGAGTAGGTTGGTAAGTGAGAGTAAAGGTCTGGCCACACATGTCCGCACCGTAGCAATAATACAGGTTATGTTCAGAATATTTTTAATTTAACTTACATATTACCTTTAGTTATGCCTTAAGTTCAAGCCACACATGTCAGACACAGGCCACTTTAGGCATAACTAAAGGTAATATGTAAGTTAAATTAAAAATATTCTGAACATAACCTGTATTATTGCTACGGTGCGGATCCGGTGCGGACATGTGTGGCCAGACCCTTATGTGTTGTGCGCATTGTATCAGATTTTTATATTTTACTTTGAAACATTGTGTATCATGTTTTTATTATAGGTATAATTAAGATTCAACAAAATTTAAAATCATTTTATAGTTTCAATAAATAATTGCCTTTTCCAATTTCTTATGAAATATTTTATACAAATCATTATTTTTTAATATTTCAATTGTCCAAAAGCAAATTTAAAGAATTTAATAGTTTTTTACTGCATAATATACAACATATTTTGACATTTTTTTTACTGTATACAAATCCGGGCTCTGAATATACATCTCACTAAAGCCTCATCAAAACTCCAAAAATTAAGCCAAAATCATTGTTTTTTGGGTAAAGTTAATTAAATACGAAGTAATCAAAGATATCATAAATGCTAGTTAAACTGAATGTTAATTTTATGGTTATTGACACAAATTTTAAAATGCAAGTACCTTTGTTAATCTTTACAATTATCATTTCAAAAACAACAAAACATAATTATTTTATAAAAGATAAAATTATTGATTGAATGCTGTTTTTAACGGCCATTCGGGCCCTTCTTCTTGATAAACTATATAGCCATAAAGTTATTATATATTAGTCCCATCATTGTCCTCATTGTGACTACAAAGCAACTGAAGCTTTATAGTCACAATGAGGACAATGATAAGACATCTCACTGGTATGACAGGCCATCGTATCCATTTTTATAAGAATCTTCTTTACATCTCTTAAGTGACAATGTTAGAAATGATGAGGTTTATTAAATTCACGATGGCTCTTTGTGTGCTTTTTAAAGCAATACTTGTGTTCATCATTGCTCACACTCTTTGTTGTTTTTAAGAGTGGCCATTAGTGGCCAAAAACTGCGACATTTGTTAAATAAATCCATATTCATTCATTCACTGACCACTTTTATCACAATGAGGAGGACAAAGATGTGGCTTTTCCCCTTTTCGAAGGTTGTGATTTGGCTTAATAATTAGCATTACATTCTGTTTTATACTCACAATTATGACAATGATGTGGCGTTTCATCTGTTAAAAAGGACTAATACGTTTTTATAGTGTAAATCGTAAACCAATTTATAGTCACAATGAGGACAATGCAAAGGTTGGCATAATCATCTAAGATACTCCAATAATTTGACATTTTCTTGAGTGAACAAAATTTTCTTCAACAACTATTTCCAAATCTTTTCCAGTCACTTTTTTCTTAAAGCAATCATAACTGACTTTTGAATTATTTTTGTTTTAACTCATAAAGCTGGTTGATTTCATGGAACAAGTCTATAAACTTCTGGTTGCCTAAAAGCAATAAATTTCATAAGATTTATATATATATTATCTTTATATCTATAAAAATCTTTTAAATAGATCTCATAATATTATATTATACATAAATGAGTCTATTCTTTATATAAGACTACACAATACATCCGATCGCTAAACACTTTCGGAAAGTTGAGTACACTACAGTGAGGTTTTCAGGTATAGGGCATAAATGATATTATGTACAGGTTGTGGGATGTAGGGTTGAGCAAGAAGATATAATTTAATTATTTATGTGTGTAAGATATAGAACATGTGTTCTAATTTTCATTACTTTGTTAAAGTGTTCTGTCAAATTCACTAATTTATGTCAAGTTTTTGTTTATTAAAACCTTTAAGTCAGGTCTATGAAATTCTTTATTTTCACTCATAACAATTTAATAAACAAAAACTTTACATGCATTAGTGAATTTGATAGAACACTTTAACAAAGTAACGAAAATTAGAACACATGTTTTAAATAAATAATTAAATTATATCTTCTTGCTCATTCACCCCTCCCTAAAAAGTTATGAAGTCTTTGAAGCGAGCAGGTGGTTTTCTTTCACGGATAGGACGACTTTCTGCCGGTAGTACTGTAGGGGATCCACCTTCACACCCCTGTTAGACCTTCCGGTACCTAAAAACGCTGCCTCACTGCAGAGAGCTCTGGGCATGTTCTCGTATTATAGTAAATAGATTCCTAGGTTTTCAGAAAAGATACGCCCTTTATTGAAAACAGTATTTCCTATACCTGAAGAGACAATTTCAGTCTTCAATGCCTTGAAGAACGAGATAGCCAATGCAGCGACAGCTGCTATAGTTGATGACGCCCTATTTCTAGTAGAAACGGATGCATCCCATTTCGCTATAGCTGCTACACTGAGTCAACTTGGGAGACCAGTCGCTTTTTTTTCTAGAACGCTATATAAATCAGAGTTGCAGCACTCTTCCATCGAAAAAGAGGCATATGCCATTGTGGAAGCATTGAGATACTGGCGGCATTATCTCATAGGTAGACCTTTTAAAATTTTAACAGATCAGCGCTCTGTATCTTTTATGTTCCATCAACAGCACAACAATAAAATAAAAAATGAGAAAATCTTAAGATGGTGACTAGAACTATCCTGCTTTAAATTTGATGTAATATATCGTCCAGGTAACGAGAATAATGCTGTTGATACCTTTTCAAGAATAAGTGCCATGACAAACTCAATTACCGATCTTCGAACGCTCCATAACTCACTCTGTCATCCTGGGATAACGAGAATGTTACATTGGATTCGCGCGAAGAACCTTCCTTATTCCTTAGAAGACATAAAGATAATGACAAACTATTGTACAGTGTGTGCAGAATTGAAACCCAGATATTTTTCACATTCTGGAAACTTAATAAAAGCTATAGCGCCCTTCAAACGCATTAATCTTGACTTCAAAGGCCCTCTTCCCTCTGCGTCAAGAAACAAATACCTACTCACCGTTGTGGATGAGTTCTCAAGATTTCCTTTTGTCTTCCCTTGCACAGATACATCTGCTAGTACGGTAATCAAGTATTTGAACCAACTTTTTGCCCTATTTGGTGCACCTGCTTACGTCCATTCTGATCGAGGGAGCTCCTTCATGTCGGCGGAACTCAAATCTTCTTAACTTCCCACGGAATTGCAACCAGCCAAACTACTCCTTATAATCCACAAGGGAAGCAGTGGGAAGATGTGAATGACATGGCACTTCACTCTATTCGATCACTACTCTGCACTTCTACGAATGCCACACCGCATGAGCGTATGTTCAATCACCCTCCCGATCGTTCAATGGTTGTTCTACGCCTACTTGGATAACTAAACCTGGCCCTGTTTTGATGAAAAAACATATCAGAACAATGAAATATGACCCTCTTGTGGAATAAGTTGAGCTACTGGAGTCTAATCCAGAATATGCTCACATTAGACTTCTTGATGGTAGAGAATCGACAGTTTCAACCCGACACTTGGCATCTACTGGAGATTCAATAATACGGACAAGTAAGAATACCACAGAAGAAAATAAGACCTTGGATAACAACGAAGCTCCTTCACTAACCTATCCGATAAGAGATAACAAAGCTGAAGAAGATTTAAACAATGATGAAGGTGGATCCCCTACAGTACTACTGGCAGAAAGTCGTCCTATCCGTGAAAGAAAACCATCTGCTCGCTTCAAAGACTTCATAACTTTTCAGGGAGGGGTGAATGAGCAAGAAGATATAATTTAATTATTTATTTAAAACATGTGTTCTAATTTTCATTACTTTGTTAAAGTGTTCTATCAAATTCACTTATGTATGTTAAGTTTTTATTTATTAAAACCTTTAAGTCAGGTCTATGAAATTCTTTATTTTCATTCATAACAAGGGTGGAGGGGTTAATTGTAGATTTCTCCCAGTTTTAATAATTTTAAAACAATTTTAATGAACTTTGACACACTGCTCATGGGCCAAATAAACGCATAAGAAGATTAATTCCTTTTAAAATTGGTATGGAAAGGTTTTTGGTAGGGGTAAGGGGTGATAACATTCAAACAGGACACTGATTTTATTTAATTTAGATACATTGGTTGTTTTTAAGACAAATACAACTATAAGACTCTAAATTCCTCAGGAATATTGTCATGGGTAGTAATATGGGGAGATAAATTCGTAACTTTTTACTAGATTATATATTAATTACTATTCATAAGTCAAATAGAAGTATAAGGACTAATAGATAGAAATATAAGGTCAAATAGAGTATAAATTTCTCATAAATGTTATTATATTACAGATGGGGCAATGGTGGGGGGGGGGGGGAAGGGATTCCCTTCTGATTTAGCAGCCATGTACTTCGAGAAAAAAACAAAAAAACATCTAAAACCTGTGAAAAAGAAATTAAATTAATAAACAAAATAAAAATCTATACCGTTACAATCTATAAAGTTTTGGGCTCAGTAATTTACTGTTTATAGCTCACTGCTCTGAAAAACCATATCATAAAAATAGTGTAACCAAAGCTTTTATTCCTCCCATCTCTTTTATTTGGAATTAACTTTAAAAACTAAAATAATGAGAATAAACTAATTTATGCGATAGTGATTAATATTACTGAATTCGGAGAGATTAATATAAATGTTAAACTTCCCATATAATTATTTAAATTCTAACATATCAACTGAAAAATCATGTTTTTTGGGATATGAGGTTTAAAGGAGGGAGCAACATTTGGCACATATATTAATCAGAAAATTAAAACAAAATACAATAAGTGCAGCAGCATTCAAGTTCCCATTCTGTAATTAAGTACAACCCTACGCTATAGTATTGTATTTGCTGATAGGTACTACTTCGTCTAATAATAGTACAAGTTACAAAATGGAAAGGATAACCTATACGTAATACTGGTTCCTATCAAGAAACAAAAACTATAATCACTTTGTCTTAATAGGTTAAATTTATAATATAGTTTAATAAAGTTAATGAATTATTAAATAAAGTTTATGAACTAATAATATTAGTTTTATTAAGAAATAAGAATCAAGTCCTGGAATATGTTTTAAATTAAAAAGCCCTTCCTTTTTTTCATAATTACATAATAAAAAAAAATCGTGAAAACAACAAATCTGAAATACCTCTCACAAATAACAGGGAGGTTCCAAATATCTGCAGGATACATCAACAGTTATAATTGTAATTAGTCTGCCATTTATTAAAAAAAAACCTTAAATGCGATACAGTTTTTTCAAGAGTTTGAGAAAATCTGATGGCATAGGTCTTATTTCTTAGGTCTGCATGGTTCAGCTATATTGAACAAAAAATCACCCTAACTTTCAAATAAAGGGAAGAAATTGGTATAGACTAAAAAAACAAAACAATAATTTCAGTACCAAATACACTAAAATTAATAAGTAAAATTCAAACTTATATGATTTGCTTAAATATTAAATTATTATTGTGTCTAATATTCAGTAGAATGCCCAGCATATCCACAGTTATTGTAATTAAAATGGAACAGACAATAGAAACTAAAAGCAGAACTAATAAAATGCTCATTTAGTGAACAAACCTGAGGAATTGAAAATATGAGTTTAGTAACACATTGTAAAACAACACGGCTGGAGAAGGTTCTAGTTAGTTCAAGAATCGGTCGCCGGTTTCAACCAATAGCATCCATTAATTTATCAAAATATGTAATTTCTCTTTCCCAAATTGCAAACCTATATAAAATTGGTCCAGGTAGTCAATGGCACAATAGAAAAAAACGGTAGAGACGAATTTTAAAACTTTCAGAAACATAAATAATAAATATATTCAAATCTCGGCGGTCCGGGAAGGTTCTAGATAGTTCCAGAATCGTCCACCGGTTTCGACCAATGAGATTCTAGGGAATGGTCTGGCTCGGCCTAGAACGTCCGGCGGGCTATATAAACTCGGCCAGACTCGCTTTCCGGCAGTATACTGACTGTGAAGTGATACGAATACTTCAGTGCGATTATTCGCTCGATCTTAATTATTCTATCTAGCGTTTTAACCGAATTGTGTGAGTAAAATGCCTGCTATTGGAATTGATCTTGGTACAACTTATTCGTGCGTCGGCGTTTGGCAGCACGGAAAAGTTGAGATCATCGCCAACGACCAAGGCAACAGGACGACACCGAGCTATGTCGCCTTCACGGACACAGAGCGACTCATCGGAGACGCGGCCAAAAATCAGGTAGCCATGAACCCTCAAAATACTGTTTTCGATGCTAAAAGATTGATCGGCAGGAAATACGACGATCCCAAAATTCAAGATGATTTGAAATTGTGGCCATTTAAAGTTGTCAACGATTGTTCCAAACCTAAAATCCTGGTCGAATATAAAGGAGAAACGAAACGATTCGCTCCGGAAGAGATAAGTTCCATGGTACTGACCAAGATGAAGGAGACTGCTGAATCATACCAGGGAACCAAAGTAAAAGATGCAGTTATCACAGTTCCAGCCTACTTCAACGATTCTCAGAGGCAAGCGACCAAGGACGCAGGTGCCATAGCCGGTTTGAACGTCCTGAGGATTATCAACGAGCCTACAGCTGCCGCCCTCGCCTACGGATTGGACAAGAATCTGAAGGGGGAGAGGAATGTTTTGATCTTCGACCTCGGAGGTGGTACTTTTGATGTCTCAGTTCTCACGATAGACGAAGGCTCCCTCTTCGAAGTCAAGTCTACTGCTGGAGACACTCACCTGGGAGGAGAAGACTTTGACAATAGGCTAGTCAATCACTTGGCAGAAGAGTTTAAGAGAAAGTACAGGAAAGATCTGAAGATCAGCCCTCGAGCACTGAGGAGGTTGAGGACGGCTGCGGAAAGAGCCAAGAGAACTCTATCTTCTAGCACAGAAGCCAACATTGAAATAGATGCCCTGTATGAAGGAATCGACTTTTACACCAAGGTGACGAGGGCAAGGTTTGAAGAGCTCTGCGCTGACCTCTTCAGATCGACATTACAACCGGTGGAGAAGGCCCTGCAAGATGCCAAGCTGGACAAGGGATCCATCCATGACGTTGTACTAGTAGGAGGGTCAACGCGCATCCCAAAGATACAGAACCTCCTCCAGAACTTTTTCAACGGTAAATCGCTCAATTTATCAATCAACCCGGATGAGGCAGTCGCATATGGGGCAGCCGTTCAAGCAGCTATCCTCAGTGGAGATCAGAGCTCTCAGATCCAAGACGTGCTCCTGGTCGATGTGGCACCACTCTCCCTCGGCATTGAAACTGCCGGTGGAGTCATGACGAAGATAATAGAGAGAAACAGCAGGATCCCTTGCAAGCAGACTCAGACGTTTACCACCTATTCCGACAACCAACCCGCAGTTACCATTCAAGTTTTTGAAGGTGAAAGGGTGATGACCAAGGACAACAATCTCCTAGGCACATTCGACCTGACAGGGATCCCTCCAGCACCTCGTGGAGTTCCTAAGATCGAAGTCACATTCGACCTGGATGCCAATGGTATTCTCAACGTCTCGGCCAAGGAGAGCAGCACTGGAAAGTCTAAGAACATAAGGATAGAGAACAACAAAGGCCGACTCTCTAAAGAGGAAATAGAGAGGATGGTCAACGAGGCCGAAAGGTATAAAGCAGAAGACGATGCTCAGAGGGAGAGGATAGCTGCCAGAAACCAACTGGAGAGTTACGTCTTCTCTGTGAAGCAGGCTGTTGACGAGGCAGGAGACAAACTGAGCGAGGATGACAAGAGCAAAGTAAGGGCCAGGTGTGATGAAATCATGAGGTGGCTGGACAACAACAGCCTCGCCGATAAGGAGGAGTATGAGCACAAGCTGCAAGAGCTTCAGAAGGAGTGTGCATCTTACATGACAAAGATGCACAACAGTGGCTCCGCCTCTTCTTGTGGTCAACAGGCTGGGAACAACTTCCATCGTGGGCCGACCGTAGAAGAAGTCGACTAAGAAAAATATCTAAAAGAAATTTCAAGTTCCTAGTGTAAATAAATGTAAATGTGTATGAAGATGTTATGGGACAGTACAGTTTATATTGTAAATATTAGTTATTTTATTTTTCAAGACTGAATCGTTTCTAAATTATTAAATAATGTTTTACAAATAAGAGTTATCTGAAGAGAGAAGTATTTAAAATAATAAACTATTAGATAATGTGTTAGTTCATTCCTATCATTGTGATAAAATAAATAACTATTAATAGAACAACTGCAATTTATGTAGAATATTTATTTATAATTTCATTTATTTAATTGTTTTTTATATATTTTTTATAATAAAGATTCTTTTGTTTTTGTTTTAAAAATAAATGTGTTCTTATTTGAATTTCCCTGGATTATATTTCTTAATGCATGCATGCCTTATACACTATTCTCATTACAGAATAGGAGTTGATTGTCAGTTCAAGTTTAAATATTTGACCAAATATTCAGATACATACCCAACCACCACCTCCTGTAAGAATAGCAATTTTATGGTCCTCCAACATTTTAATATTTCATAGAGGGATAGGGATTTTCAATGGGTTAAATCTTTATTAGTCTAAAATTTCACTTAACTGTATGCAACCATTAATATTTAATTAAAATATTTACTTTATAATCATATAAATTAATGAATATATATTATAAAGCAAAGTGTACAATGTGCATGCCGATAAGGCTCAAGAAGGACTTCATGTAGGATCAAGAAATTTATGTTGTCATGTACCCATACAGCCCCTAACAGTGAAGAAGGTTTCCGTTTTTATATTTAGGGTGTAAAATTGAAGAGAAAAAAGCGAGAATTTTAAGCCTCTCACACTATGTAATTAGCCTGTCTTTTCGGGTTAGCGAATGAAAAATTTAGTTGGAGCTGCAGATTACCAGGAAACGCTAGGGTGCGTTTCACTCAATGTTTATTGTCCATTCATTCAGTTTGTAATGGTTATATATTTTTTCAGCTGTTCTTTTTAAATCACTAAAAAATTAAGCAAAAATAATCAGTTTCTCCTTTCCGTTAAAAAAAAAAATAATGATTTTACATCTCTGCAATCAATTAGAAAATCAGCTGGATTCCCTTACAAATTTTTTACATGTTTTACATAAGAAGGCTAATTGATCAACACATTACATTTAATCAATATATAATATATAAGTAAATTTAATGCAATATGAGTTACTATTTCTTAGAATACAGTGAGCGTAGAAGAAAAACATAAAAAAAAGATATAATGACTGAATATAAGTCAAAAATAAAAAGTTTGATGTGTTCTTATTGCAGTCATGAAAAAGAAGTTGCTTTGATTACTATGTATGATGAGCCTTCCAGTTGAAAAAATGACTAACTCCAATTTCAGCATTTATTTAATTTTATCATCCCTCATAGTTCAGGATAAAAAAAATATGGTAATATGGTAATATGGTGCCTTTATCAAATTTTTGTTTTAACTTTGTAATAGTAGTCAGAATCGAGATCTGCAAAATTAAGGAGGATATTTTAAAGAAGGTTGAATTGGACGAAACGTTTAAAAAAAAAAAAGTTACTTTGAATCTTCGGTAGTTTTTATATTTCTGGATCCAATAGGACCATTTATATGAAATTACATTCAACAGATCGAAAGTTCTAACAGATTATAGTTGAAAAACCAAACCTTGCTAACACTATGATTATTACGCACATATCGCATGTCGGCAAGAAGATTAAAACTTGAAAAAACAATTTTTTTTTTTTTTGGATAATCACTTGTGAAGTTTCAAGTGATTTCTCATTCTTATTATGGACCTACAGACAGCAACTAGGGAAAATAGTAACTCAAAAGTAGCCCTCTACTTGCGATAACACGATTATCCCCACCGTAAAAGAATATGGTAAATTGCGCCTGAAGCTAAAGAAATTATTAATAATATTGTGAATATTATAGCATTGCAGGTATTGTCATTCTGATTCAAGCGGTTTGTTTATTTCTTTAACATCCCTCTATGCCACAAAGGCTAGTCGGACGATGCTTCAGTGGGAGTCCTAAATTTTGCCTATCCAGGTATAATTGGATAGGGATCTATAACGAGTACCTGACATCGTACAGGCTCGGGACCTCCATTTTACGTCATATCCGAGGGACGGCATGGCTAAGGATTTTTTACTCCCATTAAAAAATCCTAGGGCCACCGCTGGGCGCGAACCTGCAACCTTTAGTATTGTAGGTTGCCATGCTAACCACAGGTGACCCCAATGATTCAAGCAGTATTTATAACTCAAAATTGGTATTTTTAGAGTTGCAACAATCCGACGTGCGATATACAGATATATACGAGTATAAGTCGATTGATCATAAACAAGTTGATTGTGAATATCTCTATTAAATGCGGGTCTGACATCTACGTAATTATTATTTCAAAAATCTTGAGCTAAATATGAGGTCGAGCACCCCGGTAGTCGGGGCCTAAGATGGACTCGAAATATATTTTTTTAAACTGAGATATCAGATTTTTATGTTATCATATTATCTATTGACTGCATGGAATGAGCTTATAGGATTCAGAATCACAAAAACCATCAAAAACGATGCATAACTCAACAACGTTGCAGCCAAATTAATTTTTCATTTATCATTTTCAGCCCCCCATAAAGTACATAGGGTTCCATTTTTGGGCTGACTCTCCAGATCTCGAATCTTAATATTAATACCAAGTTAAAACCGAAGTTTCACAAAGGTGCTAATTTTGTTCTATATTTCCTTTAATTTTAAAGTTTTTCTCTTATTAAAACTACCGGAGCGAAGCCGGGCACCCTAGCTAGTATATTATTAAAATCATAATAAACTTGTCATATGTTTCTACCTTAATTTTTTTCTTCATCCCTTTATTATAATTATACATTAGCTATTAAACAGTTAATGGAAAAATCCTTAATCAGGTATAAACAAAATGTTAAATTGTTGTCTTATGTAAATATGAAATCAACATCTCAATTGTATCTACATTTCCCCATCTTTTTGTTTAGTTACATTCATTTTTTATTGTTCATATTTCCTAATAAAATTTTAATTATGATGAAAGTAAATTTATCTGACTTTGACTTCTATCAGTTAGAATGCCCGAAACCATTAACTTTCCCCTAATACATAGGTGGATAGTAGGTTAAAATATTTTATTCATGTAAAAATTAAAAGAAAAAACATAATATCAAATAAGAAATATCAGAAGTATTTTTTACTGAGTAAACTTGTTTTAAAAAAAAACTTTTTTTAAACCATTATGGGAGTATTGTTTTTATATGCTTTCATCATTTTAAGTATCTGTCTATCGGGATATTGGTGAACTAATATTTTGCTTCCAAACTTACCAATTCATATTCCTCCTTAACTAAAACTATATTATTTAATATTTCTTTCATTTCAAAGGCAAATGGATTCATAAATTCAGCTAATGCTCACATGGGCCATTTATGCTATTAATAATTGGTCTTTTTATGCAACTTAATGAGTCCATATAATCTTGGTATTGTGCAATCTGTAGCTAGTATTTTGTTTATTTATCTTTTTGGGCATATTTGGGAATTTGATCTGTTAGTTCGGTAATTGGGTTCTTTCTTATTTAGATTATTAGTCTAGTATTTTTATCACCTTACAATTTTGGCGTTTTTTCTTCATATCCTGTTTTGTCCATCATTGCTAATTTTTTTTTTTTTTTTTTTTTATTTAATTACAATAATATTCATATTTTCATATCGAAATTGTTTAAGCAGTTGGTGTCGTTATTAATCTGTAATTAATGAACATATCCCGTTTTTTTAAGCTTTCTTATGATTATCTGACGTCTCTTCATTTTAAAAAATACTTTCTAAATCAATTATCATCTTTACTCTGTCTTTATCTTAATTGAGTAAATATAAATTAAAACTAACTTCCAAGGATAAGAGGTAAATTATACTAACAGGGATTATGATGTTTTATTTTCAACTCTATTTTTTATTTTATGCAAATTATTATTCAAAATATGAATACTATGCCTAAATATGTGTGATACTAGTCAGTTCTTGAGAGTAAGATAATAAATACAGAAGAAAAACGGGATGATAAAATGTAAAAAAAATATATGGGCCACCCACTTCACATCATCCAGCCGAAGTTCAAAATTTTACCTCCCCCATCAGATTTTGATAAAAATTTGCAGGTATTAAATACATACAGAAATAATAAAAATGCCAAATTTTACCCGATTCTAACTACAGATTCAAACAGTCATTGAAAAATGCCATGAGCGAAAATCTCTCTCCATCCAGTCTAATAAACTATATATCAATAGAAAGAGGATAATATTTACTATCTATTATTGAAATAATATGAGGGGGTTATTGACTTATATAAGAGTTTTATGTCAATTTGAATCAAATATAGTAAAATTTAATTTAAAAGTGGCGCATACAAATTAATACATCTGAAATCTCTCTAAAATGTCCACATACAAATGTATATTATTAAAAGGGCATCTAATTTCCTTTTAATTGATATAATAATATTGGTGGACATTTGAGCTAAAAGCGTTTTGATTTGAATGTAATATAGTAAAATTAACATTAAAAGTGGCGCATACAAATTAATAATATGTCAATTAACAAATTAAACTTTTAAGGATAAAGATTTTTTTTTTATAAGTTAAATTTAATAATATCAAATAAACTCCCAACTTATTTAGTTATTTAAGTTAATATACTGTAACTGTAAAAATCTCAAGATTCGGCTATAATGACTTTGTAACAAAAATAAAATCCCTTTTTATTTGCAAACATTTTGTTTAGTCTTAGTCAAGAATAAGATTGACAACTGGCACAGGCCTTTCTTAAGAAATCATTTGTTTTATTTTCATTATTAGTTTCTTAAGATTATAAGCTTGCATGTTTGTAAACTGTTAAATTTATAACGACTTTTAATTTAGTTTAAATTTGTTAACATTGTATAATGTGATGTGTCGGTTGATAGGTTAAGCCAGTCTTACAAAACTGAAATTATGGTATGTAGCGATGATTATTTTTTAACTCTTCTTATGAAAATTCATCAGTTAAAAAGAAAAGGGAAATTTATAAAATTCTTAATAAATTATCTCAAGAAGATGTAGAAGTGGCAGTTGGTTGAAGACAATAAAAAGGAATTACAAATTGCTGAAAGAACAGTCATGAAAGATGAATCAAATAAAGTTCTTAGAGGATCAGATTGAACACTGCTGAAACTGAAATCATTTTCTGCAACAACAAGACAAAAGTATCAATAAGAAGCTTCAACAGGCTAATACACGCGTAAAAAAAAATTATTTTCTTAAGAAATTAAACGATTCTCAAAGTGAATCTTCAAGTGGAAATAGATTTCAGCTATAGTAGTTTGTATTTGCCACTTTTATAGTTGATTTTACCTACTAGTAACCCACTCATATTATTTCATCATTAGATAGAAAAGTTTATCCTCTTTCTATTGATATATAGTTTATTAGGCTGGATGGAGAGAGATTTTTGCTCATGGCATTTTTCGATGACTGTTTAGCAACTTGGAAAAAATATAAATCTTTATGTTTAAGAATTTTTTTTTCCATGATGAAAAATAATCTCTCTAATATTTATGGTATCATCTGATTCTGTATGAAATGCAGTATTAATGAATACATTTTGAAAGCTAGAGTTCAATTAATACCAATCCTACAGAGGAACGTCTTAACACGTACAAGTTGGTTTTGAGCTCAAGTCGTCATGGGAACTTCAAATATCTCAAAACTTCAAAAGACCATAATTCAGAAACCACTAGTTAGAATCGGGTAAAATTTGGCATTTTTTCTTGTTTCTGTATGTACTTAATACCTGCAAATTTTTATCAAAATCTGAGAGGGGGAGGTAAAATTTTGAACTTCGGCTGGATGATTTGATGTGGAATGGTCCAGCTATATTTTTTTTACATTTTCTCATCCCGTTTTTCTTCTGTATGTATCATCTTATTTTCAGGAACAGACTAGTATTGCACATGTTTAGGCATAGTGTTCCTATTTTGAATAATCTAGTTTATTTTTTAAAAATTTGTGGACCAAGAGTATTGTACTCAATATATAAAGGGATTGAATTTCTATAGTAATGGACTGCAAAGGTCTCTAATATGAGCACAATACTTAGGTTTTTATATAATATATTCTCTCTTAAAATAATGTCTTGTACTAAGGCTATCATGTATTTGGTATATAAAATTAATATTATATAATATTTGAAGTGAAAAAGGAGGTTAATAGGTCATATTAGTAAAACATATGGAGGATAACAATTGTCCTATATGAAAGAATCTGATGATGTTGATAAGTTAGGTAGCATTATTAAATCACTTATTATACAAAAACTAATCTTTGCAACTAATAATAGTAATACATATATCTTCACTATACCAGCAAATCAATACAAGGAAATATTGAAATTTCTAAAACAATGTTGGTAATACAGATTTATTTAATACAAAATATAGAGTATAATGTATAAAAACAAATTGTGATAGCCAATTTAACAAAATGTGAACTGGAATCCTATTGATATGCCTTTATAAAATTAAATGTTATTACAAGATATCATAATTGGAAAAATATAGCCATAATAATCTTGTTTCCTTTTTTATGATAATAAACAATTATAAAAGGATCTCCAATTAAAAATTACAAAATAAATCTAAAATTTTTATATCTTTACTATCATGTTACAAAAATATTACAAAAAACCATTCAAACAGTTATAAGAATTTAGTCAATTTCTAAGAATGTATTAACACTTAAGGATGATTTTAAAATATAGATAGGACACTGGATAGGATAAATAATGCAGCCACATATTACAAGTTTTATTAGCAATACACAATGCATTACTACTTTATGTATTTTATCTGCAAATATATATAAAATTGATATGTACAATTAAATAAATTATGAGTAAACCATATATACAAGTGCATATATATGATGACTATGGTTTGTACAAGAGTCTGTTTACTAAAGAACTCCATTAAAGCAAATATTTGTATTACAAATGTTTCAAAGATAGAACAAAAGTTTGGAACAATCGCATTAATAAAAATAGGGTCTTTGATCTAACAAAATGTTTCTGAAGCAGTCTTTTTGTACCAAATTCCGAAATAAATCATACTTCAGTGTTTCAAGTAACGTTAGGCTGGTTTTCTGTTTCTAGCCGAAATGTTTCACCTTCACAACTGGTTGCTTCTTGTGGAATAGATTCTTCAGGACCCGTAACTACAAGAGTAGTTTGTGTATGCTGTGGTGGTGGCTGCTGTTGGTCTTCAAGAGCCATTTCAGAAAAAATGTTGATAAGATTGTTAATACCAATAAGGTATCTAAAATTAAAAAAAAAAGTTAATATTAGTATAAAATACTTCACTAAATAATAAAAAAAACATTCAAAAGTTTCAAAACAATAAATTGTTGTTCAATTGTAAAAGGTTCAATTGAAAAAAAAAAATCTGGTGCGATGTGCACAACACACAACTTTCAGTTACCAAATTACTTTGTTTAGAAATTGACGTGTTTTGTTATATGCCATTTCTCAAAGTCTCAAATTTTTCTACATTCATTTACTTATTTTAATTTCGATTTGCTCTTTAAAGTACACTACACTTTTTTATTATTAAATAAAAGTTTTTACTTGTGATAATTCGGCAATGCAAGCATAATACCCCAAGCCCTTTTATTTTATAATTCTATATGTAGTTGTTGAAAAATTCATATAGTTACCATGAAACAAATAATTCCACTTAATGAACTGAAATCTTTAATTATAAACAATTGTCATTAAAGGCGTACTGCGAATGTGTGGGCTTAGCGAGTTTACGGAATATTTTTCTTTTTTTCTCCTGTATATGTTTACTTGAATTTTTTTTAATATTACATATTTAACCATATCTTATTTTTAGGTGAAACAAGAGACAGATAATTTCTCCATATAACAAAAACAAAGGTACTTTATAGGAAAACAATATATTGATGAAGTGCCCCTCGGTTTGATCAATTTTGATGAAATTTTTGCTATCATATCGTGGGAATATACATATACCAAATACTCAATTTTAGGCCCGCACGCACGCACTAACGCACACTTACACACACACACACACACACACACACACACACACACACACACACACACACACATACACCAACGAGACGATCATGGTGGAACCATCGATCATTTGACCGAGAATCGTTTGTCATAATGATGGAGGAAAAAGTCACATTACTCGGACCGGTAGAGGAAAGGGTCATACAACTAATGAAGCTGATCACTTACGCCTGTGATGCTTCAATGACCAAGACACCAAGAGCAACCTGTCACATACCGGTATATTGGTGGAATGAAGATATCGCCGCCCTCCGGAAGACTTGTCTCCGTACAAGAAGGCTAGCCCAAACAGCGAGAGGTCGCCCAACATATGAAGCTCTGAAACAGGGACATCTGGATGCCAAAAGGTACCTTGTCAAGGCAATTAAAGAGGCGAAGCGTAAATGCTGGAGGAAACTCTGCGAAGAAGTAGATGAGGACACGTGGGGAAGGCCCTACAAAATAGTTATGGCAAGGCTGAAAAGGTCAAGCTTATCGCCACCAAGCTCTCCTGACCTATTAGAGAAAATAGTTTCAACGCTCTTCCCAACAAGACCAGAAGTAGTTTTCGATACAATACCGTATTTAGAACGGGACCAAGTACCGGAAATTACACAAGAAGAGCTTGAGATAGCTTGTTGCAAAGTAGGGGATAACAAAGCACCAGGACCGGACAATATTCCAAACTTTACCCTTAAAACTGCCACCAGAATCAGACCAGAACTCTTCCTTGACGTATACAATTCCTGTCTCCGTGAAGGGATGTTTCCTGTTGATTGGAAGAAGCAGCAATTGGTACTCCTGCCGAAGGGTAAGGGGTCTCCTGATGACCCTACATCCTACCGTCCAATCGGCCTTCTAAACACTTCTGGTAAAATTCTGGAGAGGATTATATGTAATAGAATTACATAGCTTATTGAGGGAAGTCGAGGACTGTCTGAAAATCAATATGGCTTTCAGAAAGGTCGGTCAACAGTCGATGCAATTGACTACGTGATAAAGTCAGCCAGAGAAGCCACTGCAGGAAAAAGGTGAAAAAGGGGTGGAAAGAAGTATTGCGCTGTGATAACGCTAGACGTCAAGAATGCGTTTAACACAGCAAGATGGGATTGCATCATGGAAGGGTTGCGTAAGAAAAAACTTCCACTGTACCTCCTTAAAATTATCATCAGTTATTTTTCAGACAGAATCCTGAGGTATGAAACAGATGCAGGACCAAAAACTTACAAAATAACAGGAGGCGTTCCCCAAGGTTCTGTGTTAGGACCGCTATTGTGGAATGTTATGTATGATGCCGTACTCAGACTTCCTATGCCAGAAGGAATTACCACGCTGGGATTCGCAGACGATCTTGCAATAATTGTTCGTGGAAAGCTTTTGGAAGACATAACGTACAAGGCCAACCGCGCAATATTTAATATTCGCCAGTGGCTCTCATCCGTGGGCCTACAACTTGCTGATCACAAGACTGAGGCTGTACTTATTACCAGCAGGAAAGTGAGGGAAAGAATGAATTTGACCGTTGGAGAGATTGACATCCTCTCAAAGCCCTCCATTAAATACCTAGGTGTGCAGATTGATGCCAGGATGCGCTTTGATGAACATCTGCAGATAGTCAGCATGAAAGCAGTGAAAGTTGCGAACGCACTGGCTGGAATTATGCCAAATATTGGTGGACCCGCGCAAAGCCGGAGAAGGCTCCTTGCTAATGTTACCAACTCGGTGGTTTTGTACGCTGCTCCAATTTGGTTGCATGCCTTCTAAGCGAGGACATATTCTCGTAAGGCGATTAGTGCGCATCGAAGAAATGCCTTACGCGTCGCAAGATCCAAACCGGAAAATCTGGTACAGCTCATGTTGACCAGCCAAGAAAACTGGAATGCTATTTCAGATTATGCCGCGAGAGTCTGAAGAAAATTAAGAGCACAGGAGCGAGAGAGAAGGGGTCAAGTACCATGAAGTGTACAGTAGAGAAGTAGGCGCCTAGCCATCCTGCCCACCGCGAAGTAATGCCTGCCAGCAGTTCCGCGGTGTGGCATCGCAGAGTATGTAGGAGGTTTTTTAGTGAGTAGGAATCTCACACTGTTGTGAGTTTATCCCCCACTTCGTCTGATGAAAGATTTTTCCCCTACAAAAAAAAAAAAAAAAAAAAAAAAAAAATACACCACATAGACCGTTTTGCAGGACTTGTTTATTTGGACTCAGGGGACCCCAAAACGTGCATTTCCGTTGAAAACCGGAAGTCGAAATTTTTCACAATCGCAAAACTTTCCCTTACTATATAAACTGCCCCACAAAAAATCTTGCGCACTTAGAAAATTTCAATTTAAATTACTTTTATTGTGATTTTTTGCAAGAAATTAATGTAACTTATGTAAAAATTAATGGAAATTAAGAAAATAGATAAAAATCTTTAAAAAAGTAATACATTTATTCTTTAATAAAAATGAATAAGAAAATATCCTTCCTAACAAAAAGTTTTTTTTTCTTTAAACATAAAATTTTACACTTGTTCTAACTTTTAGTACCTTGTGACTCCTCCTCTTGCCCGAATCACTCCTTCCAGTCTTCTAGGCATGCTTCTTATGAGGTTGGATATGGATTCCTGCGGTATATCTTCCCATGTGTTAACCAGTGCTATCCTCAGTTCTTGAATGCTTCTTGGAGGGTCATATTGTCTCCTTAAACGGCGCCCTACTTCGTCCCAGAGGTGCTCAATAGGATTTAAATCTGGACTTCGAGCAGGCCATCTTAGGCTTATAATGTCGACTTCCTGCAGAAACTCATTTACGCACTGTGCAATATGGGGCCTGGCATTATCTTGCACAAGGCAGAAATTTTCTTCAATAAAAGGAGCAAATGGCACTACATAATCCTGCAGGATTTCCCTGATGTACAAATCTGCATTAATTGATGCCCTGTTGAAAATGTGGAGCTCTGTTTTCGCTTCTAACGAAATGCCGCCCCACACCAATACAGACCCACCACCAAATTGAACACGACCAGTTACGTTACAGGGGGCATAACGTTCCCCTGGCCTCCTGTATACTCTGAGTCGTCCATCAGGACCATGTAGAAGGAACCTTGACTCGTCGGTAAACAGTACGTTGCCCCAGTCTTCCTCATTCAATCCTGATGCTCTCGAGCTAGCTCCAAGCGGGCTTTTCGATGGTCTGCTGTCAAAAGAGGGCCAGAAGCTGGCCTTCTAGCTCTAAGGTTCATTTCGTTCAGCCTTCTACGTACTGTCTCTGCACTTAAATTAACTCCTCGAGCATGCATTAAAGCCTGAGAAGTCTCTGAAGCTGTTGAAAAGCGGTTTCTTAGGGTGTGAAGGAGCAAAAATCGGTTATCGCGGGCATCTGTGGTTCTTCTTCGGCCAGAACCTTGTCTCCTGGTGCACAGTCCCGTCTCCCTGTACCGTTGAACTGCATATCGAAGGGTTGCTTTGGGCACACCCAAAGTACGTGCCGCGTACCGTTGGCTACGCCCATCTTCTATTAACGCGAGAGCAGCGGCTACTTGTTGCGGGTTCATCTTTCACAATACGTAAATCGAATAAGACTGATGAAAAAATGCTAAATAATGAGATTGAATCGTGTATTTGTGAGATGAACATGAATTGTCTCCTTATCTGAATACGACATCAATTTTAAGGGATTAAATAGCCTCGTTTGCCCTTACAGTAATGTAAATAAACATCCTATTAGCTTTACAAATGTTTATATTGAACAGCAATTAACTTAATTCTTGGCTAGGTAAAGCGAGATAGAAAAAACAAAGTTTTACAAAATGCGCAAGAATTTTTGTGGAGCAGTTTATTTCTATATATAGGTAAGTGAACGTAAAAAATGCAGAGGGAATATGACGGAGGTAAATTAATGTAAGAACTAAAACTTCAAGTACAACTTCCGAAGTAATTCTAATTTAAATAAGGACTTCAAGTTCTGTGTTAGATTAGAAGTATATATAAATAAAAATCTACCTTAAAAAAACTCATTAACATTAATAAATTGATAATTTTATTTCAGACATTACCCATCTTCATGGTTTCCAACAACCCAGGTGGATGCATGGTCAATGTTCACCTTTGGTGGAAGGACCAACGTCTTAGCAAAATCAATCAGCCAAACACTAGCGGCTTTCTCGTCATGGACAAACAGCAATGAGCTTCCGATCATCTATAATAACATAATTTGCTTCAATAAATCATCAGTATAACTCCAAATTAATTTTGATTATTCTTAATTATAAAACCATTTCATTCTTACTTCTTTCAGGTATTTCAAGATAAATAGCCAAATATAAATAGGTAAGTGAAAAAATTGTAATATACTTGCTGCCCTGCTTAGTAAGAATACATCATCTCCCAAAAAAGTATTTTTTTAGCTCGGCACATAATTGTAATCAGAAAAACTTTATTACTAAACTTGATTTTCTTAAATTTAATATCTTTAAATCTGGTATATTAATAAGTTGTAGCAAATAGTTGGGTCCGAAATGGGGGAGTGATGCGAATAATGGCCACTAGCGGCCACTTAGCCTCTCTTTCCCAACTCCACTCTCACCTTCACGTGGTGGACCTGCTGTGCCAAGCAACCCTGATGCCCAAGGTGGTGGTAACCAATCCCTGCGGAGAGCCGAGGTCGGCGACAGACGAGAGTTGGGGTCCTGATAGGGCTGCCTGGGGATAACCTAGATCCAGGTCTATCAGGATGGTGTAGATCGGAAGCAAGATCTACACCAAGAGTGGCGGCAGATGAACTCTGTCTTTGACCGGTCAATGGCGGCACCCAAAGGTCTAGTTAGATGACCTACTGTGTAGGAGGAGCATACCTCTGAGCTCAATAACAGGAAGTCCCGAGCCGAAGGTGGCAGCTCCACCACGGGACTAGAGTACACAGTGAGGGATAATAACACCGCTACCCAAAATTAAATTATAAGGAAACCCCACACAAAAGCCTCGGGTGCGATCAGATTTAAAGGAAATAGACCTGGCTCTCCCACAAGGACTTTTAATCTGGGATATTGGAACGTACTGTCTCTTTACAGACCTGGAGCTCTGAAATTGCTCCTAGATCAGATTGACCGATTGAAACTAGACATAATTGCTATACCGGAGGTACGCTGGACAGGGAGTGGTGTCCTGGAAAAGAGAAAACACTCAATTTATTATAGTTGCAGTGAGGCCCGACATGAATTTGGAACCGGATTTATAGTTAAAGGAGCATATAGACAACTTGTAATTGGATTTAAAGCTGTAAGCCCACGAATATCTCTCATTCGAATGCGAGGAAGTTTCTATAATTATAGTCTGCTAAGTATAAACGCGCCCACAGAAGTTGCAGATGAAGAAGAAAAAGACCAGTTCTACGAGCTCCTCGAAAGAACACTAGATGCATGTCCAAGTATGACATGAAAATCATAGCAGGGGATTTTAATGCAAAAATTGGTAAAGAAGACATCTTCTGACCAACTATTGGCAATTGTAGTCTGCATGATGAGACAAATATGAATGGCATGAGAGTAATAAACTTTGCTGCATCAAGAGATTTAATTGTCGGCATCACATTGTTCCCCCACAAAGGCATACACAAGGGTACTTGGACCTCTCCTGACAGGAGTGTTGTCAGCCAAATTGACCATATACTAATAAGGAGAAGACATAAATCTAGTCTCCAGAATGTCAGTGTTGACATTCCACAGTGCCAATGTTGACTCGGACCACTACCTCTCAATTGCACATATAACTGCAAAAATTGCTCTGACTAGGAATCTCTCAAACAAGCAGATCGTCAAGAAATATAATATGGAGAAGATGAAGGATCCCGTGCTTGTTGCTCAATACTCTATGGATCTTAACACAAAGCTCTCTAGAGAAGAATTATACGGAAGCAAAGAACTAAGAGACTTTTTCCGCATGGTTAACCATTGCAGGAAACCATTTAACCCTGTTCAAAAGTCATGCTTGGACAAAAAAGGGAACTTACTCACAGATAAACAGGATGTACTAGCAGAATGGAGAGACTACTTCAGCGAACTACTTTCTAATGATACGTCTATCCAGGAAGAGGAAACCCAGAGGACAAACAGTAATGTAGCCAGAGAGGAGATTATGGAAGCTGAATTTGAACCCCCTGACGAGGATGAGATATTAAGCGCAATAGATAAGCTTATAAGGCTTCAGGAAGTGATGGACTGCCAGCTGAGCTGTTTAAGAAAGGGGGCAATGAGCTTGGGAAGGCATTACACAACTTAATAATGACAATATGGATGGAGCAGACGTTACCTAAAGACTGGAACAAAGCTATTATATGCCCAGTGTATAAGAAAGGTGACCCGCTGAAGTGCAGTAATTATAGAGGCATCTCCCTGCATTCATGTGGCTACATGATTTTGTCCAACATCCTGTACAATCGCTTATGCCGCTATACAGAACTGATAATTGGTACATACCAGAGTGGCTTTCGAAAAGGTAAGTCCACCAAAGACCAAATCTTCAGCCTGAGAGGTACATTAGAGCGAGGGCATGAATACAAGCTGAAGACCCACCATCTGTTCATAGATTTCAAGGCAGCTTATGACAGTATTGACAGGGAGGAGATCTTTAAAGCACTAGAAGAATTTCTGATCCCACCTAAGCTGATTCGACTGGTGAAGCTAACCTTGAGGGAGGTCAGATGTTCAGTTCAAGTAAACGGTGAGCTGTCAGAGGAATTCAAGTCATTGAAGGGACTGAGGCAAGGTGATGCTCTTGCTTGCCTACTATTCAACATTGCTCTCGAAAAGGCTGTAAGAGACTCAAGAATCCAAGTTGGGACAATCTTCAACCACTCGGTGCAGTTGCTGGCTTACGCGGATGATTTAGGCATTATTGGGAACTCCCACACAGCTGTCTTCGTAGCATTTATAGCACTAATGGGCCCAGCTGGGCGATGAGGATTGGAGGTGAACCAGTCCAAAACAAAATATATGGTGACTGATGAGGTTCCTCCACTTGGAGAAACGGTGAAGTTTGGAGCCTTTCTCTTTGAGAAAGTTTCCCAGTTCACATACCTCGGATCTGTAGTTTCTCAAAATAATGAGGTTGCTGTGGAAATAAGGAAGCAAATCATCTCAGCAAATAGATGCTACTTTGGGCTTAGGAAACAGCTTGGAAGACGTATTTTGTCTAGAGCAACCAAAGTATATCTTTACAAAACCATTTTCCGCCCTGTACTGCTCTATGGCTATGAGTCCTGGACAATCTCCAAGGCCCAAGAGAATTAATTAGAATTTTCGGTGGTATACTTAGGGAAATCACCTGGAGGAAAAGGACGAACCAGGAAGTTTATGATCTGTTTAAGGAGCCTGATATAGTACGGACCATCAAACTAGGACGTCTTAGATGGGCAGGCCATGTGGCCCGTATGCTAGAATCAGAGGTGCCAAAGAAAATGCTGAGCGAGCCCTTATGTGGAAAAAAGAGAAAAGGACGACCTCGGCTGAGGTGGAAAGATGATGTGGCCAATGAGGCAAGGAATCCTGGGCGTACGGAACTGGATGGCAGCCGCACAAAATCGCGATGAATGGCGGAAGCTGTTGGTGGAGGCCAAGACCAGTAACCGGGTTGTAGTGCCGCGATAAGTAAGTAAGTAAGCAAATAGTTTAACTGATTAGAAATGTACTAACTTGTTACTGCTAAGTATAAGTTCAGTAACATGTCCTTCACAGTAAGTCATTTACAACTGAACCTTTTTCTTAAGAATTGAACGGATTGTGTACATTCAATAACGTTTTTATGGTGCCAAAATAAATCTGAACTAAGAATGAATTGTTTTGGAAACAGTATTGTATGTTTTTAAAATATTCACTTTAAAAAAATTGATAAAAGTTGGCAAGCTAAAATGTAGTAACTAGCTATTTTCATTTCTAAAATGTAGAAAAAAATATTTTATGGCCTTTAACCCAAAGAGGGCAGGTAAATTAACTTCTAAGGATGTTACCTCCAATACATTCTCATGAGGGCAATAAACATATTAACATATTTGCAATGAACAAAAAAAGCAATTTTCAATAAATGACACTGCCAAACCAACATTAATTTTAATTTTTTTAGAAGCGATGTAAAGAAAATCTTTTTTGGCTCCATATCCAACTATTTTAACTATTGCTAAATTTATCAGATAACCCTGCATAAGCATGAAAATACAATATTACTGGAAATGATGGTTTTGAGCTTTTTGGTGAATCTTGGTCTTACACACTCACTCCAAAATATTAAACGAAAATTCTTATCTTAGGTATAGAATAAACCCTTCAGATGGAACTTTATTTATATTTTATTTGTTTATCTTAATTTTTTTGGAGTACAACGGACATCAGCCTAACAGATTATACCCAAAAATATATAGGAAGTTTTCTTTGCTTTATCTCTAGCTTGCTTTGCATTTTGCATAATTTTTATTTTTTGCTATTTTATGAATTATTTAGTTAATTAATAAATTATTGACAGAACATTATTCATGAAAAATTTATTTATTCTTTAAATAAGATATAAAATATGCTACTGACAAATTATTAGGCATTGATGACTTTAAATTTTTTACTCCTTAAAGCAAAAACAAACAAACAAACAATATGTAACTGACAGACAGAATGGTAAGGTACATATGGTAAGGACATTCCATGGTATCAGCATTTTCCTCAAAGGGATATATAGTTAGAAAACTTAATTGACTTATGGTCGGCATGTTTACTATTGTCCTCACTTTGCTTGAAACACAGTCTTAATCACATTATTTGCAGGGGTCACCTGTGGTGTTGTGGTTAGCATGGCAACCTACAATAAAAAAGATCGCGGGTTCAATTCCAGCGGTGGCCCTAGGATTTTTTAATGGGAGTAAAAAATCCTTAGCTATGCCGTCCCTCGGATAGGACGTAAAATGGAGGTCCCGAGCCTGTACGATGTCAGGTACTCGTTAAAGATCCCTATCCTAATTATACCTGGATAGGCAAAATTTAGGACTCCCACTGTAGCATCGTCCGATTAGCCTAAGTAGCATAAAAATGGACGTTAAACAAACAAACAAACAGAACATTATTTGCATCAGTTTAGTGTTATTGTTAGCTCACCTTTATTATACAATCATAATAATGAACTGTCGCCGGTATTATTAATTGTGCTATTTGATCAATCTGTCAAATTATTACCATTGTTTTTTGAATTGTTGAATGGGATTAATATTGTATTAAATTATATGTGATATATTTTAATATTTTATCACTTCTTAATTAATATGTTTAGTAAATATTCTTACATACTTTGTTACTAACATTGATGATATAAAAACAAAACAAAAAACAATGAAAGCCTTACTAACACCAATTGGGCCAGACTCATGGCTAAACGAATGTATTCTAATAGCCAATAAAGTTATTATTATTATCATTATATTAGTTAGAAAACTTCTTTCAAAATTACGTCAGTTACATCAGTTAATTATTAATTTTAACTTGTTAATCCAATTTTGATGAAGGGAGAAAGAGCAAATATTATTGCAAGAACATTTCTCACATTAGAGCAAAAGACTGTTACCAATTCAATGCTATGCGACAGGTGAGTTAAAGTTGGCCAAAAGTTTTAAAGAAATCTTGAAAGATAGATACTGAACTATCCTAATAATATTGAATGTGTGCAATATTATAATAGAATATAAAAAGGAATAATGCAATGACCTACTATGGTAGAAGCAAGCAATAAATAAATATAACAAATTTATTTTGTACATGGCAATTAGGCCTTACAAAAGAGGTACAGAATACAATATAATACATAATATTGTACATATTTTAAATGGATAGTATTGATATCGTAATAATAATAATATAATATAGTAAGCAACAATAAATCACTCCAAAATGTCCAATAGTAGGAACATCTGCCTGAAGACGGATACAAAATCGATTCATTTGTGGGAACATCTGAATCTGTCTGTCGGATGGAGTAGGTAAAAAAAAGTGCAATTAGAGTTCAATGTCAAACCTGAAACCACTGAAAAACACACGAAACCAGACATCTTTATTAAATTTCTAGCGAAATCTAATACTTTTTTGTATACTATATCCATCTGATGAGTTGAAATAGAACAGAAAATCGAACTTTAAAAAAATGGGTGATTTATTTTGCGTTTTTAACTTTTTAATTTTTAGTTTATTTATATTTACCTCATGCGTGTGGAAAAAATGGGAAACTTCTAATGTTGCTTTGATAGCTTTTAATCTTTGAATATACTTTGGCTAAAACAAAGAAAAACATAGTTAGCCTCTTTTTTAATATAAATCTTATACATAAAAAATCTTATCTAAGTAAAAAAGAAAAACACAAATTATACTTTTAATAACTTTTTAAATTAATTCTCTCTTGAAATAAACAATTAAACAGTGACATATATATCTTAAGCAAATTCCCATAATAAAAAAAATAAAGACAATATTGTTGGTATTTCAGTAGTTCTATTAAACTATTAAAGAAAAATTTTTGAATTCTTCAGTTAGTACGCACCACAGCATGGGGAAATCCAGCAGTGAAATCCCGGAAAGCTTCTTTGATTTGAGCTTGAGTTCGAGTTGTTTTGAAGTCCTTGCTTGACCTCCCGTCACTTTTTTTGATTCCTTCTATTCTGAATCCAAGCGTAGCGGTTGAAGAGATTGTTTCCCGCCACACCATATACCTAACAATAAATTTCATGTAATTCATGTGAGATACAATATTAATTAAATTTAATATTATTTTATTTTATTTTTAACTACTTTATGTATATCTAATAGAAATTATTCAATAATTAACATCATTTTTAAGTTTTGGGCACAAATTTTAAAATTGCACCTTTTATTATTTTTTGGCAATATCTATTAAAGTGATCAGTGTTTATCATTAAATTAAAATAAGTAACATTGAAGGTAAGATTGGGTTCTAGATACATAACCTAGGTAATTCAAATAAAAAAATGGCTAAATATTTCTTGTAAGAAATATTAAGGAAGGGAGAAGAAGCTTTAAATATAAAGCAGTTGTTTTATTTTTATCTCAATGATTGATGTAAACTAACAATTTATATAATGATTAACAAAGGCTTCTTTATCAAAATAATTCATTAGCAAGGAAAGAAACAGAAAAATATATCTATTTATTTATTGAAAATCCCAAAACAAAGGGCGAGTATATAAAAAAATACAACAATAATCATGTTAGTGTAATTTGATAATTAAATTTGGGACTTGAGGGAGTGCAAGACCTAAACATTGAGTGAAGTATTAAAAATGAATTTTCAAAACAATATTCGATAGGTACTGTTCTCTGATGGTGGTGCTATCGATAACGTTATACTGAGCCTTACATTCTATCTAGCACCTCTATTTGGGAGTTTTGATGTGAGCGTGGTATCAACAAACTCCTATCAAGTCCCTTTCAGTTAAAAAATGCCTTGAAAGCTTTATATAATCCCTGCTTTTGACTTCTTCCCACTCAAAAGAGAAGTATGAACTTCCAAGGGGTCCCTATCAGATGACATTGGTGCCACACTTCCAAAGTTTTACCTTTTAAAAATGGATGAAGTCCAAAATATAAGAAAATTAAAAAAGAAATAAACCAAGACAAAGAAATGTTAAATGATAAAGAGTTTAAGGTCACAAGTAGTGCTACATACTCTTCATTATCAGTGATGGTGCCAGCATAAGAGAACAGTAACCAATATTCATTATAAATAATGGAGGAGAGGAGGAAGTAGAAACCTTTTTTTTTTTTTTAAACAGCTAATTTTCATTGAAAATTATATTTTAAAAACAGGTTTTAATCAATTTAAGGAGAAAAATACTTTCACCATTTGGTTTTTAATATGGACTTCCTTATTCTTTAAAACAGCTTAAATAGGTATGTATAGAAAATTATATTAATTAAATTTGTGCAAAAACTGTCCCCTTCTTACCTTTATTTGAGCTTTATAAGGAGTAAATGTTGTGGATATTGAACAACAAACAGACTGTTTTTAAAATTAAATATGTTTATTATTCTGAATTTAAAAAAAAAAAAATTTTTTCAGGCTATGAAAAATACAAACCTGGGCTTTGTAACCCCCTTCAGCCTGTGCTCCTCTTCAGTTGGGGCATTGTAGTCAATTTGAATCATCTTCTCATACATATCCTGTCAACATAAAGTCACGTATTTCACTATTAATGGGGAAATTTAAAAAATAATCAATTATTGATCTAATTTGTTGTTTCCAATTTGGTTGGAGATATTTTTATCAAATAAACAGAAGGATATATCTAAAGACAGGTAGTTCTGAACTCAGTGAATGAAGTATATACTTAGCAAAAGTTAGGATTACCATCAGTTCTCCGTTGACATCATATCAAATTGACACCTAAAATCAATACTGGAAAGAAACTTTTCGAAATTTTTTGAGGGGGGAAGAAAGTTTTTATTTATTTCCAAATGTACAATATCAAATGATAGTCTGTATATTATTACAAATATAATCCTTAAATATATATATATATATATATATACTTATAAAATATATACCATAAATATCTTGTCCTAATAAGCATTACTATTACTTATGTTGAGGTATTGTAAATAGTTTTTATGGGTGTAATTTTAAACAAGTGGTAACATAAAAGGTTTTCTAATTAAGTATTCATAAAGTTTATTCAAACATTTTTTATCTTATAAATCTGCAATATTTTCGAAAAATATTAACTTTTTAAATTTAAATATATTTTAGCATTAAGATGTCATCAGACCCAATAACTCTAATTAGAATCTAGAACAGGTTTTGGTTCAGAAAGATTGACATAAATATTTTTCAATAAAATTACAGATCCAGTTGAATGGTTTATTTCAGTAATTTAGAACAAAAATAATGGAATGAGTAAAACTATCCATACTGTGGATGTGCCTCCTAAAATATGGGGAAATTATGCCTCCATGAGCTTATTTGGGACAAGTGACAACCCTGACATAGATCTTGGAGGAGATATGGTGTGAAGGAAGCAATGACATAGTCATCAGGAATCCCAAAACGAAATCGATTTCTCTGAATTCTCTAAAAGAAAACTAATATGGGAAAATACTACTTCGGAATTTTCAAAATCATATTTTAAGTAAGAATATTTTTTATAAATCATGAAAAAATAATATTTAATTCACAAAAACTAATTAAAGATTTTGGATTGAGCAAGAAATTTATGATAGTAAGTTTACATCTAATTCCAGAAAAAGCTATCAGGAACTGATACCGTAGAGGGTGCAATGTGTAACAAATGTAGTTTCCAGGAAAAGGGGAGAAATCATTTGGAAGACAATACAGTGTCAATTCCCACGAGGGTAATGTTTGTCTAGTGATTTAATGAGAAATGTTATTAGATTAACACTATGAATTAACAAGAGTGTGTGAATGAACAAAAGTCAATTGTCTAAATTATACAATATCATCTCTTATTATGTATCCTACCACATAACATTTTGAATCTAATATGTACATAAAAGGCAATAAAACGAAATCACCAACATGTAGGAGTTGTGGTTCACTAATTTTAAGTAGGCTTATTCCTTGTAGAAACTATTTGAAACTGTAAACTTAAGGCCAAAAACAAAAAAAGTAATTCACATTCATAGAAAAAGTTATTCAATTAAAAATTATTTTTATATTTGTTATATTTATTTTTAATTAATTAATTTATGAAAAATAAATCACAAACATGCTTGTTGTAGTTGGGATCATCTTTGGTTTAGTGTTTAGCATAGCCACCGACAAAACACAATGACGGGAGTTCCTATATTCGTTTTAGTAAGGATACGACATCCATGTTGATGTTTCTAAAACATTGATGTCTTTAAGTTAATTTTTATGACGTTAAAATTAACCCTTTAGCATAATTTTTAAGTATAATACCTAGTAAATATATGATTGAACAGGATAAATTCAAAAGAGAGATCGTAACAAAAGGGGGGTTAAAAGAAAGAAGTAACAGTCTTGAAACAGGTTAAAAGAAAGAAGTAACAGTCTTGAAACAGGTTAAAAGAAAGAAGTAACAGTCTTGAAACAATTTTTATAAATATTAACAGATCATTTTCAGTTAATAATATAAAATTATTATTATAATATAATAAAAAATATAATAATAATTATTATTATTATTAAAACATATAGGTAATAAGAGATTAGTGGTTGATCCAGAAATTTTTACAATTAAATTCCACCTATTGGAAGCTAAAACCCCTAAGTAAACAATTTTTTTTTTTTTTTTTTTTTTTTTTTTTTTTTTTTTTTTTTTTTTTTTTTTTTTTTGACTTGACTTGTAATAAGCGAAAAATTAAGAATAAAAGATAAAATAAAAGGAAAAGTTTAGAATATAGGTAACTAAATATAATTAAAAGTTGATGTTTGTAACCTAGGATTTTAATTCAGGTCAGCTGTCGCATCGACTATATTGATACATTTATTTCTTTCAGAAATTTGCTCAAATCTTGGGCCATATCTTTATTAATAGCTGTTAAATACGCCGTCGTATCGTCTATAAAAAAGGGTCTCCCCAAGATTTCGCGTCTCTGAAGCTCAAACCTCCTACAGTGAAAAGCGATGTGCCTTGGATCTTCGGGACATTGGCATGTTGGGCAGTTCGCGACCCTGGCTAGAGCCATTATATTTAGGAATTTCGCAGTGCAGCCATGGTTTATCCTTATCCTCGTCAGCTTTACTAAACTAGGGCGATCAAGTTGGAAAGCGAGAGTCTCAAACCACGGGATTAAGTCCACCTTCTTATGTACCGCGTGATGGTCCCTACCTTTAGATGCAGATTCCCAATCATAAAAACGTTGCCACTCTTCGATTACATTTTGCTTTATAACCCTTATTAGGTCCGATAATGGGACTCTGGCATTTATCCGGTGCAGCTGGTTTTGATTGGCAGATCTATCCGCCATCTCATTGCCCGACAGTCCCACATGTCCCGGAACCCACTGAATGGAGTAATTGTTATTCGCTTTACTTAACAGTGCTATGATTTTGAAGGAAATATATGTTTTTGTGTTATTTAGATGCATTAATTCTAAGTGTTTGCATGCAGCTGCTGAGTCTGTGAGAATTACTATTTTTTGGCGAGCGTATGTTCTCTCGGAGTATATGATGGCGTTAAATATGGCATAGAGTTCGGCGCTAAAAATGCTGAATTTGTTTGGTAGTGAGAAGGAGAAAGTTTTATTCCTTTGGGGGTCGAAAACTGCTATAGAAGTGCGGTTATTTGTTTTTGATGCATCGGAATACAGTTGGAGGTTATTAGGGTATAGATCGGTTATTGTGTTAAGTGTTAGCTGTTTTAAGCAGTGCGGTGAGAACGAGCTTTTGTTTTCTGTCTTTCCAATCAGATTAGAACTACTATTGATTTGTGTCAACGATTTAGGAGAGGGGATAGTATATTCTAGAGGGGCTTCAGAGATGTAAACCGATTTAAGAAGAGGCTTATCTCATTTACGATGGCTGCTAATTGGGGACAGAAAACGTTTCCGTTTTTAATTGCTTTGCCTATAGGATGTTTATCATCGGAATAAACTTTGAGGAAGAATTTTTTTGTCAGCCAAGACCTTCTTATATGTAGTGGCATCTCTCCGGCTGATGCCTGAAGTGCATTTAAGGGGGACGTTTTAAAAGCGCCCAAACAGAGTCTGAGGGCAGTGTTCTGTACTGTGTTTAATTTATTGATGAGAGGGGATTTAGTTTGGTTGTAGATAATGCAGCAGTAATCGAAAACAGGTCTGATTATTGCTTTGTAGAGCGTGATCATGTTATGTGGATGAGATCCCCAAGATACTCCGGCTACGGATTTGATAATGTTCAAGTTTTGTAATGATTGGGTATGAATATTTTTAAGATGGTTTTTGAAATTTAATTTTCTGTCTAATGTGACACCTAGAAACTTTAATTGTTCTCCGCTGTTTATGTGGTATTTTTCGTTTACAAGTTCGTAATCTTTTAAATTAAACTTTCTTTTTCTCGTAAAAGGAGTAATACAGGACTTATTCAAATTAACTTTTAGATTTATGTTTGAAAAAAGTTGTGTTAGGGTGTCCAGAGCAGAACCTAATATCTCTTTGGATTCCTCGGCGGAGTTCACTGAGGTATAAATTAAAAAATCATCGGCGTATTGAATAATTTTGCCATTTTCTATAGTACCATTAGTAATGTGTTCTGTGTAGATGTTAAAAAGGATAGGACTAAGAGTATCTCCTTGTGGAAGACCATTGTATGTGTCAAAAGCGACCATCCCTTCCCAGCTATCTACAAAATATGTCCGGTATGATAAGTAATTTATGATCCACCGAGTTATTTTTGAGGGGATTTTCAGATCTTTTAATTTGGATAAGAGGGTTTGTGTTTTTAATTAATCGTATGCTTTGTCTATATCTATTGCTAATGCGACGAGGATTTTTTTTTTTTTGTAAGCCCTGTAAATTTCATTAGTCAGCAGCCAGACAGCATCCGTGGTAGACCGATTTTTTCTAAATCCAAAACAAAAGGGACTTAAAATATTTTTGGATTCTACGAACCATTCTAACCTCATTTTAACTATTTTGTTGAATATTTTAGCCAGGCATGATATGAGAGCAATGGGACGATACGAAGCTAATAATGACGGATCCTTCCCAGGTTTTAGTATCACCCCAAATTAAGGGTGATATTTTCTGGGAGCTTTTGGGCGTGGAACACGATTTGTACTGTACCGGTAGGTAAAGTAGATATGGTACCGTCCTGGTTCTGAATTTTTCTATTGAACCTGCGCACTTTAACAATTTTTTCAGTGGAATAAATTTCCTTTAGGATTTCTTCCTCAGAGAGAGACAGATGGACGTATCTAATTATTCCATATTTTAAAACATAATAGTTTGGGATATAAGCTTTTAATTTATTTATCTCCAGAAATTGATTTTCCAGAAATCTGTTTGCATAATCATATGTTTTAAAGTGAATTTCAATTTGGTGGCGGTTTTTCTTTTTGACAGAAAATACTTGTGAATTATTTAGGCCTAAAGATTTTCCGATTTTCATATCATGAAAACATGTAATGTTATCATCAACTGACTTTTCGACTATTACAATGAAAGGCCCCATAAATTTATTTAAATATTTATGGTGTTGTCGAGGTGTCGGGTTTTTAGCATGTTTATCAGGGGGTTCAGACCCCTGGCTGCTTTCCCCCATGACCGATAATACGGTTACTTACAAATCAATAAGTATATTAATATGAGAAATTAAAAGCTAATACAGCACAAAGAAAATTAAAAAAAATAAAGTAAAGAAAGTCTGGCCTGGTAGTAGATGTCAAGCAGTGAGCTCCAGAGGATTATTTACATCCGCACTGTATCACTATCCGCACTAGACACAAATTTTTTTTTAAAAACTTAAGAGAGATTTTTCTATACGCGTTAACAGTATATCGCACAGCTGTTGATTGAAGTAAACAATTATTCATGAAAAAAGTTTTTGTTCAGTGGAAGGATATAGATATTACAGGGCATCTGATTATAACAAAAAAGTCACTGATCTTGACTAACAAGGTAATCAAAACGGGAGAGGATCCATTCAAGAACTCAATACAAAATATAGAGGTATGAATAAAAAAAAAAAAAAAAATACTATTAAAAAATAAAAAACGCATAAATCTCAATTAAATTTTTAAATAAAATTCACTTTTCAAAGATTGTTATATATAGCCACAGTCATCAAGAATATTTCCTTCTTTGGGATAAACATGAGCATACACACACAGAACTCCTGAAGTTCCCAAACACAGTTGAATAATAAGGAATAATAAGGAGTTAGGAAAACTAAATGTCGCATCTATTAGGTGTTGGAAATGACAAACTGCTCACGATCTTCAGGTATAACGAAGACATCTCACCGGGCTGACTTCCAAGCACGCCCTCGAGATGGTCGATGCTTTGCCTAAGATTTACAAAGAACAGGATCGTGGGATAATAAATCGGATGTTCATAGATGGCATGGATGGATGTTCTGGCAACCATTATTAAAATTAGTTATAAGTACACAGAATAGAAAAAGCGGAGTATATAAATTTCTGGATTACTATTATTCGTAAATTATTTTCTAGATTCATTAAGAAAATGGTTAACAAAGCGGGGGTTATAAAGTTAATATGCATCCCCTAACTTATTTAGAATAAAAACGTAAAATTTAGCATATTAAAAAAAATAATATTATAACAAAATTTCAGAATATATACAGTATTCAAGTACTAACGCCTCAGTAAATCACACCATTACCATATTCGACATGTATGTCAGAAACCATCAACAAAGAGACATATGAAATTTCCATAATTTAGGGTTCGATGCCAACATAATCGGTTACCATTTGAATATAAGGAAGGCTGGGGGTAGAGGGGAAGAAGGGAAGGCCAGTGCATTCCTCATGCTGGTCCGACTCCCGCACAGGGCCAATCCACTTCTTTTTGCAGATCCTGTCGATTGAGCGATCCCAAGTAGCAGAAAAAAGCAACGAGAAGAAGGACTTGTTAATGGCAATGGAGGGCTCATTAAATATCTTCATTATCTGAGGGTAAAGCCGTATGAGATTTATAGCGCTAATTATAAATTGTAATCATATGTTTTCCTCTGTTGACTGCCGTACGAGAAAAAATCGAAGGGGTTCAAGCAGAGGTAATGGGAAGCGATGATGGTTCAACGGTTAGTACCTGCGTGGCATACCGATCATACCGGCCCGTAGCCATTTCTCACGAAGAATAAAGCGTTGTTACAACGAGGACTTGGAAAGAAGTGGAGGACGTTAGTACTGAGGCTATCTATGTTGATAAAATGATCTGTATTAAATCATGGTTATTTTTAAAAGATATGCATTCTTAACTATGAAAGGGTTTTGATCTTTATGGCTCAGTAATGAGAATTTGTTAATTTCAATAACCAAAATATTTAGAACACTGTTTCACCCGGTCGTTTCATCCACAGTGAAGTTCTTAATTCCTTTCATACAAAAAAAAAAAAAAAAAAAAAAAAAAAAAAAAAAAAATAAAAATAAATGCAAACATGGAGATATCTGTTTAAACGCATTGGAATAGGTGACTTTTTACAAAAATCTGCAAACTACGCAAGAACGTGGAATGGCTTCAAAGGAAAAATCTAATGCCGGGTATCCACTATTTTCGCGAACCAATGGCGAACCTCGCCCCTGTATCACTGTGTAGGTAGTTAGTGAAATCGGCCGCTATCTCAAAACTGTCCACGAACGTAAAGTGTTCCTCTAGGAGTTCGGTCAAAAACCGACAGCCATCGGCTAGCATAAAATTTCGCCTTCATTTAGGATATGTCATTTCATCCGTGGAGTAATAAATTTGTAAATGACTACGTATATTAATAATTTGTATCATAGATATTAATTTATGCTACTAGATACGTCAATAGCCCAAATTTGTAACTTTCACCAATATATTCCGGGCTCTGTATTCAAAGCGTGTCTGATAGGCAGCACCAGACGTCACAGAGGGCAGTTGTGACGTGCGTGCCTCGCGATATCTTCTTTGACCGCGTTGTTCGATAAGGTTGTTAACACTATCTGCAGGAGGGGGCGGAGGTTATGGTAATAAGTCAGAAAACCTTTCCAGCACATTATTTTTTATTATATTTGTACAAATTTATGTACGGTTCATTTTCAATTTTTTTTTTCTAGATCATTAAATTTGTTCAAATAAAGATAATAAACATTATCCAGATTACCTTAAAGTCTCATGTTCGCGTTTCATAAGAAACCGCTCAAGATCGACAAATCAAACAAAACAATCGATTGTGATGTTCATTCGTGAGTCGCCATTTTTTTTATTTATTCGCCACCAAGTTGAGCTTGAGCCGGACATTCTTTTCTCTCCAGTGTTGTAAAGAGTATTATAATGGAGTAGAACTCAGAGCTCCCTGAGCTGAGAAGTGGAGCGGAGAGGCGTGAGGATGAAGAGAAGAGGGGACACCGCGATCAAGAAAAAGCTATATTAATCAGGTTGATCTTTAATTTATGTATATTGCCCAAATTCTGTAACTCATCCATTCATCCATTAAACACCAATTTTTCTCACATTTATTCATTTTTATTATTTTTAACCTAATTAATTATTTTTAACCTAATACAGTCCACATTTTTTCATAGCTACCAAATTGATCGAAACTTAATCATTTTAAAAAATGACAGTTACATCAAACATTCTCAGGACATAACACTCAAGAACGTAGACTATTTAACAAAGCACTTAACTCAGTTTTAAATTATCATAGGCGTATAATAGGAATATATATATTTTTTATACATCTAAAATTTTCATCAAAATATCAAACAATTCAAAATATTGCCCGAAGATTTAACGAATACTTATAATAATAAGTGGGCAGTCATTGCAGCATAAGCACCAAGATCTTAACAGAACAAGACGAAGAAAGGAGGTAAGAAGAGAATGATAATGGGATACGATAATAATACCCACCTGAATCCTCCCGAAAGGATCCATAAGAAGAAGGTCCCTGTACAACCGTTACCTTATCCATGGGAAATGACAGTTGAAAAAGTTGACTTATCCTAATACAGAGGCAGTCGGTGTACCTGCAGATCTCCATCACCTATACCACTAGTATTTACTTGAGCATTTTAACTTGTATTTACCTCTTTTTTTCTATCTCATATCTGTGATTTTCTTCAACCAAAGATGGACACGTCATCATCATGATGACAGATTGTACCTGACAGTCATGTTATAAAAAAGTTTTTGCTTTATTTGTACTAGAAGCGTAATGAGGGACATGGCACAATTTGCCACCTAACACAATTAGTAAATTCACAAGTAGTTATTAAAATTTTTGAAATCTTATTTTAGTACTTGAATATCGAGAGAATGCAAAACGACTGCTGTTTATTGATTGACTGCTGTTGATTGCTATTCGCACGAATAATTAGGTTCTCTGTATTTCAGCCTCGGGGGGGGGGGGGGGGATGGGAGGGATATGAATTTTCGAAGGCATTAAATTTACCATTATTGAATATACCATAAAAGGAATTATGGAATGAATGCTATACAGTGAGGTTTTATTAAATAATAAAAAGTAAGCGGGAGTTGAAAAGGCTTAGGTATAGCGGTTTAGACATATAATAATATTTGCTTTTGGAATATTCGGACCATTTTGTTTTGTAAAAGTATGGTAAAAATATTAAAATATAAAATAAAATTTTACAAACAATAGAATCAGCGCACTCGCTTTCCGCCGAGCCGATATGTGTATTTACTTAAGTATGTGGCGTTTTCCAGGGTGCGCTCTTTTAATGAAATCTACATATGTCTGTGTAAAACAAACACTCACAGATGACCACTTCGTAACTAAATATACGCAACATACGATATTAAATAACGGTGTGTACGTAGTTCAACTAAGTAGGTTAGAGTGCGAATGCTTCCCACGGGTCAGCTATTAGACATTATTCCGTCATAATTATTATATTGATTGGGTGTTTTTGTTTTTTTTTGCTTTCTTTACATATTAACAATATTATCCCATTTATAGTGTCCAGTTTGTAACCTTCACATACTTTATAAAAAATACAAAATTCTATTCCCTGTAGTTTTATGCAGAAGTTGTAGGAGTAAAAATATTTGTATTATTTAAATTAATTCAGCTACTGCCAAATGTGTTGCATGATTAAATATTAAAATAAAAATGAATAAGCGTGTGAAGAAGAAGTTAGGAATCGGTGGAGGAAGACTATCTAAATGGACAATCCCACAGGAAGCTGCCAACGTTTATCTTATGGCAGGAGCAGCACTGGGGTGCATGCGTTGTCAGGCTATGTTATCCTCCCGACATGTCTTGCCCATTAGCAGCCGCTCTATAGGGAGCTGTCTGCACGATTTGTGGCCAGCTTTCGACTGAATTTTGTTTGCCAGTGTGAGAAAGATGCATTATTTCAGCGCTAGATGCTCCTTGTATTTTTTAATTTAATTTTTTAATTCAGGTTCGTACGGTTTATAGTTTTTGAGCTAGTCTGTTCACATACACACACACAGACCATTTCGCGGGACTTAGTTATTTAGACTCAGGGGACCCCAAAACGTGTATTTCAGTTGAAAACCGGAAGTCAAAATTTTCCATGATCGCAATTCTTTCCCTTACTATATATTTCATATGTAGGTAAGTGAAAGTAAAAATTCTTTAATTAAATTGGAATAACACTGATTTGAAATTGAAGAGCATATATTTCGTTAGGAAAAATCCCAATTTTTATGGGACAGTGGGGACAATTTCGTCAGGAAAATTTTAAAGTACACTTAATGCTGTATATTTGGAGAGATAGATCAGAAACATTATTCTGGGAATGTATCTTCTGAATAATTAACAAAAACATATAATTCATTTTTCATTTTTTTTACACCGATTTTTCACAAACTGTACAAAATCATCTTGTAATGACTCATTTTCGAAAACATCGCATAACAATCCCACTAGCTCATCCTACTGTTAAGACTACACCCAGTGAGTCAGTCACCTTTCGTGACGCGATCACTGGCGAAAAGGGTGGGCCAAGAAACCGAAAAAAAATGTAAAAATTTTTTGAAGTGGTATGTGAAATACTGAACTTTACATTACTACAAACCTCAATTCTTCTACTCTCTATAATTTATTTTTCAGAAGTAGGCAGACTAATTGTGTAAGATAATGCTGTATCCTTTGTACAATAAATTGCTCACAACGAACATTTTAATTATTAATAAAGCATATTCACTAAACTGTTACTTCAACATAATTGTCATTTTTAAGTGCTTTGGGGATGGTAACATTACAGGGATGGAAGACAAATGTTTCTCTAACACCGCTTATACTTTGAATGTATAAGAAACAAAAAAGCATCCATATCTGATTCGGGATTTCTCTAAGTAACATATTCCTAACAAAAATATATGTATTCTTTTTCAAGAAAAAATTAACTTCCATACGATAAATAAATGAACTCACCTTTCTCAGTTTAGGTTTCTCTTTTGCTTTGGCCAACTCCTCTTCCAGATACGTCCGGACTCCTATCTTGCAGTCCATCACACAAGGATTGGTAAAGTCACCGAGAAGATCCTGCAGCTGCAAGTACATCGACGTGCCTGTGTTGTATTGTCAAGGATAAACCATTTATACAACATATAACATTTGTGAAAATGATTGAATTATAGTAAAAAGGGGCAAATTTTAAGGAAAATAGGTATTCCAGAGCGAGGAATGATTCGAATTTGAAAAATAAATTTTACACAATAGCATTGCTAAATTAGCAATTAAATTCTATTATGATTAAAAAAAAATGTAAGCTTGAAGAGAACAATAGCACTAAACTCAATAAAGCCAAATACATTTCACAAGCATTAAAGTTTTTTTTTTTAATAGATATTTGCAATTCCGGGATTGAAGTATGGCCAAGAGGTTCAACATAGGTCGTTCTTGTTACGCCGCATAACCTATCCGCAGCTGCGCGCAGTTGCTTTATGATCACTTGTCTTTTGTAATGATTGTGGCTCGCGAGTTTCTTTTTAATATCATTTTATTTTTAAATTTTATTAGCGGATAATAATAGTTATTTTGAAAATAACTTTTAGTTTTCGTTTTTTTTCGTGACAATAAGTGTTATAATGGGTGTTTTATTTCCATTAATAGTTTTCTATGTGCAAATTTTGTCTAAAAAATAATAAAAATATTTTATTTTTGTCCTCTTCGCAACAATATGCAGTTAAGTGCCTTCAAAGTGTTAATCATAAAGCAGTATTATTATTATCGTATTTCTTCTTGGGTGTGTATAAGTTAATGTATACAAGAAAAGCTGGGGGTTATCAGTGCCAGTGCCAAGTTATAATAATTTATTTATTTTATTAAATCAATGAAGCATTACTTCAATAAATTCATCTCAGTTTTGACCTCCTACGAAGAAAGAAAACGAACAAAACCTTACCAATAGGAGCCCGGAGCAATTAGAAATTTTTCAACACATAAGTTTTTTCTAGTTTTATTTATTCTATAAATAAAATCCGATAAATTATTAGATCGGATAATCGCAGGCATTAGGAACTAAAGTGAATATTTAAAAAAGGCGATATAGTCCAAAGAACTTTATAGTTTCAAATAATAGTTAATTAAATAATATATATAGTTAAATTAACAAATATCCATGAGACCCCTTTCAAGATAGATATTTATTTTGTATATATATTTTTATTTAATTCATACAATTTTTTTATTTAAATCGTATAAAAGGATACCATCTCCGTCCTCACAGGTAACATGACCCTTGTACTCCGGGACGTAGGGCCTCAGGATGTCCTTCATGAGGATCTGGAAGCAGAGCTGCTCCTTAGGACACAACTTCTTCAGGATCGTCCCCGGCTCTGGGCCCGCTTTGAAGTTTCCTGAAACGAAAAGAAAAGTTGAAAACATGTTTGGAAATTTTACATGGGAAATTGTATTTCTACCTGCTTTTTGGCCAAATAGCAAAGTTCTGTAAAAGTTTCAGATTTGCTGCTTTTGGAGTTATAAGTCAACAAAAATACGGCCCTTTTACTTTTATATGAAATACTAGCTTGGGGGCCCGGCTTCGCTCCGGTAGTTGTGTGGTAGTTTTAAAACCAGAAAAACTTTAAAATTAAAGGAAATAGGGAACAAAATTAGCACCTTCTTGAAAATTGTTGATTGTCCCCGCACCTGACAACACTGCTTCGGGTAGACCCAACAGAAAATCCATGAGAGAATTCAAAGTAGCCTATTTTCATTTGGCAATAAGAGGCTTCTTCCCATTTCAAGCGACGTTTACTTTCTTTCAATCCCTTTTTCAGGAAATTTAAATACACACACAAAGTGGATATACATATATCCGAACTCAGATATTCGGATGATTTGGTTTTGCTTGGCTATATGGAAACGATTGAACTAAATACAAAAACGTTAAAGAAAGCCGTTAAAGAAGTAGGGCTAGAAATAAATACGGCAGACACAAAATACATATATTGTTATCTGTAGAAACGGTGAAGATTTTGAAGTTGAAGAGAAAATGTATGAAACCGTGGAAAAATTTAGATATTTAGAATCTACAATAACTAGAAAAAAGGAATTGAAGAGCAAATTAAGGCTAGGCTACAGGTATGAAATTCTTGTTATTTTTCGGTTGCAAAATTCCTTAGCTCACGATGGAGGTTTGTAGGGATCAATTGGTAGTATCTGTATCGGACCTTCGGGTTCGTTAAGGCTTTATTCTATTCTATTATATATTTTTTATAAATATAGATTCCATATTATTACTTTAAATAATAATCTATTTTATAACATACTAGCTAGGGTGCCCGGCTTCGCTCCGGTAGTTGTGTGGTAGTTTTAATACCAGAAAAACTTTAAAATTAAAGGAAATAGGGAACAAAATTAGCACCTTCTTGGAAATTCGGTTTTAACTTGGGTATCAATATTCTGCAGACTTGAGATCTGCAGAGTCGGCCCAAATAAGGAACCCTGTATAGTTTACAGGGGGTTGAAAATGGTAAGTGAACAATTAATTTTGCTGCAACTTTGTCGAGTTATGCATCGTTTTTGATGGTTTCTGTGATTCTGAATCCTATAAGCCCATTCCAAGTAGTCAACTGATAATAAGTTATGAGATTATAGTTGAAAAACCTGGTATCTCAGTTAAAAAAATTATATTTTGAGTAAAACTTAAGCGCCGACTACTATGATGGTCCTAATTGATCCAGAAGTATAGAAACTACCGAAGATTCATAGAAACATTGTTTTAAGACCTTTCTTACATTTCAACCTCCCTTAAGATATCCCTCCGTAATTTGGACGGTTTCTGCATATCTCGAATCTTACTACTATTACAAAGTGAAAACCAAAATTTCTTGAAGGCACAATTGTTTCATCATATTTCTTTTTATTTTGAACTATGAGGGATGATAAAATCATGAATGCTGTTATTAGAGTTAGACGTATTGTCAACTGGAATGCTCATCATACGTAGTAACCAAACCAACTTCTTTTTCATAAATACAATAAAAACACTTCAAACTTTTCATTTTCAATTTATATATAGTCAATTCATCTCTTTTTATGTCTAATTTTATTCGCTCAATGTACTACTTAGAAATGTTCACTCACACTGCATTAAATTTACTTAGGTATATACTATATATAGATTAAATGTAATGTGCTGATCAGTGAATACTTCTATACTGCCTTCTTATGAGAAAACTAATTTTTTAAGGAATCCAGTTGGTTTTTTAGTTAATGAGATTTTATTTTTAAATCTCATATATTAATATTAATATATGAGATCATAATATTTTTAAAGCATTATTTTATTTTGAAAGCAAAGGAGAAACTAATTATTTTCGCTTAATATTTTAGTAATTTAAAAAGAAGAGCTGAACAAATATATAACCTTTACAATAAACATGAGGATGAATGAACGCACCCTAGCGCTTCCTGGTAGTCTGGAGGTCGAACTAAATTTTTCATTCATAAATTCCTATCTCTATCAATTAAATGGTGCGAGAGGCGTAAAATTCCAGTCTCTTTCTCTTCAATTTTGCAATCTTAAGAGAAAAACGGAAACCTTCTTCTCCGTTAGGGGTTATGTGGCTAAAATATGACATAACTTCCTTAATCCTACGTGGAGTCGTTTTTGAGCCTTTTCGGCACGCACATTGTACACTTTGCTTTATAATATATATTGATATTGATTAATACATGAAAAAAAATATTTAGCAATGGTTTATCCCCTTACATGGAAAATCGATGATATTTAAATATTTAATTGTGACCTATCAGGGTTCCCTGCAGAATCCTTAAAACGTCACCATGTGTAAAAACATGTTTTATTTTTAGAATTAAATTTACAATAACCTTTCCACAGAATTCAGACTGTTATCAGTAATAATCAATGCAATAGGGGTGTCAAGATTCAAAAGAATGGGATTAACTTAATAAAGAAAAATAAAAATAATTGTGCTCCTCCTGTAAGAAAAATCTGGATCCACCACAGCACTAAGCAGCAGTTGTAACCACAGATTGGAGCAAATGGCATCGATTGTGTCACAAGTACCTTCGTTCTTAACAACTGCTACCATCTATCAATGTTTAATGGCCACCCGTTTACGTGTTTGCCTTTCTTGTTACGCCTTGTTCGCAGGGGCATGATTCAATGCTTTCCCACCATCATTCCCATTAGGATTTGACAAATTATACTCCTTGGATAGTGGCAAAGCACCCATTCCTTCAAATAAAATAACAGAGATGGGAAATATACAATTTGAATCAAGTATTTGAAATATACAAACATAATATTTTAAGTGATTATTAACGAAAATTTGAACTGATGTTCACAGATGTGGATAGCAGTAAAATTGCAGATTAGAATTCTAATAATAGTTTTGAAAGATTACCCAAGTACCACAAATTACCAGAAACAACAAACATATTACAATAGATAGGCAGTTTAAAAAAACATAACACTATTCCACTGCAAAATGCCAGGGCATATGAATTTTTGACTTTATCAAACTTTTAAAACACATCTAAAGAATAGTAAGACTCGAAATAGAAACAGATCAAATCAGCCTATGAATAAATAAAAATAAAGTATATGGAAATACTGATAAAATCAAAAATCTACTTTGACGATTGCTCAGACGAGAGATCGTTCCCAAGAGTAGACCGATTTAAAAATCTCTGTTTCACAAAGACAACAATGACTTAATAACAACCCCATTTAGAAGAGCACCAAAAGAGTTTTATTTACTCCCTCCATAAAACCAAAAAAGAAAATTAATAAATAGAAATTTTAAATTAACGTTAGAGATTGTTATAGTAAAGCCATTGACGATTGGGTTATAGATTAAGTTAGAGATATAGATATTATAGATTGTTATAATAAAGCCATAGACGATGTTGGTATACAATTGAGAAACATCTGCGTCACGAGAGAATTTTTGAAAGATGAAAAGAGTCTTCGAAAGAAAAGACTTCGGAAGGATTAGCGTGCATGCAGCAAACTGGAAACATTTGGTGAAGGCTAGTTCAGACGCCTTAAGTGCAATGAGGCTTGATAAGTAAAAACGATATCCGGGAAGGATGAACATTGCTCCTCTACAGTTTGAATACTTAATAATTGAATTTCAATGTTATAATAATGTCGTACATAATGCGGCAAACCCTGAACCTCGATACAGCATAGTTTTATACGAAAAGATATACATATATATATATATTTAGTTGGATATCCTTATTAATTCAAAGTGAAAATAAAGGAATATGACGTGCTGCAATGTTTTTATGATTTTCGGATCTTGGAATAGGAATCCAGGACTATGGAACCTAGTAGATGACTGGAAAGCGATGCCCTGTCAGCGAATTTCTGGAGAAACCTGCACGTCACCCAACACATGTCCAATCACGTTGATTAATTGATCTCGACCAGATCATTAATAATTTCAACAAGTATTCAGGTCTAACTGTTAATTTTGGATTACCTGCATAGCGTGCTCATAGTCATATGCCAGTTCGGTCATGTTAATTTACAATTTCAATAATTTTCTGTTGGTGCCCACTAATGCTTAGTGTTTTATAAGTCACTACATGGCAACAAAATGATTTAAATTTTGAACCCATTTGATATGAAAAAAAAAAAAGACTTCACAGTTGTGCGGATACTCATTTTAATCGAAACGTTTATAAATTACCTCGTGTCGAGAATTTATTTGATTTTCTTATTCGTGATAATTTAACTTGTAATTCATTTTATTATTCCAATGGAAGGATAATTATAATGATCTTGAGCCCATTTAAGATTAGTGAGAATGCATTTCAATATTTACATACATTAGCATATATCCGTGTGAACCCATCGTTTATGAATAAATGCATCTTCCTTTGGTATATAAGTTCGTAAATGAAGCAGTTTTAAAGACTATCAATTCAGAATTAATATATTATTTTGGTGGTATTATATATAATTGTATGGGAACAATCCCAGGAAAAAAATCGTGGGGGGTTGGTAGGTATTAAAAAAAACTGTACATAAATCTAAAAAACATAGTAATTTAGAAAAAGGATAGGAACTCCGTTAAATATTGTAAGAATTAGAAGCTGACATTTATTCTGCTCATATTTTTTCTGGATATTTTAGAACTCCTCCCTTGGGAACTCTCGCTCCTTGGGAACTCCCGCAATGGTAATTGCATTGGAATCATTATTTCCATTAAAGAAAAATTGAAGTGTTCCTGCAGTCTATTTGTTTTTTAGTATACAGAAAAAATGGGTGGCGGGATGGCCTAGTGGGCAAACGCGTTAGAAAATAAGCGTTGCCCATGGCAACGTATGATTGAGAACCGAAAAATAGCAAGTTCAAAACCCGGAGCCAGGGGACATTTAATAATACTCTGCATCAATCCCCCACCCTCTCCCCTGGCCTAAGAAACCCCGTATAGCCTATAAGGCGAGGAAGGGGAGGACCAATAAAAAAAAAAAAGTATACAGAAAAAATTAAAAAAATAAAACTGAAGTTAGAGGTGTTAATATGTGGCATGAGGTAACCAATATTTGATCCGCATCTATGCTTCATAACACCAAAACTGCATTGAAACAAAAGGTTCGGTTGCGCATAAAATACAAAATTAGCTTGCTAGAGATTTAATGAAATGATTACGGAAAATGTAATTGCTCCAATTTATTAAAATTCTTCCGAAAATAGTTTCAAACCTTTAAATACGACATTTTTAGATTAACTTCAATGTACAGACAAATTTAAAAGAATATTATAGGTACCCTCAGCCTAGTTATTACAGTTTTCCTTCATTTTACCATTTATATTTACGCCCATTCTAAGAGCTTTAAAAAATAAATAGCTATTATACGTACACTAATTATAAATATTTAGAGTAAAAAAATATACTGCAGAATTCCATTTTTACAATCACAAAAAGATCAATTTTTTATTAAAAAAAAAACAAGTTCAATGTCCAAAGCAATTGATTCCACAGAGTTGAAGTCTTTTCGAAGAGCTTCGTATCTTTTTTATTTGAATCGCAAATTTTTGCAAATGTGTACCGTTGAGCTATAGAAACGTTGAAATATTTAATATCTGTAATATCGGAAAGAAATTGACATAATCAGAATACACTAAGACCGATTTCATGGTTTGAACAATCACAATTTTAATAATATTAGAGAAAACACCAATTATTGCATTATATAAGTATGTATAAAAAACGAATAAACTATACCTTACACTCCACATTTGAAATAATAATACTCCCAAGATAAAAAAAAACTGGTAACACTTCCCCTATTCTACTTCTGGCTGTGGCCTATTTCCGGAGGTTATGTTGCCGTCTATAAGCGGACACACATCGCGTTCTTTTCATTTAAAAGGGGGTTTGATTGGCTCTACTAGATTCCAGTTTTCGGCTCCTAATCTTCAAAGATAAATTAACCCACAAACGGGTCCTTCTCAGTGGAGATTGGGGCCACTAGAACCCCACTTGGGAACTAGAACCAAAAATCCTATTAAGTAGTTATAGTGAAATATCAGATCGAGGATCACCCCTAGACCATCCGACAAAAGAATCTGTTCACAGGATTGCAATATTGTAAGTCATGCCACATGTCATGACATTTACGCAAAAGGAGTGCTATTAGACTATCGGTCGGTTAGACTTCTATTATCAGTATTAAACTTATTGTTTTAATAAGGTCAAGAACAGGATTTTTTCGTAAGAGAAAAAATGCTGTACAACAAACGGGAGGAATACAGGACAGCTGTACCAGACAGATCCAATATCAGAAAAAAATAATTATCATAGCGATGGAGCTCTATTTTTCACGCATTATTTGAACCGGTGACATGGAATACTGAGGTCTTAGAGAATAATAGATGGAGGAGCAGTGATTTCCATTAATAAAAACAAATTTGAGCTTTTCGATAAGACGGACCGGAATAGCCGAGCGTGTTACAGCGTGGACCGGTGTAGCTTTCCCGAGCCGAACGGCGGCGGTTCGAATCCGCCCTTGGCGGTTTGCCTTTTATTTCCTGGCGGGCCCAGGGAATAAATATCGACATTCCCACCATGGTTAGAATGGATGAGTTACGCCTGTGATTTTTTTTTTTCGTTTCTTCCCTCCCTTACCTGTTGGCTATACGGAATTTTCCGGGCCAGGGAAGAGGGAGGGGGATTAATACCGAGTATAATAAAATTTCCACTGGCTTCGTGTTTCGAAATGGCTATCGTCAGGATTCCAATCATATCATTCCAATTGTCCAAGGCTACGCGTATTTTCTAACGCACTTGCCCACTCCCGCCACCCTTATACCTTTGAATTAACCCCCACCTAAATGGCCAGGATGGGGTATCGAACAAAAACAAAACCTATCAATATTCACGAAATTTGAAACTACAGTAGACTCCCGCTTATTAACCGGCTCTCGCCTAACCGGTGGCATTAGTAAATCTTATCCATCATTTATTGCAGTGAAAAATGAAAAAGAAATGAAGAAAAATTAACTGTGTATATAACAGACGTTAAACGATATCGTTGATAAGAATTTAAGCAACGTAAAATAAAAACCAAAGAATGCATTCTTTTTTTTAAAGTTCGCGAAATCGGTAGCAGAATTTTTTTTACTTTCACTTACCTATATATGAAATACATAGTAAGGGGAAGTATTGCGACCGTGAAAAATTTCGACTTTCGGTTTTCAACGGAAATACACGTTTTGAGGCCCCCTGAGTCCAAATAACCAAGTCCCGCGAAAAGGTCTGTGTGTGTGAACAAACTAGCTCACAAACTATAAACCGTGCGAACCTGAAATTGGGTATTTAGTGTATGTAGGTATATGTCCGCGATGTGAAAGACAAAATTTCATCGATATTAGTCAAACGGAGGGGGTACTTTATTTTATAACTTTTTACGTTTTTTTTCGATTTTCTCAAAAACGGCACTAACGATTTTGATTAAACTAAGTATTTGATGTATTAATAGGCCCGAGATGTGACTGAAAAATTTCATCAAAATTGATCAACTGGAAGGGGCACTTTACTTTATGAATTTTGTATTATTTTCACGTGTTTTTTTTTTTCATTTACTCAAAAACGGCTTTAACGATTTTGATAAAACAGGGTATTTGATGACGTATATGCCAAAGATGTGACAGCCAACATTTCATCAAAATTTTCCAATTTTTACCTTTTTTTTCGATTATCCCAAAAACGGCTCTATATATATAATTATATCTATACTCAATTTCAGTTAAAATTCTGTTGGTTCCTGTTAAAGCCCTAGTGTATTATTATTTTTTTCTCTTATGCCATTTTTCCACCGTTTGAACCAGGCCCTTTTATTTGTTATTGGTTGTATTTTTTCTTCTTTAATTTGTATTATCTTTATCTTCTTTATGTATAGTTTTTTGTAGGTTAAGACGTTTTTTACTTATGTGTAATGTAAATTAAATTGTAAATATCATATTTTTATTTTTTAAGTATGGTTACAAGAATCATATGACATTTATATCAGCTGTAAATAAAAAACAAGTGAACGACGAACACGGCGATAGGCTGGTGTCATTAGTGTTTTGGTAGCTGCTCGGGGAACGACTCACCACTGTTACCAACCGTTCCCTCACCCACCTCATCTCAACTATAACACCATAGCCTGGAAAATACAATTATTTCAATGCATCTCATGATATATAAAGAAGGCGGATTTTCAGCTACACACTGATATAAGGTACCTTATATATATAAATACTTTCACCATCTGAGTCTACAAGGACAGAAGAACCTCATCTTTTTTTTCTTCCACTGATGAACAATTATTTTATTTATTTTTCTGTATATACCTAACGCAAGATTTTTTTTTTTGAAGTTTGTTTATCCCCTTTTAATTTTAATTCCTAGAAATTTAAGTTTATTTAATTTACTTTTTTTCTTTACTTTCATAATTAAATTATATTATAATTTTATGGGTTTAATGTTATTTTTAAGTTTTATTCTTCCTCAATATATATATATTTGTTAACATTTGGAAGGCCTTTTACTTTCCTTTTACCTTTATTGAATTTATTCCTATAGGTATATAGACACCCACCTTACCCACCACATATTTCATACAGTCCACTTACTCGTCTTTTCCCGCTAAGTGGGGAAGACTTAAAATCTCACCGGGGAAGGTTGGCGTTTCAATTGCGAAACGCCCTTGGTCCCAACAACAAGCCCGAGATGTGACTGAAAAATTTCATCAAAATTGATCAACTGGAAGGGGCACTTTACTTTATGAATTTTGTATTATTTTCACGTGTTTTTTTTTTTTTTCATTTACTCAAAAACGGCTTTAACGATTTTGATAAAACAGGGTATTTGATGACGTACGAGTACTCGTATATGCCAAAGATGTGACAGCCAACATTTCATCAAAATTTTCCACTTTTTCCAATTTTTACCTTTTTTTTCGATTATCCCAAAAACGGCTCTATATATATAATTATATCTATACTCAATTTCAGTTAAAATTCTGTTGGTTCCTGTAATATTTTTACGATCCAAGTAAAATCAAAATTTTGTTTCTAAAATTGTGGATCTTTTTACCATGTAACCATTAAAATGAAATATTACAGCTTTGAAAGTGGCATAAATCGATTCAGCGACCCAAAAAACAATGGAATATATATATTTAATTGCCATTTGTGACAGGTTAAGGGTTTTGTCCCTAAATTGGTCATTTTGAACCACTGCCGTCCCTCGGGTAGGTAAAATGGAGGTTCGAACTAGTACGGTAGGTACTCATTAAAGGCTCGTTAATTATACCTGGGTAGGCAAAATTTAGGACTCCCACCATAGCATCTTCCGATTAGCCTTAGTTGGATAAAGTGACGTTAAAAAACAAAACAACAAGGTTACAAAACAGTCTCTTATTTTTCCTGAAATATACATGGTATTTTATAAGTAAAAGGTTTTCGAAGGAAACATTTAAGTGGTAGACAGGAAAATGTATGGCTTAAACTAGAGATCCTGATGAACTAATGAATTACAGAAAGTCGTGTTTGGGAACACGAGAAAAAAGATATTTGGAAAAAATGAGGATGACAATTTACAACTAGAATCCTTAGCTGCTATTTATTTTTTCTCATTTACAAAGTTTTTAGAAGGTAAAAATTGAAAAAAAAACAAACGCAAAATACAGATAATTTTGTTTTACATAAACCTCAAAATGATTATTACAAAAAGGTTAAATTTATTATATCGAATACGTACAGGATGTTTCTGCACGAATGTCGATAGGTTTATACATATATAGATGTGTATATCTATTGAGGAGATATTTACGAGGCCCAATGACTGGGGCGGGAAATCCATATTTCGGTGTTGCGTCTGTCTGCGTCGATAAGACTTTAAGCTACGTAAATGAATGCATTCTTTTTTTCGAAGTTAGTCTTCTTTTTAAATCGGTACTAGAATTTTTTTTACTTTCACTTACCTATATATGAAATATATAGTAAGGGGAAGTATTGCGATCGTGAAAAAATTTGACTTCCGGTTTTCAACGGAAATACATGTTTTGGGGCCCCCAGAGTCCAAATAACCAAGTCCCGCGAAATGGTGTGTGTGTGTGTGTTGAGCCCACGCATGCGATGTAAGCTTTTAATGACATACCATTGTTTATAATTAAAGCCGTTCTGTTGATTTAATGGAAATTATTCGTTTCATGGTAACTAAATGAAATTTTCAACAATTACATAGAGAATTATAAAATCAGACGAGTTGGAGCATTATGCTTGCATTGCAGCCGAATTATCGCAAGTAAGAGTTTTTATTTAATAATAAAAAGAAAATAGTGTATTTTAGAGAGCAAATAAAAACAAAAATAAGAAACAAATGTGGAAAAATATGTGACTCTGAGAAATGGCAATTAAAAAAATTTCTAATCTAAGTAAGTTGATAAGTGAAAGTTGTGTGTTGCGCGCATCACACCAGATTTTTTATCGTTAATTGGAACTGGCCAAAAGTTTTAGCTTGTTGAATCAATATGTTAATAATCATTATAGAATAAGTTGTGTGTTGTGTTTTGATTTTTCTTCAAAAGAGAAGTAACTCTAATATTGAATAATCATTATAATATTGGATTTCTTTTAGGTCCCGACGAGAACGGATAAGTAGGAGTCTACGGTATTGACAATTTCGATAGTATAACCTATAGTTTTAAAAAGTAGCGGTTCTTTTCAATAGAAATACCCAGATAAATAATTAAAGAATAAAATGGTGGTCACGCTTTAAAAATTTAAATAATCTTTTCTTTATCTTGGTCCCTAAGAAATTTAAATGCATCTAGAATAGGCCTTCAACATTTAAATTCCATATAAGTAATTCAACCTGATATTGATTGATTTAATATCAGAAAAAAAAGGAGAGAACTAGTTGGAACTAACCTTTAAAGAAATGTATGCTAAATGTTGAAGAGAGCCGTAAAAAAATACTATATCGAAGTATATTTGTGTAGGCAGAGTGGGATTAAACAAACAAAAAATTAATTGTCGATAAAATGGTGAGATAGGAATGGAGATGAAAAGGGCATCATTCAATGGGGATGAAAGAAGTTGCTTCAAAGCGGAACATGAACTAATGCGCTCTCCATCTGCTCCAATCAAAAGAGAAATTGAGCATTTGGCAAAGATAAAGAGCCGACATTTCATAAGTCGTCAGTCAGGGGCGGCCGATATTAAGCGCGTTGTTAAAATTACCATAAACTATACTATACTCTGCCATTATATCGGCCATTTTTCAACTAACTTCATTTATAACTTATTTATTCGCATTTTAACACAAAGATATTAATTTCGACCTATCAATACTCCACTTAAGATTTCAATCGTGCCCATTAATTATTTTCGTCGGTATTTATTTTATTTTTTCCGTGTAGTAGCTTTCATCCATTCACCGGGATTTAATTGTATGAATTTGGAATGTCCGAAAAAATAAAGAAATAAATAAATAATACAAAAAAAGATTCTTTGGAAGGATGTAGAAAGTATGTAGATAAGAATTATATTAGATCAATAAACAGAAAATTCTTGAAGTTTATGACATTTATTGAAGTAGATATTGTAAACATTGTATTTAAATATCTAACAAAGATTAGTCAAAGGGCAGGATGATTAATGAATAATATTGTTTGCCTTCCCTTTTCCAACCAAGACCTACGTCCTGATTTTAGAATTTATCAGTATTTTATTTAACACACTATTTTATGGTAACACCAAAATAAATAAAAAAGTAGGTCGATATTTCGTATTTTCGATTCGGAGTGAACTTATAAGCTGCGCTCATTTCTGTTAAATTCCGTTAAATCCTAAACTTCCCAGATTAGGATTATATATTTCAAACAAGCAGAGCTCAATTAATAAACAAGACTTAAGACCTTTTCTTTATTTGTTACAATTACAAACTGTTAAAAAAAAACATATGGCCAAAGCCAACTTGATCGAAAACAATATTGAATAATATTGTTTGTTTCTATTTTTTTTATCTAACATATTATTTTATTTTTATTTTTTATTTTTATTTCCTCCCTCCCATTCCTCACGGGCAATACGGGTATTAGCAATAGTGGGATGTTACGCATGACCATGCAACAACATACTACTGCTAGTAAACCATTTATTTTATTTTTCTTCTGCAGCTGTCCCCAAGAGCTGGAAGGTCTCTTCTATTTCTATGGTGTACTTCTTGGTCCAGATCCTCTTCTCCGGCCCCCATGTTGAAGTGGGCTGGACCCAACGCCGTTTTCCACCCTTCAATGAACTTGAACCGCGGGAAGTTCTCTTCGCTCACACGCTGAGGTTTTTTATCTAACATGTTAAATGTTTTTTTTTTTTTTTTTCAATTATGTATTGATCAACCCTTGGATATTGTTGAGATAGCAATTTATCTAACATGTTAAATTGATATCTCAACAATACCCAAGGGATGATCAATACATAATTAAAAAAAAAAATGTACCACCAATATCATCTTTTATTCTCTATTAAAGTGAAAAAAATCCCTCAATGCATGACAATCGCACAATGTATTTCAGGAATCAAAATAGACTCCAGATGAGCTCAATCAGACCATAGGCGGTGGATCCGGGGGAAAGGTTGTGGGGGCTTCAGCCTCCCCCTCTGGGCAATTTTTGTTATTTAAAGGTAGAAATTAACTGATAACAATAAGGAAGTAAAGTAAAAACTGGGTTGGAGGGATGGCCGAGTGGGCAAACGCGTTAGGAAATACGCGTTGCCCATGGCAATATGATTGGGGCCCCGAAGTTAGCTATTTCAAAAGATGGAGCCCGGGGAATTTTAATAATACTGGGCATCAATTCCCCACCGTTTCCCATGGCCCGAGAAATCCTCGTATAGCCTAAAAGGCGAGCTCCTGATTAAATGACGATAATCAAATAATTCTTTTTTCATTAATGAGGTATTTTTTCATCACTCTGGGTATTTCAAATTAATTTTAATCTGAATCCTTTCTTCACTTTAATTTAAATAAAATAGTTTATTAGGTACATGGTCATACATATAGAGTGAAATGAGTTAGTATTATTATCTATTGACCTTTCTGCTTATAAGCATGTCTTTTTAGGTATTTGCTCCTTTCAATAGATTTTTAAATAATTATTGTCTTAACGCGAAGAAATCCAAAAAAATAAAATAAAAATATCCTATTTTTTACAACTTTTAAGGAAACAATTTTTATCAAATAATTAAAGTAGAAGTATATTTTAGGATTTAGTCCAATTCGAGGCCGAAAATAGATTCAAAGTTCAAATATATGGCTTTAAATCTTGAAATCGATTTATAAATCTCTAAACGATCGCATTTGATCGATCAAATTCTATTATGGTATATAAACACCTTTCACCCTCTACCACTGTGAAAAAAATCAGAACCAACTATTGCCAATAAAAGAATATATAATATTTTAAATACTTTCTTTTCATAAATTACATAGATAACGTGGATGAAATTAAACGCAATTTTATCCAATAATTTTACAGCCATTCTTCTTATTTATAAAATATTTTTGGTATAATAATATAAGAAGTAAAAAAAAATATAATATAGAGTAAATAGTAATATAGAAAAAAAAAATCAAATTTATTTTAAGCAAAATCTATGTCATCACTCTGATATTATTATTTTTTTTTCAATTGAGCTTTATTTCTTATATTACTGCACCAAACATATTTTATAAATAAGAAGAATGGCTGTAAAACTATTGGATAAAAATGCGTTTTGATTTCATCCACGTTAACTATGTAATTTATGGAAAAAAAGTATTTAAATTGATATAAATTCTTTTATTGGCAATAGTTGGTTCTGATTTTTTTCAGGGTGGTAGAGGGTGGAGAGAACTGAAATATCAAAACAGAATTTGATCGATCAAATGCGATCGATCGGCGATATATCGAATTTAAAATTTAAATCCCTATATTTGAACTTTCAATATATTATCGGCCTCGAATTAGACAAAATCATAAAATATACTTTTGGTAAAATTATTTGAAAATGTTTTTTTCTGTTAAAAGTCATAAAAAAATGGATAATTTAAATTAATTGTTTTTGATTTTTTCTTCGTTAGACAAAAATTATTTAAAAATCTTTCAAATGGAGCAAATTCCTGAAAAAGACATGTTTATAAGCAGAAAGGTCAATAGATAATAAAACTGACTTATTTCATTCTCTATGCATGACCATGTACCTAATAAACTATTTTATTTAAATTAAAGTGAAGATAGGATTCAGATTAAAATTAATTTGAAATACCCAGAGTGATGATATTTATTTTTTTTTTATACTCACAATTAAAATAAATGCCAAGCTCGTTAATGAAAAACGAATTATTCGATTATCGTCATTTAATCGAGTTATAGATTTTTGGCCGCTAAATTACAAAATTTTCCCACTGTGCGTCGCCTCAAGCCAGGTAGCATTGGAACCAACAACTAGTTAGCTAGCTCTCTAGATCTTGAGATCCAACGCGTACATACATTCATCGTTACATTGAAAGGTAAAGAATGTTAAATATAAGTTAAGAATTTGAAATTAAGGACTGGAGTACTAGTAAACGGGAAAATATTAAAAGTGATGCATATATAACAAATAAATAAATATATAACAGTTTGAGAAATCCAACATGTCCACAAATGTCCATTCTCGTTTTAGGGTTCTTTTAGGGCTCTTAGCGCGCCGAGACGTATATTTCAAGAGAATTATATTAGTCATATTAAGTGTAATGAAGGATATATGTCGAACTAATTATGTAATATAATATAAGAGTATCTCTGGAGTGGAAGTGGAATGTTGTTTAATCATTTTTGATTCATTTGCATCCGTGGTATGTCGTGTTTCTCAAACAACTGATTCAAATTAAATTATTTTAAAGTTTTGTTCTTGTTTATTATTTCTCTTTACATATTTTAATACTAAAGTGCATTAAAAGTAAATAAAGAAACAAAAGTAAAAAAAGATTACTTACATGTACATAATTGAAAAAAGAATCGAAAATATTTACGTGATACATCCTACTAAGAGAAAATTTAAAAATAAAAAAATGTTTTATGGGATCAACATTAAAATCGGTCCCCGATAACTAGGTTTTAGTATTACTAAAGCTTACTAAATTATGCTCAAGGACCCTTGTTCACATGAAATGTTTACAACCTAAAATGCTCTCTTGAGAAAATATTAGGTTCAGCACGAGGGGCCATAACTAATGGTCGGTAGCTGACAATAGCTTACTAATTAACGGACACTCTATTGGTCAGGGAACGGACCTCCATTTGCCGCTCCACCAATCAGAACTGATGTTTAATCTTCTACATGCGTGCACCTGCCCCGAAAAGCATCGTAAATCGACTTAAAGGTTAACGGGCGAGAAGAATTGACGGTAAGCTGGCGTCGAGCGGACACGGCCCCTGAATTACTGATAGCTATCTTCAGTGGGCTTTAAAGGGCTCAAGATAGGAGACCACCTGTCCGCTAAGTCTATTGGCTTAGCTCTGCTTTATATCCTCTGTCTGAGCAAGAGATCTAAGACTGAGCTAGTAAGCACGGATATGTCCCTTGTGAAATCATGAGTATGCTGATTGATGCAAAGAATGGCTGCGAAGTTGGACGATCAACCAATCAAGAAACTCTAATAGGTATTCAACAACATTCGCACTGCTCGAATATTACTTAATACTTCATTAAGTAATAAAAGATTTATAAATAACAAAATAAATACTAAAAGGCATTAAGATGCGAGAAAAAATATTGACGTCTTCGATCTATTTTTTTTCATTAATAGGGCAATTACAAAAATTAAAAAAAAAAACTTGTATTTCCGTTGAAAACCGGAAGTCGAAATTTTTCACGATTGCAATCAGCAGATAAGATAAAAAAATGTATATAAGATTAGCTGTTAAATTTAATAGCAGCTAACATCACACAAACCAATCAAATAGAAAATAAATATGGGAATCAGTTCCACCATAACGTCAATGTATTAGTTAAGTCCAAAAGGATTTGTGGTAAACCTAAAAAAATTTCTTGCATAAAAAGAACAAAGATTTAATTTTCTAAGATTTACAAACTTCTGTGGGGCCACAAAGATTATAGGTAAAGAAAATTGGTATTTATAGGAAAAGTAAAACCAATAAATGTCTTTAGAATCGCAATTTCCCACTTACATTTTATGTTTTAGACATCAAGTAAAAAATTGGTTTTCTGTTTGTCTGTTTACAGTCAAATGCATTTGATGATGTGCTTCTGCTGCAAGTAGTTGATGGAATTTTCAGGAAATGTGCGACTTATTTCTTTTTTTCATTCCTTGCCTTTTAGGTCTTCTGAAAAAGGGAAAAGTAGCGCGTGTCACCTCTAATGCTTCTTTGCTCTTCTCATCACTTCTTCATATTGAATCACTTCTTTCCCAGGTTTTGTTGTTGTTGAATTTAGAATGTAATAGTTGTAATCCGTTTTCTCAATTAGCATTTATATTATTTATTCATTTTCTTGAAACAAGGAAACCTAAAGGCTATTAACTGAATCACAAGAAAGAATAATGGTCTTTATTCTGATATTTGCATTAAAATAAGAGTAAAAACAAAAAAAAAAAGAACAGTTTCCTGTTTCTATTTTTTCAATCAGAAGGTGAATGTTGATTCATTAGCAACAGTCCTCACATTGGAAGGATAGTAGCACCTCTCCAATGATAATTCCATAGTGAAGGTTCCTTCGTTAAGGAACCGACAAGGTACTGATGGAACCTATCCTTTGCCTTAGCTATCCGTGTACCCGACAGCCAACTGATTGGCTACATCCTGGAATGGCTGGGGAAGATTCCGACGACTGCCCACTAAGGAAAAGACCACCTGTTATTAATCATTTGCCGGTCTGGTCTGGCTGTAAGTCACCTTCAGGTGATGTACCGGTAACAAGTCTGTGTGGTGATGAGCTTAATAAGCCCGAATGCAATATTTAATCAACTGTATCCCTTCTTTTCATTATCATGTGTATATATTTATTGCATATATTTTATTATTGTTTTAACTGTATCGACTCTTCTTATCTAATAAGATATGCGAAGTTTGTATTGTTGTTCGGCATGACATTAGGCCTCAAAGTAACATCGACACATTAGAACTCCTCATGCCGATAAAATAAATACTTTGGATAAAATAGATTAGACGAATCAGCTATTTGGATCCTAAACCTAAGGATACGTACTTATATTACGCTCAATCCTTTCATGACGTTCGATATTCAGACGAAAATTGAATAAATTCTTGCTTAAACCTATTTGTATTAGCCATGTCTTAAGCGTCGCAGGTCTCCATCTAACCATAAAGCATGTTATAGTGGGTATCCAAAAAGAGTATCCGGGGTTTGAAAGTTGAATAAAATCTCAAATATAGAATATCAAATAGGATGTTTACGTTTTATTTAAACACAATGAACTGGAAATTTGTTTAGAAAAAACAATATTGTCTAGGTGTCCACCATAACGCTGCTGGCACTCCTCGAATCTCAAACGCAGATTTCTAAAAACGCGTTGACACATTGTACCTGAGATCGCCGTCATTTCTGTCCTGATATTTTGCTTCAATTGCGTTAGATTTGTCGGTTTCTTTTCGTATACCCTACTTTTCAGGTATCCCCACAGAAAGAAGTCAAGAGGACTGAGATCGGGACTCCTGGGAGGCCAGCAAGTCTGAAGTATGGCAAGTGGCATCGTTTTGCTGTTCTAGAGTTATATCCTTTAAACTCTTGAAGTTCTTGGGCCAAAAAACCTCTTATCATTTCACAGTAACGAAAACCCTAATACTCTTTTTGGACACCCGTTATATTCTTTTTGTTCTTTAGCTATAGAGTGTGGGAATTTTTTTTTGTAAATAGAAAACTTTGTATATTGCCAAAAGGACCTTTTAGATAAGTATAGTGGAAATTTTTACATATGGCGAATCCATAGAACAGTTTGGGCGAAATATATATTTTTTAAAACGGAATTCAAATAGAAAAGAAAGTGAGATTTGAATAAATATTATTTTTCTTCAACGAGAAAAAAAATTGATAGCATCATGAAAGAAAAAAAAAATGAAATTTAAATACAAACATCATTATGATAGTTCAACAATTTTGATAATGACTACTATCAAATCACTGGTGTTTGGAAAAAAGGACTTTAGTCATCGAATGAGAAGCTTAAACAACGATTTATCAAGCTTTTAAAAACATTATCGATTCGGTCAGATATTATCTCTTTATTTCTGAATAATATGTGTAACTATGTTTTTTCAACAGAGGCTGGTCTTTATAGTAAATTTTGAATTTTAAGAAGAGGAGAAAAATAAACTTTTAATGTCTTAATCCGTTTAGCCCAAACATGAATGAAATCTTATTTGAGCAATCGTTTCAAAGATAAGCAATCCATATCAATAAATTTCAGAAGATAAAGAAGTCTCTAAAGCAGAAAAATCTGAAAATAGAAGCGGAAGAGAACGAGTGAAATGTCTTCTTATTTTAAAAAAGTAAGCTGAACGGAAATTATACGACATAATCAAATCAACTAACATTTTCTTCTCATTTCAAATTAAAGGAGCAATAAATACTTCCAAAATATTATTGAATCAAAACAAGGTTCGATGTTGCAACAGTACAAGAAGAAAAAAAATGGACAACAGGTCTCTAAGACAGGAAAAAACAACCAGTTCATTATTTATGGGATATTGCTCTTAAGGCCTCAGATTCTGGTGTATTTATGGAATAAATTATATCCCGATCGCGATAAATATCGATGCCTTTACGAATACCAAACGAACGTATAACAGTTGAGGATCTTATTTTATTGCCATTTTATCGTTTCTTAATCGACTGCATTCACTTCCGACTCCGAAAAAAATTATTATTATTCACAATAATCGCTCAAATATCAGTTTTGGTTAAGTATGATTTGTGATCGCAGCTAAATATGTTAATATTATTATTTATAACTCATAACACGTTTCCTCAATCTACTCTAACTTGAATTTGAATAACAATTTTTGATATGTTAATAATTTTCTTTAATTATAAATTAAACAACGCTGATTTTATTTCTTTAAATGGTATTGATTTGGTAATAGGAAGAGAGTTACATACAAAGTGTATTTTATCTTCAACGTTATTAATAATAATGTCATGTTGAACGCAGTTGGCATAATCGACTAAGAAAATGATTATAAATAAAAATGTCACACATATGAGTGCAGTTTCTTTAGAGGAAAAATTATCCCATCCCATCCCACATATATTATTTCACAAAGCGTAAAAATCGGTTTTTCATGAATTATAAGGTCCTGTCAAGCTCAAATGCGATGAATGTGGTATCGTTGGATTCAGAATTTCACGGAGCTTTTGCGAATTGCATCCTCAGTGTTCATTTTTTGGTTCAAAATAAAATAACGACCTAAATGAACTGATTCAACGGATTGAAAGGAATCAAACTGGGTTTTAAATTGCGATACGAGCATTAAGACCCTAAAACCTACCATTTTTGAGATAACGCCTGTGTTAGGCTCCTCCGCCGCACATGGTCAACTACTTATTGTATTACGTTACAGCAAATGTTAGGTCCTGTCGTGCTTAGGTTTTATAAATGTTGTTTCGTCTGATTTAGACTTAATTGTAGCGTTGGAAAAATTGCACTCTCACATTGAGCAATTACAGTATACTTCCACTTAAGCTGTTCCCGTTTAACCGACTCTTCGGATAAACCAGCGGACACTGTAAAAGATAAAAAATTCTTTTTAAACTCCTTAAAAGCATTTATAACTTTGTCATATCCTCAATGTTAAAAAATTTTGTTAATAAATGTTGCGGTTCGATAGATCTTAAATAATTAAAAATCTGGTGCGTGCGCGCAACACACAACTTTCACTTACCAACTTAGATTAGAAATTAATGCGTTGTGTTAATGGCACTTCTCACTCAGTTACACATTTTTCCACATTCATTTCTTATTTTTGTTTTCATTTGCTCAATAACAAACACTAATTTCTTTTATTATTAAATAAAAGTTTTTACTTGAGATAATTCGGCAATGCAAGCATAATACTCCAAGTCGACTGATTTTATAATTCTCTATGTACTTGTTGAATATTTCATTTATTTCCCATGAAACAAATCATTTCCATTAAATGAACAGAAGGGCATTAATTATGAACAATGGTCTGTCATTAAAAGCGTCCTGCGTGGGCTCAACGTGTTTTATGAATTGACTGAATATTTTTCTTTTTTTCTCCTCTATATGTTTACTTGGTTTTTATCATATCTCATATTTAGCCAATTTTTATTTTTAGGAGTAATGAGAGACAGTTTATTTCTCCATATAAACAAAAACAAAGATACTTGATAGGAAACAAAAACAAACAAACAAAAAAGGCCCCTACCCCATTTAAGCCCCCCTAGAACATTTTAATAATGATAAAGCTTACCTGATATTAAAGAACACCTAATTTTCATTAAACATGACGAATTTGATGAAAATCGTTAAAGCCGTTTCTGAGAAAATCGAAAAAAAGGTAAAAATTGCAAAAAAAGTTAAAAATAAAGTGCCCCCTCCTTTTGAGCAATTTTGATGAAATGCGGGCTATAACATCTTTAACATATACATACGTCAAATACGCAGTTTGATCAAAATCGTTTAAGCCGTTTTTGAGTGATTAAAAAAAACACGTGCAAATGATACAAAATTTATTAAGTAAAGTCCCCCCTCCGGTTAATCAATTTTGATGAAATTTTTACAGTCATATCTCTGGCATATAAATAGATCAAATACTCAGTTTAATCAAAATCGTTAGAGCCGTTTTTGAGAAAATCGAAAAAAACCTAAAAAGTTGTTAAATAAAGTACCCCCTCCCTTTGAGCAATTTTGATGAAATTTTTGCCGTCACATCGCGGGCATATACTTAAACGAAATACGAAATTTCAGGTTCGCACGGTTTATAGTTTTTGAGCTAGTCTGTTCACACACACACAGACACACACACACACACACACAGACCATTTCGTGGGACTTGGTCATTTGGACTCAGGGGACCCCAAAACGTGTATTTCCGTTGAAAACCGGAAGTCGAAATTTTTCACGATCGCAATACTTCCACTTACAATATATTTCATATATAGGTAAGTGAAAGTAAAATGTAAGCAAAAAGTCTTCTATTTTTACTTTCACTTACCTATATATGAAATATTGCGTAAGGGAAAGTATTGCGATTGTGAAAAATGCGTGTGCGTGTGTGTGTGTGTGTGTGTGTGTGTGTGTGTGTGTGTGTGTGTGTGTGTGTGTGTGTGTGTGTGTGTGTGTGTGTGTGTGTGTGTGTGTGTGTGTGTGTGTGTGTGTGTGTGTGTGTGTGTGTGTGTGTGTGTGTGTGTGTGTGTGTGTGTGTGTGTGTGTGTGTGTGTGTGTGTGTGTGTGTGTGTGTGTGTGTGTGTGTGTGTGTGTGTGTGTGAACAGACTAGCTCAAAAATTATAAACCGTGCGAACCTGAAATTGGGTATTTAGTGTACGTATATGCCCGCGATTTGACAGCAAAAATTTCATCACAATTTCTCAAAGGGAGGTGGTACTTTATTTAATAACTTTTTACGTTTTTTTTTTCTCGATCAAAAACGGTTCTAACGATTTTGATTAAACTGAGAATTGGATGTATCAATATGCCGATATATGACTGCACAAATTTCATCAAAATTGATCGACCAGAGGGGGCCCTTAACTTAATAAATTTTGTCTCATTTTTACGTGTTTTTTTTTATTTACTCAAAAACGGCTTTAACGATTTTGATCAAACTGGGTATTTGATGTATGTATATGCCCGTGATGTAACAGCAAAAATTTCATCAAAAATGGTCAAACGGAGGGGATCTAATAAATTACGTTTAATGTTTAGGTTTTTTTTTTCTCATTTTTCTCCAGAACGGATCAAGCGATTTTGATTAAATTCGGCATTTGATGTATTTATTTGGCCGCGGTGTGAAATTCAATATTTCATCAAAATTGATCAATTAGAGGGGGCACTTTACTTAATAAATTCTGTCTCATTTTCACGTGTGTTTTTTATTAACTCATAAACGCTTTTAACGATTTTGATCAAACTGTGGATTTGATGTATGTATATGCGAAAGATATGTTTGCATTGAAGAAGTATTTATTACAAGTAAAAACTTTTATTTAATAATAAAAAATTGGTGTTTTTACTTTCACTTACCTATATATGAAATATATAGTAAGTGGAAGTATTGCGATCGTGAAAATTTTCGACTTCCGGTTTTCAACGGAAATACACGTTTTGGGGTCCCCTGAGTCAAAATAACCAAGTCCCGCGAAATGGTCTGTGTGTGTCTGTCTGTGTGTCTGTGTGTGTGTGTGTGAACAGACTAGCTCAAAAACTATAAACCGTGCGAACCTGAAATTGGGTATTTAGAGTATGTATATGCCCGCGATGTGACAGCAAAAATTTCATCAAATTTGCTCAAAGGGAGGGGGTACTTTACTTAATAACTTTTTAGTTTTTTTTTCGATTTTCTCAAAAACGGCTCTAACGATTTTGATTAAACTGAGTATTTCATCTATTTATATGCCCGAGATATGACTGTAAAAATTTCATCAAAATTGATTAACCGGAGGGGGGACTTTACTTAATAAATTTTGTAACATTTTCACGTGTTTTTTTTATTTACTCTAAATCGGCTTTAACGATTTTGATTAAACTGGGTATTTGATGTATTTATATGCCCGAGATATGACTGTAAAAATTTCATCAAAATTGATTAACCGGAGGGGGGACTTTACTTAATAAATTTTGTTACATTTTCACGTGTTTTTTTGATTTTCTCAAAAACGGCTTTAACGATTTTGATTAAACATAGTATTTGATCTATTTATATGCCCGAGATATGTCTGTAAAAATTTCATCAAAATTGATCAACCGCAGGGGGCACTTTACTTAATAAATTTTGTACCATTTTTACGTGTTTTTTTTATTTACTCAAAAACGGCTTTCACGATTGTGACCAAACTGGGTATTTGATGTATGTATATGCCAAATATGTGATAGCCAACATTTCATCAAAATTGATCAACCGAAGGGGGGACTTTACTTAATAAATTTTGTATCATTTTCACGGGGTTTTTTATTTACTCAAAAACGGCTTTAACGATTAATAAAAATAATATATGATTGTAGAAAAATGTGTGACTTTGGGAAATGATATTTAACAAAACACGTCAATTTATTATCTAAGTAAGTTGGTAAGTGAAAGTTGTGTGTTGCGCGCACGCACCAGATTTTTTATGTAGCAAATAAAAACAAAAAGAAGAAATGAATGTGGAAAAATGTGTGACTTCAAGAAGTGACAATTAACAAAACACATCGATTTCTAATCTAAGTAAGTTGGTAAGTGAAAGTTGTGTTGCGCGCACACACCAGACGTTTTATTTTTTGACCGAACTCCAGTATAACAAATCTCTTCGAAGTAAAATTGATCTTGAAACCAAATCCGTATCCTCCATTCATTTCATTAAAAAAAATAAAAAGGAAATTAAGAAGAAAATGCTTCCTATATTTTGACAAGAACGACGAAATGACATTAAGGTGCGTATTAACGGAAAAAAAATAAAAGATTTTGTGATAACTGAATAGATGGATAGTGTAAATTTTCGTAAATTGTTAAATAAAATTGGTCCAAAAAAGTTTTCTTTAATTAATATCTTTATAGCCTTTGTAAAATAGGTTATGAGTTGTATTTGGGTTTTATCGCTTTATAGAAGTTATAATAAAAAATATTTTGTTGTTTTTTTTATTCACTTTTCCGGATTGACCGGCTCTCTCGCTTAAACGGCAATCTGACGAGGGGGGAGCTGTGGGGGCTGGAGCCCCTCCATTTGGAAAATTTGTCGTCATTTAAAGATAGAATTTGACTTTCCTTAAAGTAAGGAAGCAAGTTAAAGAACGGCAAGCAAAGAAAAAATGTGCAGAACAGGTAGAATGAATGGGATGAAAAGGCAAAAAAAAGTTCATTTCATAGTTACCTAGAAGTAAAATCTGATACAAATATTCGTGCGAAGTGCTTCGCACGGGTCCACCTAGTCATTATTATTTCCTTGTCAAACCAACATAGCCCTACATTATGTATCCAGCATAACACACAGTAGAAGTTTTTTTAAATCTATTTATGCAAGATTCCTCAAATCAACGCACATTAAGGAGACCATAATATTATATATTTATATAATATTATACTGTTTTTTTCATTTCTTTTGCACTTGTAAACCACATTACCCCTATTATTCCAATTTCCTTAGGAGAAGGTTATATTTTATCTTGATGCAGGTTCATAATTAAATAATTCACTTACTTTTTTGAATGTTTACCAAGTTAGATTCAACGAGTTCAAACAACTTATCGTATTGTGGTGTCTTTGTACAAAAAAAAAAAAAAAGAATCATTAAATGAATTCAAAATGATTGTTAAAATATTCTAACTTAACAAGGATTAATAGGAAACAGTTTGGAGAGCCGGAGAAGAAATCAATATTAAAATATGGCTGTTCGACATCGTTGACATTTAAGAAACGTGTTCCGAGACGAGTGCAGTGGGTGGTCTATCAAGCCACGGCAACAATCCCTAGTTTGTTAGTAATTTATTTACATATATATTTTCACTTCAACAATGGCAATGGAAGTAGATATTGTTGAATTCAATTTTCAAGGAACAGCTGTAGGAGTCGTCGATTCGCCTGCATGAGCCGTAGAAAGTGCGACATATACATCGTGATACATTTATATGGGATTTCATTTGATATTTTACGACAGTACTCCTTACTCCCCCTTTGATGAACAACTTTGCTTATTCTGTAGTAGCCAAAATATATATATCTATATATATATATATATATATATATATATATATATATATATCTCAGAAATATATCCAATGGACTTCAGAACATAACATAAGACATGAAGAGCCGAAAAAAGGGAGACACGGAACGAAGAGGTACAAAAGTGTTAAATTTTGAATTTTTTTTTTTAAGTTTCATGGTAGTTGTCTCCAGTTGACTCTTTGATGATCATATAAGTGAATTCAATCAAGAATTTTTACCCAACGCAATTCAATTTTGCTGAACCAAAAAAATCACCAACGTAATGTACTCGTATATAATATAATGTAATACAAAATTTTTTGTATTTTTAATATGGTATTTAATTTTTGTGTAATGATGACATGCAGTATGTCTACGTATATTATTTATTTTTCTCTTTTAAAAACTTTTAAAGTCAAGGAACAAGAGAAAAAATGGAACAGACTGCTTCTTATAATTACTTTTTTTTTTTTTTTTTCAATTAAACTGAAATTTCAATACTAAGATATTTAAAGAAGAGAAGAAGAAGAAAATTTTTGGAAGGGGGCATTGCACTATTCAACTACAATTACCTTTTAGGTACAATTAGGTACTATCAGTTGATCTCAACTGGGTGACGAAATGATTATACTAGTTCTATATTAATATCAATCTTTTTTTCTTAATCATTATGACAGGACCTAACTTCAAAACAACAAACTGAATAATAAAACTGGTTAATTGTATACTTTTGATAATATGATACATAAGACTACAGGTAAGTTATCGAAAATCTCCTAAACGAGGCCACTAAAAAAACTGTTGTTTTTTTTTATATTTCATTCCAAGTTTTTTCTTTCAATCTATTTTACCAATACTCCTAAAAGGAGTAAGGATAAATATATTTTTACACTAATTTAAAATTTGACTGGTTTTGAATGTCCTTTATAAATCGCCAATCATCAATCTTTAATGTATTATCAATATTGACAACAAATATAAATAAATTTTTATTTATATGACAGCTTCAAAAGTGGCCACCTGACATGATGCAGCTCAAATAATCTCTGTTTACAGAATTATAACTACAGCTTGGAAGATTTTTATAAAGTAGAAAAAGTAATTAAATAAATTAAATTATTAATGTTTTTGCTTTTTAAATCAATCAAATTAAAGCTTATGGGGCATAAAAATTGAAATCCGCCTTAATATAATGGATTATTGTGTAGGAATGTTGTGAATTATTAAAATTCAGTGATGGTAATATTTATTTTTGTTTTGAAATTTATAATCAATTCTCTGTTTGGATATGAGCCATACCCATAAAATTGTATTTCATAATTTATCCAGATAAATTCACTAGTAACTAGAAACCCAGCGAAATATCGACTTAAATAACTGATTTTCATAAAAAGATAATTTCTTTATTTTTAACATGACATAAAAACTAGCAATTCACGTACCTATATTTTTTACCAGCTATAAATCCTACCAGTAGTAACAGGCTAACATAAATTTAAATAGGAAAATAAATTTTAATAGACAGGCATCAATCATTCACTTCCTAACTAGTTTTTAATTACAAGTACTCTATATCTATATTACCGTGGGTAAGGAAATTTTCCCAGGACATATTTTAGATACGACTATCTAATCGAATATTCGCAAATACTTAACAGCCCTGAGAGGTGTAATTAAAACACAATTTAGGCTTTTTAAGTCGTGATAAACGTAATTTATATGAAAAGTTGTCATGAACTATTTCTTCTTTATTACCGTTTAGCACTAATAACGTCAAATCAATTACGATATAGATTCAGGACGTGAGTACTTAACCTTTAAGAGCACGGGAACTTATCTTTGAAGCACAGTTTCAGGAATGTAATGACTTTATGTAATATGCACTAGCTGTTTTATCGACCTTTAATAGGAATTAAACATCTATGTTTCAGAAACATTTGAGTAACGCTTTTGATAGCTCACACACAAGCTATCAGATGAACGTTATTCCATTAAAAACAACTCCAGTAGGCTTAGAAGTTATTTCCTGCGTTTCCTTAGGTCTGAATATGTGTCTTCCAAGTTCATTCACCCTGATGTTTAATAAAGGTTGACTGGTCAGTTTTTTTAGCGGTATTCGAACGAATTAAGGTTTTGTTTTGGTAAAATTCTAAATATAATTTTTGATTATTTTTTAAAGGTCTATTAGACAATTTTTCATGTGAGTGTGGATTCATAAAAACGTATTACCCAGTATTCTGTGTAATTTAATAAAATTTATTGGACTAATTGTAATATAATGGCTACAACCCCGCATGGCCCTAGAATTTTTTAAAGGGAGTAAAAATATCCTTGGCTAAACCGCACAATGGTGCCGAGAGGGATAAAACCCTAAAATATGAAGGTGCTCTAACTGGAACTTTATAGATATTTTTTGAAACCTAAAAACCTATAGAGCAAGGATCCATACCAATTGTTTAGATTGATCTTTATTAAACCTTTGAAAACAAGGTTGTTTTGGCATCGTGTAGGAATGACACAAAAACACCTTTGTTAACGTCCTTTTTCGAAGTGATCTTAAGGAAGCCCAAATTTTTCCAAGGCTGTAATTTTTCGAAACTATCTTATTAAGATATCCTGAAAAAAAATGTATTTAATCCTAAATTTCAAAGAAAAGAAAGGTTAGGGTACCAACCAAAGATTTCTACTTTCAATTACCTATATATGAAATATATAGTAAGGGAAAGTATTGCGATCGTGAAAAATTTCGACTTCCGGTTTTCAACGGAAATACATGTTTTGGGGTCCCTTGAGTCCCGCGAAATGGTCTGTCTGTGTGTTTTTGTGTGGGCATTAGTAAATCTTATCCATCATTTATTGCAGTGAAAAATGAAAAAGAAATGAAGAAAAATTAACTGCGTATATAACAGACGTTAAACGATATTGTTGATAAGAATTTAAGTAACGTAAAATAAAAACCAAACAATGCATTCTTTTTTTTAAAGTTCGCGAAATCGGTAGTAGAATTTTTTTTTACTTTCAGTTACCTATACATGAAATATATAGTAAGGGGAAGTATTGCGATCGTGAAAAATTTCGACTTCCGGTTTTCAACGGAAATACACGTTTTGGGGCCTGTGCATAGTCTGTGTGTGTGTGTGTCTGTGGGTGTGTAAACAAACTAGCTCACAAACTATAAACCGCGCGAACCTGAAATTGGGTATTTAGTGTATGTAGGTATATGTCCGCGATGTGAAAGCAAAAATTTCATCGAAATTGGTCAAACGGAGGGGATACTTTATTTTATAACTTTTTACGTTTTTTTCGATTTTCTCAAAAACGGCACTAACGATTTTGATTAAACTGAGTATTTGATGTATTAATATGCCCGAGATATGACTGAAAAATTTCATCAAAAGATCAACCGGAGGGGACACTTTACTTTATGAATTTTGTATGATTTTCACGTGTTTTTTTTTTTTTTTATTTACTCAAAAACGGCTTTAACGATCAAAACTGGGTATTTGATGACGTATATGCCAAAGATGTGACAGCCAACATTTCATCAAAATTGGTCAAACGGAGTATTTCAGTTAAAATTCTGTTGGTTCCTGTAATATTTTTACGATCCAAGTAAATCAAAATTTTACTTTTAAAAATGTGGATTTTTTTGACCCTGTAACCATTAAAATGAAATATTACAGCTTTGAAAGTGGTATAAATCGATTCAGCGATCCAAAAAACCATGGGATATATATATTTAATTGCCATTTGTGACAGGTTAAGGGTTTTGTCCCTAAATTGGTCATTTTGAACCACTGCCGTTCCTCGGGTAGGTAAAATGGAGGTTTTGGAACTAGTACGATAGGTACTCATTGAAGGCTCGTTAATTATACCTGGGTAGGCAAAATTTAGGACTCCCACCATAGCATCTTCCGATTAGCCTTAGTTGGATAAAGTGACGTTAAAAAACAAAACAACAAGTGGCTACAAAACAGTCTCTTATTTTTCCTGAAATATGCATGGTATTTTATAAGTAAATGGTTTTCGAAGGAAACATTTAAGTGGTAGACAGGAAAATGTCTGGCTTAAACTAGAGATCATGATGAACTAATGAATTACAGAAAGTCATGTTTGGGAACACGAGAAAAAGGATATTTGGAAAGAATGAGGATGAAAATTCATAACTAGAATCCTTAGCTGCTATTTATTTTTTCTTATTTATAAAGTTTATAGAAGGTAAAAATTGAAAAAAAAAAAAACCCGCAAAATACAGATATTTTGTTTTACATAAACCTCAAAATGATTATTACAAAAAGGTTAAATTTATTATATCGAATACGTACAGGGTGTTTCTGCACGAATGTCGCTAGGTTTATACATATATAGATGTGTATATCTATTAAGGAGATATTTACGAGGCCCAATGACTGGGGCGGGAAATCCAGATTTCGGTATTGCGTCTGTCACTGGGGGCCATAAAACCAAACCTGGTGCATAAGGATATTTGAAATGGACAAGACATGATTTGATGTGTCATAACTTTTCTAGTTTATTGAGGCATGTTTTTGCTTAGTATAGAGGAAGTATGTAAGATGAAGGTGAAATTAACACGCAAATAAGAACCATATAGCCAACCCGCCCCCTTATCCGATGCCCTTACCAGATCTGTCTCCATGAACGACAAAACTTATTCCAAACATTATTATTAAAATTCAAACTGGTTAGATATATACTTAAGATATCGAAATAAAAATATTTTATAAAAAGATACAAGTATATATATATATATATATATATATATATATATATATATATATATATATATATATTTTTTTAACAGGATGTTATTTTTCTGAACTGTCAAAACACGATTCACAGTATTTGTCGCGTATGAAATAATCTGAAAAATATGATACGATTCACATAATTTTTTAAAATATCAGGTAATATGAAGAATGGACAGCCTTACAATAGCGGGGTGTTGTAAAAAAAAAAACTTTCACTGAAGTTAAATGCGCAAATACAAATAAGTTTTACTTATAAAAAAATAATAAATACGTTCCAAATTGCTACTTCAAGTTAGCAGCTGGATTTAAAACCACTTCGAGCTAATTCTAAATAACTCCTAACTTCGACGAGAGCTTAGCCGAGTATCGACGACATACTCATATAAAATTAAATATCTGTACTTGTAATTTAAAAAGTCTGGATTTTGGGATTATTATTGTTTACTGCATTAATGAATGGTGTCATATACAATGTTAATTTTTTTTTTTCGAAATGTCAATTACGTCAGTTTACCTCTGGGATTCAGATATATTTCTTAACGACATTTACTAAGCAAAAAATCGAAACAGATAAGTTTCTAAGTCGTAAGGGTCATTATCTGAAAATGTGTAAATCGTACGTCCGGTCCAATTCCAACCACTAAAATGAGAGCTAGTAACTAGAAAAAAATAGAAAATATTTCACTTCTTTTGTTGTTCTATGGAGGCTAGTTTTTAGCTCCAAACGAAATTTATAATTGGTTAAAACCAAGTAAAAGTAATTGTTTTTTCACTCCCTCACCTTGTCCGACTCCCAGGTAACCACTTTAAAAATTCGTATACTTTCAACTACTGATTGTAGGATCAAATTGATTAATCGGTTATTACTTCAAGATTTCATGAAAAAATAAGCGGTTTTATTTATTGTTACAAATAACAATAAATAAAATGAAAAAGGTATGTCCAGACGTTTTTCCTTCACTCCCTCACATGAAGTGTTGGATGGTCTAAGAGTTAAGGGGAACATGGCTCAAAGCCTGGGGTGGAAATCGGTTCAGGGAAGGCCTTAAGATCGTTTTGACTGCTGACCAGGGGCTGCGATGGCTTGCCTCCGCTGTGAGATTTTGGATATTATAGGAAATCTACGCTGTTGTCAATAGCTACTTCACTCCTTCACTTCAACAAAAATGGTGAGTTCCCAAGCAATTTTTTCACTCAACTATTATTTTTCGATGGAAAATGGTCATAGTTTTCGATTCTCCAGTCTATTTCATTTTTAACCTACTTACAGTGATTAAAAAATAATAAAACATTTGAAAATTTCACTCCCTCATTTTTTTCCAACAATTTCTTAAATGAGGGAGCGAATAACTACAATAAAGAATTTGAATATTCTAAAAGAATTAAAGAACGCTTTTGAATGGAAAGGTGACGGTTCCTAAACTATGACTAAAGTATGTAACTGTAAAATAACCTAGCTATAAAATCAAGCTTACTTTTGGCTATACGTGTTTGGCATTTTCTATTTTTGAATTTGAAATTGTTTTTATTGTATTTCTGTTGTTTTGTAAGATTGTATTTCTTTAAAATATATGCGTTTTTGCTTTCACTTCTCAAATTTACTATTACCTCAACACATTTCTCACTACCTCACTCACGCTTCATTCCCTCACTTTGAAATAGGTTTCATAATTTTTTAAGAGAACAATTAAAGGTTCCCCTGCCTGGCTACTATTTAAAAAGTGAAGGTAATAGCCACTGAGTACGTATGAATTTTTTTTCAATTTCATTTCAGGAAGTGAAATCTACGCATCTCCAGATAATGACCTGTAAAACGCGTGCGTTTGTATATAATATCTACGGAAACAGAGGTAAACAAGATAAGTTGAAAAATATTCCACACGAGTTATGTGTATTGGGATGATTTCAGATGCCTTCTGCTTACTATGAAGAAATGAATAACTAAGCTAAAATTTTAGAGCTCTGATTTAACGATTTCTTCATAGTGTGCAGAAGGTTTCTGACATTATCCCAATATACATAACTCATGTGGACTAATTTCCAACTAACCTAGTTATTCTCAGTGGCCATAGATATATGAAATGATTATATTCAGATTATATTGAACACTTCAGCAATCAAAATTAAATTTGTATTTTAAGTCCTTTTCTTCTAAGTCGATCATATTCATTGTTAATTGATCGTTTAAAATCGCGTAGGATAGAAGGGTTTAAAATACAAATTTAATTCGACTTCTCAAATTTCAAGTCGTAATGATTGGTGAATAGTATTTGAGGAATATAGATGCTACTTATCGATGTTCGAAAATTTGTTATTTTTATTTTAAATAAAGAAGAATAATCTCGGTGAACATCTATATTATAATTAGTTGCGAACTTGAACTAACCAAAGGTTAACTGTTCCATAGTTCATATGAGCTTCCCAATACACTTGGGTAGCTTCGGGTTTTTCAATACGAATGCTGTGCGAGGTTTTCTTTAAACTATCCGCCATCTTTAAACGATACGGAACCAGTAACCGAAAACATCATTCAAAAAAAGTAATGATTCTTAGAGAAAAAATGTTTTCCGAATAACAAAACCTTAAATTTCAACTATGAAGCATTCCTGCTGTTTACTTCATCGTTATATTGACAAAAATATCGCCATCTCTACCATTAAAGATAATTTAATGCCCAATAATAAAAGAAAATGTCACTATTAAAAGACTACAATGGATCACGATCGGACTAAAAATAAAATATTTGAATTGGGCAATAAGTTAAAGTTAAAGAATTCGTGTCGGCATCTACACCTCGTTAGTTGAATTAGACAACCTTCAGCAGATATTTCATGTTTGTTGCCCATTCTTAATGCCACAGTCTGGAGGGGAAAAAAGTCAGCTCCCACGGAATTGAGATGGATGTTCCAAAAAATTCCGACTGGATATCCAAGGGGAGAAAAAATATTTCCTATAAAAAAGAATTATATCGCTCAAATACCACGATGAGACCTATATGTTCTTTAAAAATAGTTTCCTTAGGAAGAATACTTTTAGCATAAAATAAGTTTTTTATTTATAGTTAGAAATTTATTTTCACTTTCGTTCAATAATGAAATGTTATGTGCCTAGAATTTTAGCATTGAGCGATCATGTGGACGAACAAATCCTTTCCCTGACATATTGCATTAGTTTTGTCAATGAAAAAAAAAAAAAAAAGGAGTGTACTGGTTTTAAAACAGTTTCGGGTTCGTTCAGCATAAGAAGCTCATAACATAATAAAAACAATTACTCATCATATAATGTTTTCATGTCCATTACGAACACCGAATTCTACTCAGAACATAAAAGTAAATATTTGTTAAATAAACGTATGATGGTTCAACAGTACAAGTTATTTTTTTCATGAAATCATAACACATAAAAGACCATTCCAAGTTCAGTCCATCCTTGCCTTAAAATCTACAAAGTAATTGTAAATTCGAAACAGTAAGTTTTTTGCACACTTTAGTTATTTTGAAAATATTCATAAAAGATATGGGGCATAGAATACGAAATAAGCCAACTAAATTTTTATAAATTTATGACAATACTTAAAATAAAAAAAATTGGAAAGAAGATGGCTTTATTTTTTTATTTTCTGAATATCTAGTCTCTACTCTATCATCCTTTACTTTGAATACTTTGCTTGTTTTCAGAACTGCATGTAATTTTTTTTCGATGTTCCTTTATTATATTTATTTTATACTCAATCATTTCTATAACACAGTAAAATGACAATGCATTGAACAACAATTTCCTTAACAAAAACAAAAAAAAAAATCTAATGTAGGGTAACTGTACCATAAGTTGACAGTGATCCAATAGTTGACATTTTGCACAAAAAGTGTGAATAATAAGATTCAGGGTTTATTATTTTGGTTCAAAATTTGGCGGTAATTTGCCAAGTTATACTAATTAGCTGTGCTGCCGTCGTCATTAGTTTGATGAAAACTCAAGCTTATTTGTGAAAGGTTGTAATGGCGAATTTTCTAGTGGCCTGAAAACTTGGTTGTTGAATCATTTGATATCCTTTTAATTTATACAATGTTTTAGGGCTTAAATGTAGGTGTCAACTATTAGAACGGAAATTAATCCATAATTTCATTAGTTGTCTTCGATGTTAACTACCGCCAGAATTAGCAAATAGTGTTCCCTCTGGGGGTGGTTTATGAAAGTCTGAGTCAGTATGGATGACAGGTGTCTTATTTTATGAATTTATAGCTAGTGTGCTCTATTCATAGATCATTGAGAGCAAAATTGCATAGCTAATAATCCTATTCCTATATGGACAAGCGTCTCATCTGACTCTCCCCATTTCCCGATTCTGCAAAGAACATGGGATACTTGCTATTAGTCGCACTCTGTCAAAATGCTACACATTTCATCCAACCAATGAATGTGGCCATCTTTAATTGTCTAAAAGGGCACTGGAAGAGTGAAGTTCATCATTGGAGAGTCGAAAATTGTGCAAATCCAACATTATAAAAACGAAACTTTGGCTATTACTAAAATCTATTTATCATACTTACTTAACTGGGTGATCTCATTTTTCGTTCAAATATGTTTATCTTTTTTGTATCATTTAAGCCTTTTGTGTATAAAATAATTAAATTGTGGAAATTGTATTTTGTTTCCATTGTGAATTTACTAGTTAATAAATAAATAAAAATATTAACTTTTATCGTAGTCCTTATTATCTATTAAAAATCACAGGAAATCAAATATTAATGCATGTGTCAACTTTCCAAACCTTTACATTTTGATGTGTCAACTATTGGTTCATTTTAAAAGTTTCTAAGAAATAATTTTTCATAAAAACCGTAGATGTAGACCATAGGATATTTTATTCCTAGTTTTCTAGAGGGATTGGCCTAACTAAATTCATAAAATAGATTGTTCTAACATCATTGTATTGGTAAACAGTGTCATTAATACAATTTATTTTTCTTTAAACTGTCAACTATTGGTACAGTTACCCTCCTATAGCATATCATAAAACATTTCTGAAGAGAGAAGGTTTTATGATTAAGGTTTTATAAAAGTTATTCAACATATTTCCCCATAAAAAAATTCCATTATCTGCATCGAAAAATTATAAAAAAAAAAAAGAAAGAAAAAACACCTGGATATAAAATAGCTAATGAATTGCGTGTGGACAACCATAATTCGAATAATATGTGGACGTTTTTAACATCTCCTAAACTTAAACATTGTCAGCGGAATCGTTTTGTGAAGTCAGTAGGCATCCGAAAACTTCAATGTCGAAGGATCAACAGGAGTTGATACCGCATATTTGGATGGGTGGGGTATTGCGATATGAAAGCGGCGAAGAACCGAAACCTGTCCTCCGGATGATATCAGACCAGAAATTAAAAGAAAAAGTATTAAATTCCTTCACAGCACCATGGGAGGATAATGTTTCTTTTAAATAAACCAAAATTTGGATGTTAATCTTGAACAACGATCGATATTTATTAATTGGCTGGTATGAATTTAAATATGAAACTAAATTTTAATAGACCATCATTCGTTTTTAACCTGTTTTTAATTACCTTGGATGACAATTTTTTTTCACAGGAATGAAACATAAATCGGGAATGCGTAAATATATTTAAAAACTTAAGTAAATATCCAGTCATTTTAGTTAATGTTTTAATGAACCACCTGAAGGTTGACGTGACTGGGATGCGAGCCTAGTAGCACTGCGACAGTTAAGCGGAGACTTAGGTTCAAATACCGGCTATTACTAATCCTTTCTCTTCAGATAAAATTATTTAAAAAAATAATATATGTAAAAACAAAAAAGAAATGCCATGTTTAGGCAAAACATAGATGCACCTAACCACATAAATATAACCAGATATACGAAATGTATGTGAAATCAGTTAAAATAAAATTCTAAGCAGCAATCTAAATAGCAAACATGTCAATAAATGAATCATTTGAAAATTTTTGTTTTCCATTCGTAAAGAATATGTCTAATAAATCTGTGACGGTTATTATATATAGTAGTTGAGTTTGTTGCCACGGACATCAGATATTACCAGATCGATTTCAAAAATATTCTTACAGTATTAAATGCAGTAAGCGCCTATTAAAATAAAATTTATTATTTAAAATCATGAATAGGATAGGATGTATCCTTAATTCATATTTAGGTTTTATAACATATTCTTTGACTACAAGGACAGTAAAAATACACGTCAACCAACGAGGAATAACAAATCAGAAGAATTATAATTAAAATTATACTAGCGATAAATAAAAATTTGACACATGTATCTAGGTTTTTCAAGTTTCTGGATGTTGCATTACAGAGATCATCAGAGTAGCCCGAATCAAAAGAAGATTAGAGGTTTTTCAAGACTAAACACCATCGTTAGACGGAAATGGTTCTTTTAGAGGGGAACATGCAATTTAGATTAAAATCTGCTTTCGATGAAGTATGTAAAATGCAATGGAATGGTTTCTAATAATAAAGAATAATATTTGAATGCCCGGACACCGTTCCGAAGCGAACTTTAAAACCTTAGTTCTACCTTGGTCATTCTACGCATACCATAAATACGCCAATATGCTCTTGTAAATTATGTGCTGCATCCATATCCTGGAAGCAGTCTTAACAAAGCGCAACCGATAAATCAACCAATTTCCCTTCGAGTACCGATAGGTGATGGGCTGCGAGTATGGGTAAATTATTTGCAACGCGTAAATAGGCAACTTGTTGCCGGGCGCTGAAATATTTTTGTGGAAATCTACTTGAGGTCTTCTTAGGAAGCAACTAGAGGTACCAGTAAGTAAGGTCCGGGGCAGTTTTCTTTATGATTATTATAATTTTAAGAACAACAAAAGAAATAATGTATTAAAAAAAAAGTATTAACTGAAATTTAAAAAATATATATATTATTTCTTAAAATTTCTCAATTTCTTTTGTTTAAAGCGAAATGAACTTCTGAATTCTTTCAGTAAAATTTGAATTTTTAAGCTCACTGAACTATCTATTTCGGTAGATTAAAGTATAAAAAGTGTTGGAACATACTGTTTTTTTTCAAAAAATGTATAAAGTAACAAATTCTAATAGAAGAAAACCTATTTGCAAATTTTAATTTTTTCAATTACTGAGTTTAGAATTTGTGTATTCGTAATTCTCTACCAACACCAATAACGGGAAAAATAATTACAACAGCTCACAAATTAAATTTAGATAGATAGATAGATAGATAGATATTTTCTTTATTTTTTTTTGGGGAATACCCCATACAAATAGAGTTGGCCAAGCAAGACGTATTAGAGCTAACAACAATATTGAACAACAATAATATTTAAGAGATAATATAGAACATAACAAGATGTGGCAACATCATCTCCACATAGCAATTTAAAAATATTATTACACATTAAATACATTATTAAAATATATACTTGACAAAAAAGCATTAAATATAGACTTAATATAAAACAATAGATAACTATATAAATATTATAGACCTAAAAACCTTTTTCCTAAATATAAATCAAAGTATCTATAATTAATTTAATTTTTTATAACATTAACAAATATAAATATTAAAAATTGATAACATATAAAATAAAAATAGATGTTCGATCTTAATTGGCGGTTATTCATTAACAATGAATGATTTCAGTCTACAACATTGCCTAATGTAACAGAAGAGATTTTTGAGGGATTGAATGTTCTCGATTTTGAGCAATTCGACATAATTCGACCTGTTTAAACCGATTGAGTAGGGCAGATAGTGATGGCGGAAAGCAGAGTAAATCGGGCACCGGACCAAAATATGAAAAACATCTTCTAGCTCTCTTAAGTTGCAAATAGTGCAGGTTTCCTTAATTACCGGATAGTCTTAATTGTGCTAGTGTTTTGGTCATAGGGAAGGGGGCATCTAGAGCAAGATACGGCTGGGCCTGATCCCTGTCTATGTACATATCGGGGTATAGCGGACTGTACCTTGTAGGGCTAGTCAATCTTTGTTTATCGCGCTGTTCCGTATAACTTTTAAATAGGCTTAACGTTTCATTCATTTCTAACAGGAATTCGCCTGCGTCCTCTAACTCCAGAATACCTTGTTTATTTACTAAAGATAACAAAGAGCACAGCTGACTCACCCAATTAAACTTTAGTTCCGATTTGCCCTTTATATGTATTTTCCTCAATTCTTTAAAGCAAATTTTTGGAAGTCTTTGGTTACTCATTTTTAAAATTTTTAGGACCCAATTGAGAGCCAATTTCAAAATTGCCACCGAGCAGTGAGGGATACTGAATTCTAATCGCATTAACCAAAAGGGCATGTTTTTGTTTAAGGAGAATAAACGTTTGAAAAAATTTAAATTTACCCTTTCTAGATAATCAGTATATCTTAACCCCCATAATTGTACATTGTAATGTAATACGCTCATTGCAATTGCATTATTAATTTTTATTTTGTTATCCCAAGATTGCAATTTAGATTTTGCGCAGATTGAGATAACCGAACCTATCGCTGCTCTAGTTTTTGATTCAAAATATTTAGAGGCCTTATGAAATAAACCTGAATTGGATAATGGTACCCCTAGATAAATATATTCAGGAACTATTTCTATTTCTGAGTCCCCATAAAATAATTTCCCTAACTTTTTACAACCTCCTTTGTGAAAGTGTACTAATTTCGTTTTTTGCGTGTTGATCTCTAATTTTTTTTCCTTGCAGTACTCGTTTAAAATTTTTAATTTCATTTTTGCATCGGTGTAGCAGTCTGCAAGAATTATTAGGTCGTCGGCATATAACAATAACAGTATGTCACAGGAACTATCAACCCTTACTCCTCCGACATTTTTGTTTCTGAAAAATCTCTCTAAATCACTTATGTAGAGGCTGAATAAGTATGGCGATAATACTTCTCCCTGCAATAGACCAAGTGTTATGTCGATCTCCAATGAAAATCCATCCTCGCCTTTGACTCTACCCGACGCGTTTTGATAAATGTTTTTTATTATTCTGATTATTTTGGTACTTATTCCTAGATCATAGAGCGAATTCCAGAGTAAATTGTGACTTATAGAGTCGAATGCTCGCTTAAAATCGACAAAGAGGGCAAAAAGCCGATTCCCACGTAGTCCTAATTGCAACTGAATAACAGCATTTAATGAAAATAAATTATCGAGGCAGCTCCTGCCTTTACGGAACCCAGACTGCGCTTCTGGGACTGTTTTCGTCTCGTCACACCAGATTGTTAACCTGCTGAGAATTATTTGGGTAAATATCTTCATTATACAGTTGACCAGAGCAATCGAGCGATAGTTCTCTAGATGATTTGGGTCACCCTTTTTAAACAGCATTGAGTATTCTATTTTTACCCAGGAATTTGGTATATTCTCAGTCTCGAATACTTTTTTATACAAATGTAGTAAGTATAATTGCCAATTAATCGGTAGGTTTTTAAAAAATTCATGACTGAAACCGTCTCTACCAGGGCTTTTACCGTTTTTACATTTCATTAACGAACTTTGAAGCTCCTCAAGGCTTATTGCAGAATCGAGAAGAGAGTGAAGGACTCCGTAATATTCTACGTCGCATAGAACGCGTGGGGGGTAGCAGTGTGATAAGTAGTTGAACCACTGATCGCAATTAATTGCCTCTGGTTGCCGTTTCCGGTTTCTAAACTTGTTTACCGTTCCCCAAAAAGTTTTTAAGTCATTAACTTTACCCAGGCTATCGACGATATTGCGCTTACAATTAACAATTACAAATTAAATTTATGAACAAGTGATGGACTAATTGTGATTTTAACCATCAATATATTATTTTTATTTATTTAATAAAGATTGCTTCGGGCCGCAGCGTAGCCGAGGGGATGGCGTCTCCGACTCCCACACTGGCGGTGCGGGTTCGAATCCCGCCCAAGCCCGCTCGATTTTGTTCGGTGACGGCCTCACTGAACAGACTCAGCGGCTTGCCGTGGATTAGAAGAGGTTGGTTACCCGTAGATAACCTGTCCCGATTAGTTCTCGTGGCATAAAGCGGACGTTGAAAAAAAAAAAAAAAAAAGATTGCTTCAGTTCGATTAATAGAAGTTTATATTATTGTCTATACATTGCCTGTGTACTAGAAGCTGGTTGCAGCTCAAAATCTATCAATTTTGAGATGTACATACCGTCGGAATAAGAATGACAAATAGTTCCGTTCGCGTAAGGCGCAAAACACCATATTATTTTATGGAGGGGATGGTCGTGTTAAGGGAGGTCGAGGGCCCCTTTTGAGTTTCAGTTAGTACAAGGGGTACAACTGCCTTGATGATGGACTATTTGTGATAAAAAACTATTTTCTCAAGTCGTTGATTGTATGTAAATAGTAAAATTGAAAATGCAGTTAAAACTTCACGTGATTATCCAAGAATACAGTTTTTTGAGTTGCAACCATCTTCTTGCCGACATGATTGATTTTAATTTGGGGACCACTGGATATACCAATTTTTTTTTTTTTTGGTAGTTCGAGATTTATTTCGTGGGGTCTCCACGAAATAAAAGTGAACCCTCCCTGGGTGGATTCGAACTGCCGCACACAGGGGTATATGACCCGAAAAGCTGGCCAAAACTATTTCCTTCCATTTTATTAATTCAAAAGTCCTCAAAATGGCTTCTATATTTGTAATATACATTAAAAATGTTTTTTTTAGCAGTTAAAAAAATACTGTAGGGAGAAAATTTTCATAAAATAAATTTTTACATAACTCCACCGACTGTGAAATAGGAGTCCATGGGTTTACAATTTATGTTCATATTATTTTCTCTTTATGAATTGCACCCATGAAATATGCTTGTAACTAATTAAAGATTTATTATCATTTATCTATTACTATTATTTTAAAAAAATGAAAATAGTGTAAAATAGGAAAATATAAAAAGTTATGGTGATAAAGGAAAAAAATGTGTTTTCCTAATTCATTAAGAATTGTTTAATACCTCTTCGAAACACATCTTATAATTTTAAAGTATCAAATGATTTTTCAGAGAGTCCACCAGATTTTGAGCTTTTGATTGATATCGTTCCACTTAGCAATTTCTCGTTGCTGTTTCAAAAACATTTCTTTTCCTTGAAGAAGCATTCTATCTCACTTGGAAATCATGCCTCCAAATGGATAATTTTGTTTCAGCTCTTTCACATGCTCTAGGTTATTACAATATTTCCCAATGAGAAAAGACACCAAAAATTCCTTCTTTTTTTTTAAAAGCTAATGTTTTAACTTTAAAAATATGTCAAATAATTCCATTCAGGTTACAGTTATTCATCCTGAAGATCCTAAAATACAAATAAATGAAAATACAACAAAATTGATTTTTTTTTTTTTTTTTTTATTTACCAGAAATTTCAAATTTCAAAAAATGGGTTTTGGCCAACTTTTAGGGCCAAATACCCCTGTGTGTGCCGTTCGGCTCGAGCATGCTAAAACCGGGTCGCGCTCCAACACGATCGCCTATCTCGGCCCATGGATATGCCGGTATGCAGAACGCGCCAAATATACTATTATAGTTAAAATCATGGATCTGAATTCAGGCCCTATTTCTTCCAAGTAGGGCTGGTCCGCGCGGGAATTAGGATATTAATTAGGAGAGGCCTCAAGTTGAAATATACTCACAATGATAATAATGATCTAATTATATATATAATATCGTATTTATATAGATAATTATCCAAACTTATCTAAAGAGAAAATTAATAAAATTGAAACCGCTAATAGGATTAATTTAAAAAAATGCGTTTTAAACAGCTACTACTTGGATATTACAGCTATCTAGTAACACATTCCCCTCCGATATCATCTAAATATTAAATATTTTATGTGTAGGACAATGATGGATTTAAAATTTAATGCAATTTTATGTTGCCTATCAATAATCTCTTGAAATTTACATTTATTGGAGTAAAGCGGGGCTGGTTTTATTTTTAAATCATATGACGGTACATAAAATGAAGTCCGTGTCACAAACTATTTATTGAAATTAAAGTATGATATACTCCAATGAAAAATGATTTAAAAAAAAAAAATCTAAAAAAATCAAGAAGTGTAATTCGTATTCGATCCCAAGTTATAGAACTGAAAGAGTAGAATCTCAATATTTTCTGCAGTAAGGAAAACAGCAAGCTACCCGAGGCATGATAAAAAACTAACTCTGTATTCCCCTTATCGTACTAATGTATTCCGATACTAAACTCTTCACCACTCTCTTACCAAGCTCCTATATTAAGAAGTTGTTACACTCGTCCGTGTCCTCAGAAGCAATTGTCGTTTTTTACCGTCCTTTTAAATATTCAATCTCAGCTAGGTCCCAATTTAAATGATTAAACGGCAAGATTACAAAATTTACAACTTATGTAAATAAAGAATCAGTACGCTATTTATGCAAGACATTATAAAAATTAATGAAAAAACAAGTTTTATATTTAGAAAAATCTTCCTTCCATCGGAAGGTATTGGATTATGCGAGAGCATCGATATAAAAAAAATTTCTATTACTTCTTTTTCTATAATTTATACTTATAATTCTTATAATCAGAATGATATGCAAATTAAAAAATTAATGTTGTTGTGTATTATTGGTAACCTACAAAGTCTAATTATCTAATTTAAATGATAATAAAATGTTAGGACAATTTTAGATATAATAAGGTGTCGAATCAGCTTTATTCGTGTTACTTAAATAATTATTGTGAAATATGTTAGATAGCAGGTGAGTGGAATGTTCCAAAGATCAGACGGGAGATTTGTTAGAATTGAAGGCTCTAAGAATCGACCATGTTGGAAACGCTGCGCTGCCTGCAGATCATCGGAGGGGTCTGGGAACGCTCCCTCGTCCGGCCGCAGCAAGTCGAGAAGGAGCAGGAGTAGGCGTCCGGGCAGTCCAGCATGCAGTCCACCATGTCGCCCTCCACTTCGGTGAACTCCGGCTGTATAGTGGTCGAGTGGATGCCCTCGTTGTGGAAGAACTCCTTCACCTTCCCGGCCAGGATCATGTACTCTGACAGATTGCGACACCTGATGTGAGCCGAAGCGATTATCCGGTCCCCAGCCAACTGCCATATGTGGAACTCGTGGATACCGAGAACCCCATCCACCTTCTCTAACAGCTTTCTCTCGATCATTTCCACTTCGATGTGTGTAGGCACAGTTTGGAGCAAGATGAGCGAAGAGTCCCTCAACAGCGGCCAAACTGATCGGAGGATGATGATGACCATGATGATGCTCAGCGCAGGGTCGATGTAGAACCGGTAAGGCCAGTCGGTGAGCCAGATGATCGTCGCCGACAGGACCACGATAACAGAACCCATGGCGTCAGCGAGGACGTGCAAGAATACCCCCTTCATGTTTAGCTGCTCAGAAGAGCTGTTAGCACACTTAACCGTGTTAAACTGATCTGTGTTGACGGATTTGTCTCGATCAGAACACCCATCTCCATCCATCGATACGCCGTTGTTCAGCCTCTGAGTAGAACCATTGTCCTTGGAACGTGCATGACCGTGGTGATGAAACAAGAAAAGTCCAATTATATTCACCAACAGTCCGATCGAACCCACGACGACTATCAGCATCGGATTTCTTATAGGCTCCACTTGGAGGAACCTCTTCAAGGCTTCGATGAGGATGGAAAAGCACATGGCTGAAAGGAATACGGCGTTGACAAGGGCTCCCAATACCTCTGCTCTAGCCCATCCAAAAGTGTTTTTTGACCATTTTTTCGGAGACATTCTGATGGAGAGGAAGGCTATAGTCAAAGCTGCGACGTCGCTGAGCATGTGGAAACTGTCCGCGAGGAGTGCCATCGAGTTGGTGAAGTATCCGACCGATATCTCGACCATGAAAAAAAAAGCGGTCAGCCCAAACATTGACAACAAGCGGCATTTCTTTCCCGTTAACCTTCCCATTGGAGTATCACTCGGTGCTTACTTACGAGAGAATAATAGGGACTGGTAAAGTCGTATGGCTGAGATCATTATAGCTATATATTTCATGAGATCTTCATATCGATATATTGATCTAGGAATAACCTTTAAATAAATATTGTTTTTTCCCCACTTATTGGTAATTTAGTAAATTAACCTTGTTATGGATATATGTTACTAACATGTGTTGTAAAATTCAATGTTTTTCAGAGCATAAAAATTCATTTAAATTAAATATAAGATGAAATTATAATTCAGTGCCTGAGAGGTAAACTGTTGTAACGACAAAATTCTCGAGTTTCCAATTATTGATGTAACTGAATTGTAAAGGTGTATATTTCTAGCGAAAGGTATTCGTATTTATACTCCTGATGAATGGTGTTTTATATAACCTATTATTATTATTTATTTTTTTTACGACAGGAAATATGAACATTTAAAATTCAAAGTGCTCTCCTTTAAAAATTTAATAATGTCAGTCACGACAGTTTACCTCTGAGGTACAGAATTATAATGAATGTATAACTATCATAAGTATAAACAAATATTTCAATAAATGAACACTGACAAGCAAGAAACAGTTCTAAACCTGAATAGAAAAAAAAAATCAAATAGTAATTTTTCTTCAAGAACAATTATCGTTGATAATAAATAAACTCGAACAAACTAAACTTATGACTTTGATAATGTGATTTCGAGTCTTTCTGAAAGTAAGCCAGAAGTATACAATATATTTAATGAATAAATTAGGGTTCGGCAGAATCCAAGTTATTTTGGGAGAGTGTTTTTAACATATCGTAAGACAATGACACGTAATCTTAGTGTAATATGTAACAATCAACCAAAAAAGGTTTCACGTGTTTTACCTTTTATAAATATCCTCTAAATTAAAAAGAAAAATTAAAGATGAAACATAAATAAACCGCTATGCCATCGAACCTTTCTGTGTCGAAATAAACTTTAAACACTAACCTTGATGCCCGGCAAGTTGCACCCAAGGGTAGCGCTGCTTTTTGTATGTTTGAAAGAAGGGCGTCCACTGAACAATATTTCTCAATTTTCTCCATCCAGATGGCTAGAAAGAAAAGATAAATAAAAAAGATAATTAAAAAAAAAAGTACTCAGAAATTACAATAAACTTATAAATATAAGAAAAAAATGTTAATAATCTTATGATTAGTGTATAAAAATTCATTTCGATTGGTGTATACAAGGTTATACGAAAAATATAAATTAGGTGGTATTTTTCTTTCATCTTGTCTGATTCTTAGCTACACGACATATCGTACGTCAGCAAGAAGATGGTTACAACTCGAAATATATTAAATATGGATTATGCATACCGTTGGAATTAGAATTACAAAACCTACAATACCAGAATACAGTCAAATATTAATAATAGTTCTTTTGACGTGATACGCTAAATACCATATTCTTTTATGGCGAGGATTTAGGAGATTAACGCAGGGTTAATTAAGTTAGTACTGGAGGTTCTTTTTTTAAAAAGCAACTAAATTAAATTATACATGGTATGTATAAAGACATTGTTGGTAATATTTCTTTAAAAAAAGGATCTAAGAAACATACAAAGAATATTTCAACAATACCAGTAATATTCATACTGGACTTGTATACCAATATTTCAGATGATTGTGTACCAATATTTCAACAATACAATTATTGTGGACCCACCTTTTTATGAAATTGCACCAGTTAACTATTATACATTTATTAGCTTATTGAGATTTAATCAGATTTAGAAAGAGGTGCAAATTCAATATTTGTTTTTGGATAAATAAAATTATAAAGCTATCGAGTATCAACACATTGCAAACAAGGTGTTTTGATGATGCTTTTAATTTTATTTGTACTCTAAGATACTGAGATATAACTTCTAAAATCTTTTGACTTCAACAAAAAGGGTTTAGTGAAGTAACCACCCATCAAAATCACTGAAGTTTTAGTTTAGTTTTGGTGGTATAGTCTACGGGAACAAACGTTACTGTGAGGTGTGCTCATAATAGAATAATTAAAAAAAAAAAAACTTATAAAGAAAAAAAAAACAGTCAACCTTTCAACTCATTTGACCTAAGGGGGTGGGGGAATGTATGTACAGATACAAAAATCCGCTTACGTCAAAAACAGGGCAACATTTCGTAACCAACTTTGGCGGAACTGTTCAATTCTATAATTATTTAACTGTACAGCAACTGCCCCTTTGTTTTTAATACGATAAATAAGAATCAGAGGTATAAGATCACTCAAGTCCTTCAAAATTCTATATTTAATCACTAAAATTGATGATGACTAGGTGTTTTCCAAAAACATTAACATTTGTGCACCAAGCATAAATAAACCTTGTAACAGGCATCAAGGCCGCGTTATTCGCAGGAAATTTCACCCACAAACGGCTTCACAAATCAACATAATGACATCCACTTATCCCTGAGCACGTCAACCTACGCAGGCCATTCCTCGCTCGACGCAAATATGAATCGTCAACATGTTACATCGATTTTACGATATCAAATGCTAATATATTGATAGTTAAAACGTTACAATGCTACAACACATATTCCTTTCATTTGTAATATGACACCCACAAAGCTGGTCCATAATAAATGTTTTCATCATACAAATAACATTACTTAAGCAGCCATCACCAAGAATCTGTGAAACCAAGAATGTCTTAGAAAAAATATTACGTTAAATTGCAAAATACGTCATTTAATTTTTCCTGTTTTCTTATTTTAATACTTCGAATCTTGCAGTTGTTACTAGTTACTTTTTGTTTCATAATAATAGTAAAAGATACACATAACGAAGAGGAAAGAATAATCTATCATAAATATATTTTCCTATCAAAAAACAAAAAGTACACGCGTTTGTATTAGGTAGCTTGAACACTTGTAATGATGGAACTATTATAAGTTTATTATAATCTACTTATAGCTTTATTATGGGGCCCAGCTCTACTTAACTAGAGATTTTCACTACTAAAGCTTGAACGAAATATAGATTTTGAATGTTGCATCTAGTATCAACAAGGGCGTTTGATATGGAACTTCGCATTGTAAGGATCTAAGAGATCAAATATTATGGAAGCTCGGAAGACAAGTACATCATCCTGTGTATTGTAATAGGAAACTTTGTCTCTGATACGTTTTGATGAAGAACAACATTATAATTAACAGTTATTTTTATGATTTCTGACCAACCTAGTCGATCAGCCATTAAAAATATGAAAACATAGAGGTGAAAAATAGTATTATCAAGACATTCGGTCAGAAAATCTTTCTTGGCATTGCCCCTACGTTTCGACACAAGCGTGTGAGATATCGTCAGGACTAAATGAGAATTTAAATTATACATCAGAAGGAAAGCTATTTTACCTGCAAACAGATTTTGAGTATATAATTTAAAATTCTCTCTTTACATACACATGAATTATATTTAGTGATATTTTTGTTTCAATTTTAGCTCCGAAGATAATCCACATGCTAAGGTCAAAACTTAGGTATAATTAATATGGAAATTCAGATAGAAAATCCTGACTGTTAAGCACCACAAATACAAACATTTACATTAGAACTATAAAAACATTGATCTTAAGAAAACAGAAATAACTAGCTTGCAGCCAACCCGACATTATTGAATCAATGTCTTAAAAAATAATCGTAAAAATAGTCAACAAGTATTTGCGAAATCTTTATTCAATTATTTCCCTTAAGCGCGAACAAACGATAGCCATTTATAGTATGTAGTATTATGTCTCAGAGTAATATTTATTTTTCATCACACTCACCAGAAGCTTGTCTTTTTAAGAAAAAGAAGAAGAATACATCATGTTAAAATAAATAAAAAAGTTGATCTGAACCCATAGAAATGCTGATTGGTAGGAAGGAGGAATAGGACGATGGTTTTGAGCGATGTAAACTTCCTGACAAATTAGCAATAGATTAAATATCAAAGATGTTAAGGCCTTAATCTGAGCATCTTCTTCCTCGGTATAATTTACAGATTAATGCTTCAAATGGGCTCAGCATTGAGTTTCATGGGATTTAAAATATTGCTTTTTTCCTTAGGTTAATTGGAACACTCCAACATCAGATTCTGCCGGAACTGGTTCTTTTCCGCAATATTATAATTTAGATTCGTTCCATGAGAGCTTCCCTAATGTGGCTCGCCGTCAATAATTAAAAAAATATATATAATTTCAATCAGAATCATCAATTTATTTCGTATGACTACATTTCCTTTAGAAATTTTTAAAGTAAATCAGACGTTAACAGCGTAAAACAATAATAGATTTTAAGGTGATGTTAAACATTAGTTAACTATTTTATTCATACAGTATTCTTTATATGTAAAGCATACATCTAAAGCCAAGTTTTCGCCTATGTGTCAATTTTAACTGTAACATTTATAACTTCACACGAATAATACACACATTTGTAAATCCTCCAGTATTATCATTTTTCCAGATGTATAAATATTAAAAAATAGGATTAGGCGAAAAGCCAGGAATAGGCGAAACTTTGGATAAAAGTGTAGATTAAATTAGGATATTGAGGCCTACACTTAGGATGTGAATTAAACTCTATAAAGCTTATTAAAATGAGATTCTCCGAAACATTCCAAGCATCTTTGCTTGAAAATATTAGATTGCAACCTATCAATGTAAAAAAAAAAAGAATTTGTTAACATCTGTACTATAAGTATTCATTAGGGCATGGGATCTGTAAAATTTAGAAATATATGATCCTTCAACAGGGTTACTATGAAAGGGAGGAATGAAAAAAAAAAACTTGAAAACATCATAAAACAAATTACAGGGCAACTGTCTGATTGCAGAAGCTTCTAAATTTCTTTAATAACGGTTCTTCTCTGAAATGTGTATAACCTCAAGAAAAGAAATTTGTGAAATATTAGTCCAGATTATTCTATGGCTTTAATGTAATTTCATAATTTAACAAAATGTCATAATTTATACTTCTTTTATTATCAAATTATATATTTAACATAGTTCAGCACCTAAGCTATTTTTCTAGATTTAAAGGGGATATCTTAATTAAATCTAAGAAGCTGAATCCATTGAAACTATGAAAATAGCCTATTTTGTAAAGTTTCACGAGATTTTAAAAGCCAAACTGTTCATGTTCAGGGTTTGCGGTACTTAAGCAACTGTTGAATGTGAGAAAGACAGTCTTTCAAATTGGTTTTATGACAGCCTGGCTCTCAGGTGCCGCGATTGAATGTGTTCATGTATTTTTCAATTTATACAAAGTCAGAACCAGAGATTTTACTCTAGTTGGGTAGAAGCTTTGGCTACAATAAAATAGTTTAATACTATTTTGTAGTTTATTGACCGCAACCCCGGACTTTCCTCATCAATAAATCAATTTTTAAATTTTATAGTTTAAAAATAAATTATTGTATGAATTTATGTATGTTTTTTATATAAATCCGAAGGATGGCATGTTTTATTTCTCAGCCAGTCCATTTTATTCATTGGACTTAAATGTAGATTTCTTACATCCTTATTAAGTAAGTAAAGTAAAACTGATTTTTTTCTTCTTTTTTTTTTTTTATCGATGGTCCTATTTTTTTTTATTGCCTTCCTCTTTCCGCATTAGCGAAATCGAACGTTCATTAAAAAGTGAGAAAAGTATCCTTTTGGCGATTTTTTCTCGCGAAATTAGTATCGGCTACCGTTAGGCGACACATCAGATCAAAGCCGTCCTTATTAAAAATAATAAGATGTGAATGCCAACTTGGAAAGAGCTAGGGTGAGAACCTGGCAGTCATATATTTTACTTTAATTTGGTCCGATCCGGCCGATAATGGTATAACGGTTCCGGATGGCACTTCCGATCTTGAGAGCTTTCCTCCAGGGAACAATGACAAAGAATGCTGAAAAGGAGGAGGACGTAAAAACGTGGAAGGTTTCACTTAGTTATCCATCAACTTTATGACCGGAGGAACACGAAGAAACCAAAAACCTTTTATTTTATTTTAAAGAGAAAGCCTCAAAGGAATGGTACTTATATATCTTGACTGTATTTTTAAATATTTACCTTTAGTAAGTACCATGTGAAAAATTAAATGCTAATTACAGTCCATTACAGAAACAACGTTAGTTATCATTTTTTTAGGTTTCAGAATGAGAACTGACGATAATCATTGTAATGGAAAGAATTAGAATCAGACCGTTAAGTTGAATGGAGCTTTTTTTATATTGAGTGATCAATTCAATTTATCCAAATAGGATAATGTGATAACATAATGATCTTTTAGCTAATTAAAATAAAATTTAACAAAAAAATTTTCGAATCAGGGAAATAATCATTTTTCTCAAAAAATATTTTTGTTGCGGATTTGCAACGAATGGTATAAATGATTTGAAAGGATGTATTTTAATTTTTTATTTCTTCTTTGTCTTATAGAGACGACTGTGAGTAGTAGGGACAGCATCGAAATATAACAACCAGGCGTCAGTTATATGCCTCTTTTAGGACATCGGCACTACGTAATTGAGGATCAATAATTATGAAAGCAGTTAAAAATTTCTAAGAAAATCTAGGATATTATCTCTTCTATGCAGTTCTGTTACTATAGGTTAAATGATGAAATACTAACACATTACCAGTTGTAAATTTAAAAAAAAAAATACACCCGAGAGGGATAAAAGGAATTGAACAACCTAATAATCCTTAGTGTATTTACATACGAGTCATAATTATAGGTTGAGTTTTATTTCCCTTTAGAGTTTGATGAATGTCTAAGGATAATTTACGATAACGCAAGGATTTTAAACATATATATTTCCTATTTAATATTGGTAATGAAATATGTAAACAATTATTCAAATTAAAAGAGCTGAGTTACCGCCTTAATAACCAGCGACATGAGGTCCTACCGAAAATACCCCGAGGGAACCGGGCAGGAACCACCTTCCCCAAGGTTAGCAATGCTAACTATCTCGTCCGGACAGGATTTTTAAACCTTAAAAGCAATTCATTTTCAACGGAAAGGCAATCTAATTGCATGTATTTATTTACCTATATCGAATGTTATTAATGGTAACAATATTCTGGTTATGACGATGTATAAAAAAAAAAAATATGTGAATAACAATTGTTAACAAGGAAACTACATTGAGAATAGCAATTTAAGCCAGTAGGAGGATACTCAAGCCCAAGGTTAAGTGCTCTTTCCGGACTTGATTACTTACCATCAGATCATGGAATATTTAAGCCATATAGGTCATGCTATCTGTAAATAAAGATATAGATAAAGACGTTAATAGAATCTATCAGCTTATTTTTTTTTTAATAGTTGTGTAATATAAATAAATTCGTGTTACTCATTTCATCTCTTATATTAATAAGAATACCGTACTTAAGGGTACGTATTTATTTAATTAAAATTATTATGAAATTTATCAAAGTATCTTGGATAGAACGCGTTTTTCAATATCCATAAAAGACTACAAGTATAGCTAAAAATATTTATGAATCATTGTTGCTAAGGAAAACCGGACAAACATAGAGCAGACTTGGAGGCTTTTTAATTTTTCTTTGAATAAATATTCAAATATCATATTACCCCCAAGACTACAAAAATTTATAACTGTCTACCCTCGACAATGGTAAACCATCCGTCAAACCACTTACATCAGACGTTTACAGAAAACTTGTAAAGTCTTTGTAATGGGATAATGTCTGATTTTCATTTTGCTCAATTCCTCGCGGATAAGAGTAGGTTGGCATTGCCGTAGTAAAATAATGATCCCAGGGGCGGATTTCCCCCTATCTCATAATCACGTGGCTGATAGCACCATTTTGGATTAGATTATAAAATTGTATTGAGAAGGCCTGCGATCTAAACAACTAAAAGTGTTATGTTTAGGTCATAGTAGGTAACTACCTAATTGCATCATGATTCGTTTAAAATACAAAAAACATTTGGCAGAGGCCTGGATTTGAAACAGTATCTACGAATATAAGGTTATGAAGTCGTAAATATTTCAGTAGATATCTCCCGTTTCAAAAAACCATACCCATGTTTATTTTAAAGAGATTTTAAATTTAATTATAAACCATAAAATTAATTTGTAGAAATAAAATGAAAAAGAGTGACATATTCAATCAGGGATGTACAATGCATTAATGTTGTTAAACCATCTAAACCGCTACTGTTTCTCCAACTACTAAACGGTTGTCAGGTGTTTCTAAAGATTCAATTTCTTAATAAACGTCCATAATACTTTTTTGATTATCTTTTAGCTCATTTGATGTAAAGATAAAATTACATTTCTACAACAGAGAGGCTTGAAATTGGAACCAGGTGTTAGATAAGGTGTTACTTTGTTACCAACTTATCTACCTCAATACAACTAAAGTAAATATTTGGCCTAACGTAAATCAAAAATGGTTAACGAAGGAGAAATCGCTGATGGGTTTAAAACTTCAGGCTTGAAATCTGAATTCATTCCAACGGCGTGCTGAAGTAAGATGATGAAGATATGATATATAAGATGATGACCCGCCACGAGGTCGTTAGGATGAGACCATACGGAGTGCTGGCAGGGAGCATACAAAGAAGCCCCTGAGCAGCCATGCAGAAGCCGGAGGGTAAGCAAGCAGTCGACTGGATCACTCTAGACTAGGATGGAATTAACAAGTCAAATGGAGCGGAGCCTATCGGTTCTATAAGAGCCTCTCTATACCACCGCCACCAATTACAACGAATGGTACAAGTCCATCTTGTAGCCCGTCCAGACCATTCCAGGCCGATCCTAATACCTATTTATGAGGGATCCTGGCTACTTCTGTCCTTACCATTCAATGTATTATCCTTTTGATTTTCTCTTTATAGGTGCATACTTTTTATTTTCTTATTTAAATTAGAGATGAACATTCAATAAATTAAATATCTTGCTGAAATTTCTTTTTATAAACATCACAATTACCTTCGTTTGAGATGATCTGACAATCAACAAACTTCCTATAGGTTCCTTCATCTTATTTTATTTTATTATTGGGTGTTTGACGTTTCCAGAGTCTTTGTAACCATCAAAAGAAGATTCACATTTTTATTTTTACAACAATAAAATGAAATAAGAAATAATTTAATTAATCATTAAAATTAAAGATAATAGAAACATCTCAATCGGGGGGGGGGGGTGCAATAATAATGTAAAACAAAGTTCTATTCAATTTTGAACCACAAGTAGCAATTTAAGTCGTGCGGCACTTGAATTTAAGCAATTTAAGGACCATTTAGAAATATCTTTCCAGAAGAATAACTGAAAACATTTTCGTACTTGAAATTGACTTTCATTCTCACAACGGACATCACAGAAGGGAAGACATAAATCCTTAGAGGGTTTAAAAAATCTTTAATAATTTAGAAAACTACTTATTAAGGATGACTATTAATATCATATAATTGTCTTAAAGTTTAAAGCTACCAACTGACATTATAAAATTGTAACCCAGCCTACCAGACTCACAGATAACATCGGCTGCATGGTTGCTCTCAGATAGCAACCCTTATTTAGAAGAATCGACCTCACTTCAGCAATTAATAGTAGTATCCAACGGCTATCATTATACCAACGTAAAAGGACCCAAGACCAAGAAAGAGAGTTTAACAGAGAGTTTTTACTTGTACTAATTGATACATGACTATCTCTGTCCTTATGAAATCTTCCAGGTGTGAAAGTTTATTTTATCAGTTCTATAATGTGAATTTTAAAATATAGAATGTTTAATACGAAAAAACTCAAAAGAAAATATCATATTGAGTATAATAGTAAACGTGCTGGGGACTTTCCTTCGCGAGTACAAAGACATTTAGAAGAAGATCCGTTCATGAATTGCTTACAAAAACTGGTCAATCTCTACCGTCTATGGTATTAAAGCAAGTAATTGATGTGAGGCGGGACATACAGCTAGCTCGATGCAATCCATTCAGAGACAACTTAAACCAAAGGTACTGTGACAGTTTCAAGAACACCACAGGGTAGCTAGGTGGTTCAAAAGCAATTGGGAAAAAAAGGGTTCCTAAAGGAGGGAGCATTGCGTAAGGTAGTCCATCAAAACCTTAGAAGGCACATTTTTACAGGGTCATGAACTTTTAAGGGGATTTGGTTGGTCACACACACGGGTTTGTTTTTATTCTTATGTGAAGTAAGTATATTAAAAAACAAAACAAAAAAAACAGCAACAACATATGGATTCAGTTTATTAAATCTATATAAATAAAGATGAAATTCTGTTTGTTTGTTTGTTCTTTATAGAAATCCATACCGTTTGTCCTAAATTCTCCAAATTTCGCTCAGTGTTTCTTTCATACCAGGTGCGAACACCTGTCCATATTAAAATTGCATAACTTCAGCCGATCTTCAGCTGATATTCTTTATTGTTATAAAAATCGTAATGATCTCGCTTTACATTGGTTTTTACGAAATCGACCGTGTGAGTCGATAAAAGTCTCACTTCATAGATTTTATAGATTTAAAAAATGAAATTCTCCGGGTGAAACCGGTATATACAGCTAGTATTTTATATTACGCGACTAAAATATAACAACTCAACGAATATCCACCAAAGCCAATACTAGTACAAACTATATTTTAAGTAGATTTTGGTTTTTCATTAGATTTTCCCGACAAACTTTGCACAGACTCTACTCGTAGAAAAATAAATAATGTAATCACAAGTATGAATGGTTAAGTTTTCTTTGTTTTACTTTCTTGTAAAGAAAGTTTTTTTTTTTTGTTTTTTTTTTCGGTTGGCTCACAGACCTTGAAGATCTTTAGCCGCCTCAACTAGCCTATTCCACCTCTGTCTATCTTGGGCGATGGCTTTCCAGTTCACCACTCGATGTTCGGTGGCTTCCTTCTTGAATATGTCAGCCCATCTCGTTCTGGGTCTCCCTCGCGATCGGGTACCGACCACTGTTGCATTCATCGTTATGTTGAGGGAGCCTGATGGGTTGCTTCTTGCCACGTGTCCCGACCATTTTAACCTCTTAGCTTTCATATCGTGCGCTATCGATTGTTGGGTTTCCCCTATAATCTCTTCTTTAGTCTTTCTTTTCCAGAGTCCCAGTTCATTATCCCACTTCGGGCCTACAATTGTCCTTAGCACCTTCCTTTCGAATCTTTCGATTCTTGCTTGTAAGGTGCTGGTCAATGTCCAAGTTTCACACCCATACATTAGCACGGGTTTGATTATTGTGTTGTAGACCCTGATTTTCAGTGGGCGGCAGATTTTCTTAGATCTGAGGACTCGAGAAACCGAGAAGAATGCACGATTGGCACTGGCTATTCGTTGATCGACCTCTGTTAGTTGGTCGTTTATTGAGGTTACTGTACATCCGAGGTATTTGAAGTTATCTACTTTAGGGAAGGTATAGCTTCCTACACTTATATCGTCGATTACGTGTAGGTTCCGGCTTACTATCATGTATTTCGTCATATTTTGATTAACTTGTAAGCCGATGTCTCTCGCTAAAGTGATCAGGGAACCGGCGAGTGACTGGATGTCCTCTTTCTTACTGCCTAGCACAGTCCCATCATCCGCATAGGCGAGGAACTTATGCATTTTCCCCACCTGCACTCCCCCCGCTTGCCTTGGTACATTCTCGGATGACTTTTTCCAAGGCCAGGTTGAACAGCATCGGGGATAGGCAGTCGCCTTGTCTTAATCCTGACTTCACGTCGAAGCTTTCAGTCATTTCTCCTTGTACCAGGACTCGGCATCGGGATCCATTAATACACGCCCGTGTCAATCGTACCAATTTCCCTGGGAAACCCAGTTCCGTCAGTATTTTCCAAAGACAGCTCCTGTCGACCGAGTCGTAGGCTGCTTTGAAGTCGATGAATAAGGCGTCCACATCTTGATTTATTTCCCAACGTTTCTCGAGTATCTGTTTTAGGATGAAGATCTGATCGGACGTGCTTCTTCCTCTTCTGAACCCTGCTTGGTAGTCGCCAAGGGACTTTTCATAGTATGGGTTCATTCTGTTTAGAATTATGTAGGTCAGGATTTTGTATGCGACAGGGAGTAGTGCTATTCCTCTATATGATCCCACATACACTCATACATGGATCCCTTTTTCAGAATGGGGCATATGAGACCTGTGTTCCATACGTCCGGGAGCTTTTCCTCTCTCCATATTTTCAGGATGAGCTGGTGTAGATGACTCACCCCCTTCCTTGAATAGCTCACCAGGTAAGCTATCTATTCCAGGGGCTTTTCGCCGCTTTACCTTCTCAATCGCCATCTGTACATCCAGTAGATCCGGCTCCTCTACCACATCGCTGGGATGGTCCTCAGCGTGGTCCATGTCCTCATCCTCTGAGGGATCTTCACTGTTCAGCAGCTGCTCAAAGTAATCCTTCCAGATTCCGAGCACTTCGTCTTTGACTGCTGTCAGTTTGCCTTGTTTATTTTTCATTTGAGTGCTCCTACCCATGTATCCGGTTCTTTCTTTCCTGATGTCAGCATAGAATTCACATATTTTACCGCCCTTCCAGTTATCTTCTATCTCCGTGATCTTTTGAGACAAGAATTCTCTCTTTGCCTTTCTCAGTGTCTTGTTTACGGCTTTCGGAGCAGCTTCATATCTATCTCGGGATTCTTTGTCTCTTTTGCCTAGGCTGAGGATCTTCAGTGCCCTTTTATCCTCCACAGCCTTACGGCATTCCTTCATGTACCATTTCTTTGGTTGACGTTTAGCCTGGACTCCTATCACCTTGTTCGCTGTCTCCTTCAAGACCTTTTCAATTCCCGCCCAGTGACTCTCAATTGGCGTACTCTCTAGGTCGAGAAGTTCGAATTTATTGGTCAGCTCTATTTGGAATCGTGATTGGGTCTCCGGATCCTTTAGTCTTTGGATTTCATATCTTATTCGTTTCAGGTCGCAATCTGTCTTCTGGATTCGTCTAACCCTTTGGTTAAACTTGACTACCACCAAGTCATGGTCCGAACCACAGTCGGCTCCCCTAAAGCTCCTCACATCTTGAATGGAGCTTTGGTGTCGCTTGTCGATCAGCACGTGGTCGATCTGGTTCCTCCACCTGTCCCCAGGACTTGTCCATGTATACTTATGAATCTCCTTATGCGGGAACTTGGTGCTGGTGACTACCAGATTCTTAGCAGCTGCAAAGCTTACATATCTTACTCCATTTTCGCTGCTCGTTTCATGAAGACTGTGCGATCGAATTGTTGGCCGAAACTGACGCTCCCTTCCGATCTTGGCATTGAAATCCCCAATGACTAGTTTTACGTCATACCGTTGAATACCGTCGTACACTTGCTCAAGTTGCTCATAGAAATCGTCTCTCATATCATCGTCCTTCTCTTAGGTTGGTGCGTAAGCGTTTATGATGGAGATGTTGAACCATCTTCCTTTGAATCTAAGCACACTTATCCGATCGCTAATAGGGACGAAGCTTAGGATTGATTTCCGAGCCTTGGGGTTACTATAAAGGCAGTTCCTCCGGTAAAGTTTTGTTTGTTCCTTCCACTGAAGAATATCGTGTACCCATCGATAGTGAGTTCACCATCCTCGGGCCACCTAACTTCTTGTACGGCTATTATGTCAGTAGCGTACCTTTTAGCTTCCTCCACTACTGTTTGGGCGGCTCCAGAAGCTCCGAACATTCCACGAGGCAAGACGGAGTCCTTTATACAAAGCCGGGGTCGTTACCAGTTTTAGACTATCAGTTCCGAGGCTAGTTTTTGGTTTCGTAATCAGGTAAAGTTTTTACATAGTCGGGTGATTGACCCAACACATAACCCCCGTTGACCTTGGAGGTCCTGTAATGAGACGTCTCCAGTAGACTGACGGGCCTCATCACGCCCGGGGGGGAGGGGGGAGTTTGGACTTCGTGGCTTTCATCGGCGGGTGGTCACCCAACTGGGGCGGTCACCCATCCAAGAACTAAACACGCTCGACGTTGCTTAACTTTGATTACCTATTGCAACTGTCTTTGTCCACTCGGCCATCCCGAGCCCTGAAAGTTTTTACTTTCACTTACCTTTATATGAAATGTATAGTTCAACGGAAATACACGTTTTGGGGCCCCCTGAGACCAAATAACCAAGTCCCGTGAAATAGTCTGTGAGTGCGTGTGTGTGTGTGTGTGTGTGTGTGTGTGTGTGTGTGTGTGTGTGTGTGAACAGGCTAGCTCAATAACTATAAAACGTGCGAACTTGAAATTGGGTATTTAGTGTATGTTTATGCCCGCGATGTGACAGCAAAAATTTCATCCAAATTGCTCAAAGGGGTACTTTATTTAATAACTTTTTACGTTTTTTTCGATTTTCTGAAAATCGGCTCTAACGATTTTGATTAAACAGAGTATTTGATGTATTAATATGCCCGAGATATGAGTGTAAAAATTTCATCAAAATTGATTAACCTGAGGGAGGACTTTACTTAATAAATTTTGTATCATTTTCACGTGTTTTTTTTATTTACTCAAAAACTGTTTTAACGATTTTGATTAAACTCGGTATTTGGTGTATATATATGCCCGTGATGTGACAGTCACAATTTCATCAAAATTGATCAATTTGAGGGGGAACTTTATTTCATAACTTTTTTTCCGATTTCTACCTTTTTTTTCGATTATCTCAAAAACGGCTTTAACGATTTTCATGCAAATGAAAACAAAAATAAGAATGTCTGACTTTGAGAAGTGGAAATAAACAAAACGCATTAATTTCTAATCTAAGGAAGTTGGTAAGTGAAAGTTGTGTGTTGCGCGCACGCACCAGATTTTTTTTTTTTTTGTAACATCACCCAGTAAATTTTTAATTTTTAATTCAATCCATAAACTTCCGCAATTATTAAATTATCAAGCAGCGGACATTCCTCTAGAATGTCTTATCATCAGCCGTATGTTTTCTCACGTCAGGGTGGTGTACGTTTGTCAATGAGGAAACCATGCATTAATCCTGTGCGGTCAATTCTTAGCCTGCTAAATGACCACCTGTTCTTGTCTAAAATATCTGATGGAACTTTCCCAAGACGATTTACCATAGTCAATATTTTTTATCTTTTAGGTTGCTTCAGTAGATAGCCACAGGTCTTACATGTAAGGGGGGGGGGGGGGCACAATGAAACACGGGGCACAAAGAAACAGTCGATGCGAACCAAAAGGTCTAGTGCAACCAAATTCACACGGCGAGCGGTAAGGGTGACTCCAAACAATGTCAGCAATTTTCCCTTTTCTACTTACGTGTATGTGACAAACTCCAGACACGAACCGATTTTCGTCTCTAGGTATGAGTCATTATTTTATTCAATCTGCTCTTACAACTTCTTCATTATGCATGTATCTCTTAAGATTTTGCCTGACTTTATATATACTTATACATACATATACTTATTAGTAAACAACAATGAAAAAAAAAAGTTGAAATGCAAATCGTTTAAAATAGGAGACACGGAGGAGAGACGAATAAATAAAGACATACACTACATATCTAGTCTTGTAATCAGCTGAAGTATACCACTACCTAAGTATGAGTATGAATTACTGTAGGGTATTGTTCTTCTAGGCGCCTGACATGTCACACTATTATGTAGGCAACAACAGCCTGACAATCCACTGATTGTGAATGATTGATTTGGCAGGCCTGGGTCAATATATAATCCCTGAATAAAATGGAATGAATTTTTCATTACTGTTCATCTTAATACTGAAATTACTGATCTTATAATAATTTTAAAAAATAACTTGTCTTAATAAAATAAGAAAGTACATGGATTCTAATTTGCCAAAAGAAATTAATTTTAAAAATATATTTATCATTAATAATTACTTATGTAGAAAAAACAAAAAAAAAAATCAAGTAGAGGATCGACTACAAAAAAATGTCAAAATTTATAGCTGTAGAGTTAAAATTACAATAGTTCAAAGATTAGGTTTCACCAGTTTGATGCTGAGGTTAGTTAATGTATAAATGAAGTAAAATTAGCGAAACAGTTATTAATAGTAAATAGTTGGTCATACAATTATGATCACTTTCAAAAAATGAAACCCCTCAGATTGCCTCTGTGTCACACATTTTCGTGATGTATATTTATACTTTAAAAAGATTACAATAGGGGACTATTGCAACTCATGATCAGAATTCAACCTCTTGCAAGAGAATCATATGTACAAACACAATGTGATATTTATGTAGAAATTGGGTCAATGGTCTCAAATGATAGTATACATGGTGTTATTCAGTGATAAACGGGGTTAATGGACTTAGCGGAATCAAAACAAATAAGTCCCAGAAAAAATAAATAATTTAAAATTTAAAAGCCTATAATCAGCAAATAGCACCAATCTTAGTCGCCTTCAACAATAGAGTTCAATAAATAATCGGAAAATTAAAACAACAGAACAATCAGAGATCAAAAAGAAACCAAAAAGTAACAAAGTTATCTTACGAGAAAGGAACATCCCACAAAAGTTATATGAGAAACCGTAAACTTTTGTTACCATACATTAAAAATTTTTATGGCTGAATTCATCATCCTTGTGTTCAGACTATAATAAATTCGCTCTGACATGAGAATTAACTAAACTCGAAAGTCAAATTTCGGATAGAAGTTAAAGACTTTGGTTGGACACTGATGAATACGCGATTACGAAGAAGAAAATGAAAAACAAAATAAAAAATGAAAAGGTAACCTTGAAAATATCAAAGAGGGCGCAGGGAGGGCGGGCGTGGGCGCAGGTCACCGACCGGGCTGGAGTACGCTACGTTCCCCGCCGCGTCGCTTCCTTCAACATTTCGGCCATTTTGTCAGAAAAATGGTGTGGTTCATACCATCAAATAGAATCAACCAATTAAAGTTAATAATATTGGTAAAAAATTATGTCATTATAATCCTTGGGAATCTCAATCTTTCTACTTCCCATTACACGAATATCTAACCAACCTTATTATCAATCTCTTAGGTATCTTCATTCGTAATTCTCGCTAGCTAGTATCATTTAAATAACACCTGTTTCCCCACAATCAGTTAACAATGTATAAATGTTAATCCTTTCCCAATTTTCAAATAATTTATAATTTTTTCAAAGTGTTGATAATTTTTGAAAGCTTGAAATGGTCATTCATAGGAAATGGACCAAATGTGCTAGAGTAACTAGTGAGTTTATTATTCTTTTAAAATTGAATAAGGTTTATCTAATGTCACTGACTTGAGAACTTGGCTTAAGATTGTAATAAATTAAATGTGTAACAGAATAATTGGAAAAAAATACCCTTAACAAAATATCCTGGGTTTCATTACAAAGTCAAATTTTTGTTATGAAATATATATCTAATTACCTATATATATATATTAGAAGGAATTATGAGTATGTTTGGGTTTTATTGGACTTTGTTATGACATCCAGGATATTTTGAAAATTTAATTTTTTTCAAACATTCAGCAATGAAAATTAGAATACCGAGGGGAAAAAAAAAAGGATTTATCTAAATCAACTAAAAACCTTGTTGAAAAAAATAAATGCAAATTGATGATACTAGTAAGGAACTAAAAAAGAAAATCAGGTCCAATACTTTCACTTACCTTCTTACTTAGATTAGAAATTGACGTGTTTTGATAAATATGTAACCGTCCTTCCTCAAATTCACACATTATTCCACATTCATTTACTTATTTTTGTTTGTATTTGCTCTCTAAAGTGCACTAAAAATTTGTATTGTTAAATAAAAGTTTTACTTGTAATTATTCGGCAATACAAGCGTAATACTCCATCGCGTCTGATTTTATAATTCTCTTTATAAGTAGTTTTTGAAAACTACATTAAGTTAGAATGGAAAAAAATAATTTCCATTAAATGTGTACGTTTCAAAACACGTTGACAACTCTTTCCCATGAACAGAACGTCCTTAATTACGAACAGTTGTCTGTCATTGCGCATGGGATGAGCATCTTTTAAAAGTTGTAATATTTCTCTTTTTTTCTCCTGTATATGTTTAATAGATTTTTTTCATATTCAATATTTAGCCATTTCGTAGTTTTAGGCGTAACGAGAGACAATTAATTTCTGCACATAACAAAAAAAAGGTACTTTAAAGGTAAACAAAAAAGCACCCTTCCCAATTAAAGCCCCCTCAGAATATTTTTATGATGACAAAACTTACATGATATTAAAGAATAATTGATTCTTACTAAACATGACGAGTTTGATCAAAATCGTGAGAGTCGTTTTTGAGAAAATCGAAAAAAAACAACAACGTAAAAATGGGAAAAAAGTTATAAAATAAAATTACCCTCCGTTTGGCCAATTTTGATGAAATTTATGCTGTCACTTGGCAGGCATATACATACACCAAATACCGAACTTTTTCACGATTTTACTTTCCCCTAATATATATTTCATATACAGGGTAGTTGAAAGCAAAAAGAGTAAATAGCATTAATCGTTATACGTAACATATAAGTAATTGCTTTCATGACAATAAAAAGCAGTTCTTTTTGCTAGTTTTTCATCGCAAATTCGTCATTTCCGATTTAAAAAAAAAAAAAAAAAAAAAAAATCATCCTCATTATATCCGGACTTTAGACCTTTGGACCATTGTTAGTGTCAAATGTTTATTTATTTATTTATTTTTTTTTTTTATTTTTTTTTTTTTTTAATAATGTTCTTGTGATACATTTCAAAGCAAGGCAATAAGCTCAAAGGTACTTCATAAACATCACAGCAATACATCGTTAATTTTCTATTTTTGTGTTTACTACGAACTATACTGTGGGACTTGAACAGGTTGGCCTATGCCAAACCAGGTATAAAAAGGTCTGGCCACTCAGACCTGGCATAGAATGAAAAGCGCTACTTACTGGGTAATCAAAGAGTCCACAGATTGATTTAGAGACCGCTAGATGCCGTTTCAGCGGCACAGAAATATGTGCGAGTAGCAGACGTTCAGAATCACAAATCTGTGATAGTAGCACTGGAGGCGCGCTCCTTAAGCGCACAAATCTGTGTTAGTAGCACTAGAGGCACGCCTGCCCACAGCACATATCTGTGTTAATAGCAGTTAAAGGGTTAAAAGTAGTTACTTCATTCATGGATCGAACAATATTGGTATGTCATAAAATAAACATCAATTGTTTTTTAGCAAAAGATAGCAATAAACAATGACGACATTGCAAGAAAGATGAATAGGCGCACGATGATGAGCTGGTGGTCTTTAATAGTTACATGGAAAAGCCGAAAGTTTAAGTCACATCCAGATATCCGAAGGACGTTCCAAACGTAGGAAATACTGCTTATTAGCGAGGCTGAGTCTAATTTTGGTCATAACTATTTGTGAAACGTAAACATGCGATGACGTCGGAAACACCTGTCAGTAGTATCTAGTGTAGGCTTCAAGCGTCAGCTAGGAATACATTAACATCTTGGATAATATCATAACAAACAGAATAGGCAAGGTAAAGATACGGGTAAATAAACATACAAAAAGCTTTCAAGGGGAATTTCAGAATTAGATGAATCAGATTTAGAAAATAAAATTGAATGATGGTCTCTATTTAGTGAATAGTAGTAATTTCCAGTGGCTGATTTAGCACGAATTTTTGGGTTAATGACCCCCCTGTCTCATAATCACGTGACGGCACCATTTTTTGTAAGAGATTATTGCCTTGAATTAATAAGGACTGTGATCTAAACATCCAAAAGTGTTGTGTTAAGGGTAGAGCAACTGCCTAATTGCATTATTCGTTTAAAAATACCAAACAATTTGATGGTGGGTCAAGAAGCCCTGACCCCCTCCCCTAGATCCGCCCATAGTAATCTCTCAAATAAAGTGATAGTTCTATTCAGATTTCAAATATTGTACTGATAAAATACTATCTAAAAAACAAAAGGAAAGAAAACCACCACACATAAGTGTCTTTTCGCATGCTCTTGAGCCAAAGATTTTTTACTGGAGTGCCCAATACATCCCTTAATTATATTATTGATATCAGATTATCAAACTTTTGAATTTACGTTATTAAAATTCTTAGATGGAGATGCTTTAACTGTAACATCTGCCGCAAATGCCAAAAGTTAAGAAACGATACCCAGGTCATATATTGGCAAAAGTTCTAAAAAACACAACCGTAGTAGATATCCGAGTAGTTATAATATAAACAATAACCAAATTCCAAGTAATGAGAAGTTCTATTTATTTTCTCCCTCTCCATTTTTCGGCAACACTAGCTAAAGCAAATTAAGGAAACTGACTATTTTTCTTAGTTTCCAATAAAAAAAACTTCAACGCTATATTGCCTATCCAGATCCAGGTGTCTTTCTAGATTCCCAACCCGTGTTACATCTTTAATATTCTATTCTTCCACTTTTCAGTCGCTAGTCTGAAGGTGTCTTAGGCTCTATTCCATTCTTCCGAAGCTTCCTGGACACGGATGTTCCAATGTCTTCGTTGATGTTTTTGCAGTTAGTAAAAGAAGAACGCAATGAGGTTTGAAACCAAAGATTAAGAGGATAACATACTCGCTGAGAAAGAAGACATACAATGCCTATAAGAAAATTTTCCGGTTAAGGGACTTTGTTTAGGAAGGAGAAGCGTTGTTGACAAAAGAAGCTGCAACAGATAATGGCAGAAAATATTATTTTGAACTTAAAAGCAAGTTCTCACCACCAAAATTGGTTCGTTCCACTGAATTCTCCGAGAATGCCAGTCTTAAAAAAGACAAATTCTGTATAGTTGATTAGATAGGTGGAATCCTATCTTTGTCTCATTTATTTTTTTGTTAATAACCCGAGGTCTAATGAAACTGTTATTTTGTTTAGGAACATAATACAGTAGCAGAATCGGAATTAAAATTTAATTTAATACAGATACAATTAAATTATAAATTTAATACAATTTAGATATATACATAAGAAAATGTTCATTGGCTTATATATAATTATTGTTCAATTACATCACAACCACACTCTACGAAAAATTACTATGACGTATATAGGCATACATTTTCATAATACCTTTCATCGAAAACTAACAACGCGCCTTAGGACAAAAATGTATATATATACCACAAACGCATATATCCTACACTAAGGTGAGATATTTATTAACATAACTCGACTATCCTGGAAGACCACACATTTTAATAGCGCAAATTTGCCAATCGCATCTCATTAAAGCCAACAAGAACCTTGTTTTGAGCGCTAAATAATAATTTTAACGACTTACTACGGGTGACTGTCAAAAATGTAAAGGAAAAGAAATCAATAAAATTTTCATATTGTGAAATAAGGTATGATATTCCTAAGCGTGTATGTGTATAAAAAAATAAGTTTAACATTTATGGTTAAGTTTATAATTTCCGATGGCTCGTTTAGAAACCTCAATAAAATTTTTGTCTGATTCTAAAAATCTCCAGTTACCGATCGAGTTTAATTTATTTAATTAAAAATTAGTTATATCTTGTTTTTTTAACTTCAAAAGTCTAGCTAAAGAGGTACATCCGATATTTTTTTAAACTAAAAAAATTAATTGGAATTGAAAAAAATAATCTATAAACAATACGAACATCCCATACTGAAGTAAATAACAACGTAACAAATTACAACTCTATTTCTAGACTATTTATCTTTTAAGTGTAGAATGGACGTCAAGACTTCATTTCTATTCATGAAATGTTAATCATGTTTACATGTTATAAAGTACGGGTTCTATTTATGGTGCGTAATTCAATGAGAGAACCTTCGAAATCATACAAAGTTATTTCGGAGCCTCAGAAATGAGTCATTTTATTGTAATTATTACCAATAGAACTAAGAATAGTTCTGGCATTAATATATCAAATTATTTATAAGAAGAATCTGTTTCTCTCAGACAGATGCACGAGCCTAAAACATTATTGATATTTTAAAATAAAACAAAGCTATATAATAAAAATCATATATAAAATTTTTTTAATTTCAATTTAATCAGATTAGACCAGTTAATTAAGATTGGACTAGTGTTGAAACGCTGGATGAAGAATCATAAAACGAAACTAGAACTAAAATTACATGAATGGTCTATATAATTTAATTATTTTTAGGATCAAATTATGATTGAATAATATCAATGTTACGAATTTTATAGTTTAAAACGACACATTCAGAATAAACTTCAGGGAGGAGCTCAAAGAGAAAAAATGGCAAATGTTTCATATAATTTAATTTAGATGTCACAATTCAACATTGGTGTCTAACAAAAAATAAATATATAAAGTAGTGATTACCATTATAATATTAAGCTTAATTGTAGTAAATTAAATTTACAGTTGAAAAATTACAGGTCTATCGTGCAAAAGATTGTGGGAAAGAAATATTATTAAATCGCAATAATTCAAATTTTTCTTTTTCGATTTTTCATAGAAAAAATGAAGAAATTCTATAACATCACTTATTATATTAGAAGTCCACACTGATATCTTAGAAACTCCATATATTTTAGAAATTTTGGAAAATCGAAAAAACAACAATGAAAATTGCAATATTCAAGCTTTGATTAGATTTTCTAAGCCTTTTTCATTTATGCAAATTAATAACCCATTATAGCGACAATTAACACCCATTTCAAACCCAAATTGTGCGAGATAAATGTTAGGAGAAAAATTAAATTTTCAAAGTCTTGGAATCTATTATTTTGTTATTTTTTCAAAGCAAACTCTTTGAATTATCTAACTTTTAATGCGTTCGGTACAATTATTATTATCCATCACATCCAACATTTTCGATTGAAGCCCAATGCCTTAATAAAAAAGAGACTATTGTTATTAAAGAAAAGACTATAAATTGTAGAAATTGAGTAACTGATTCATAAATGTTAAAAATAAGAAAAAAATATAATTGTTCGAATTTATTACAGAATTTCAAACTTCTTTTATTCAATTTTCAGGTTGTAGAATTTGAATGTATAGATAGTATACCTCTCTATACTTTAGATATCATGAAAAATCGAAAAAAAAAAAAAAAAGAACTAAAATTAGTTTTCACTATTTAATTAGATTTTTTCATATGATTGTTGTAATGATTTTTTTTTTTTTTTTACCTGATTTACTGAATGTACCACTAATACTTCCGAATATTCAAATTTACCCATATGTACAATTAGCAGAATATTTTGTAAATTGGAAAGAAACTTTGCAATTAAACTACTCAAATTTCTGCTTACGTAATTTATTTTAGAGCATTGTTATTAATTAGACTTATCCACGGTTTAATATTAATATCTTTAAGTTCAATGAATTTCCAATTTACTGATTTTTTATAATTTCTATTTATTTAAAAGTTGTTCTGGGCAGGATAAAATTGAGCGAGATTTTTAAAAAGATTTATGGCATAGAGTTAGTTTATTAAATACTTAATTACCGAGGTATTTGAAAAATAAATAAAATGTAAAAAAAATATTAAAATAAATAGTTTTGGGAAAAATAAATAAATTTAAACTTACTGCCTTACTATCCCCTGGAGGAAATAATTATTTACCCGCTCAGAGGCTGGGGACGGAGTATCGCTTTCCGAATCCATGAGTCGTTCCCTCCGACCGAAATTACCCATATATTAGAAGTATAGTAAATAAATTAACAGCACAACTAATCCGACACAGACGGTAGCTACCGCCAGGAGAAACTGCGAAACGAGACATTGTATCAAAGAAGATATAGCAACGGGAGAACTGTGGAGGTCAAAAGAGAGCGTCAGACTGACGTCTGCCTCAAATTAGAGGGCGATTTGTCTACCTGTGTTTGACGGCACTGTTGGGGACAGATGTTACACCAGTTACCATATATATTGTGTTGAATAATGTAAATGTACCTATAAACGTTGTGCACATTCAACATGGAATATTTATTAATACCCAAATAGCTTGTAAGATCCAACACAATGTAGGTTTAGGATATAATTAATCTACAGCTGTTTTTAAAAATCTAAACAGCCTTGAAATTCTGTCCCCCTCTCCACATTACCAATATATTTTATCGTCTTGGTTTACAAAACAAACAACGAACAATGAGACCAGAAATGAAATGCAGGCCCTTCACCAACGATATGACTAACTGCATTATATGCAACGGTTCATATAATAACAACTTATTCATAATGAACTCCCGACGTATCCGAGTCCACTAGTTTCCACCTCGCTTCCTCTCCTATTCTTGAAAATCCTGTCTAAGAAAAGATGATCTCGGAAGTCAGGTACATATATTTGTTGAGTGAGACGGAAAACTAGTTTCTCTAAATTATATTTACGTGATATATTTAATGTTAATGCAGTGAAATTTTGATTAAAAAAAAAATCATGTCAATATAATGCTTTAATATAACGGAATGCCTCCTAAACTGTGTACCGCGGCTCTTCTAATGGGGCGCCGTAAAATTTACAGACTGTTATATTAATAATATTATTTCTTTATAAATTGTACAAGGACCAAGAAGCCCAACCATCTTATTAATTTTTGTGCAATAAATTATTTGTGAATTTGAATTGAGTATATAAATTTTTCATTCCATAACCCATCCATATTCATTCATATTTTTTTCAATTAAGCATTCGAATGCGATCTTATTTCCGAAAGACCTTTTTACGTTGGAAAAGCTTTTAAATGAGCACGTAGAAATTCATTGAACCGAACAAATAAAATAAATAAGACCAAATCTCCCAAAAATTTTGGTAAATGATTGATTAAAATAATTTTAAAAACTTATTTAAATTTATTCAGGTTAGATTGTTTCCCTTAAATATATTGCTTTTTCAAACAGCATTTAAGGAAGAAGTAGAATACAGAAATTCCAGAAAATTTTAAGAGTGCAGGAACATTTGAGTTCATGGTTTCATAATGTTACAGTAGGTAGTTGTTTAAATGGAAAGGAGTTTGAATGAGAAGAAACAAAACGATGGTAATTAGGTATCGTTCAAAGATCCTATTATGATCCTCAATTAAAGAAATAGAACATATTAAGAATCCATAAATTTTTTTTTAAATATAATTTAGTTATTAAAAATTGAACTATTATTTTTTTAATTTATTTTTATTTCTTTAAATGCAGTGTCATTAAGAAAAATACCAACAAGCTACAAGTGATAAATATTTATTACTTTAAAATTATCAACAATAATAAACAAGAGTGACAAACTTACAGCATAAATCCTGAGAAGGAACATTTTTGCATGGTTATAAAATTTTAACAGGGCAGGAAAAAGAAAGAAATTTTTGTTTAGCCTCATTTTCGAATCAAGGAACAATGGAAATGGAGGAAAAAAATTAAAACACTTTTTTTTGAAAGGAGATGTTCAATAAGTCCAAAAAAAATCCATTTTTGAAAAGAGGAAACAATTTAAATAATTGTTATTTTTTTTTGGGTAGGGGGATGTACGTCTTTTAGGTGTGGGGCGATGTGTACTCATGATTGCAATGATATTGTATAGGATAGCTGCAGAGTTGCAGAGTAAATAATGAAGCCTTTGGTGGAAGGTATTAACTCACTTCTAACCAATGCAGAATTTAATGAGTAAAAGCCTTCTTCAAAAAATGAAACTTATAAACCTAGATACTTTGATCTTAGCAAAAGTTCAGTTTAATCATTTAAGTATAAGATGCTGAAATTTTTGATTTTTTAAAACGACGTCTGATACCATGGAAATATTAATAAGGGTTTTTATTGTATTTTTTATTTGAGTTAAAACCTTCTTCCACCAAAGCCTTCAATTATATATTATGCTTACGCTCAGTTGCTAAATCTTTTCCACAATATTGTTCCCAATTACGAAGATAGCCATTGAAATAGTCAACTTGTGAGCAAGACTCAAATTGCATTCAGTGACTTGCTGTTTTGGGTGAAACAGCCCATACCGTTTTTGGATTTACATACATTCTGTGTAAATGTTGCTGCTGGAAATGTACTCTGGACAAAGGTCATTTCTCAACGGTATTCCGGGTCACTCCAAAGAGGTAATAATTATGTAAAAGAGGGTAGAGGAGTTGATAGGAATGCCGCAGCGCCACCTTGTGCAGTGTGGTCCTCTTCTGGATTTGGTAAGGAATCCGGGGGAGATAACATACGTCACGGGGAGCTTTAGCGGTGCGGACAGCGAGGTCGAAAATTATCCATCGTGCTCGTTATTTATCTACCATCTTGTTTGTGTGAGATAAATTAACCAATAAATTAACTTCGCTATATCTGGCTTCATCGCAACTCTCTCTCTTAGGGTACATGCAAACTTAATAAAACGTTGCGCTTTATAAATCTTTCAAAGGTAGGGACAGTATCCTTTAACACCTCTGTGGAGTGAAAATGGTTTGGGAAAAATCCATGTTAAGTAACAAATATAATTTTTTTAATTGAAATATACAACCGTATATTAGTTGTAAGTAGTTATAAGTACTTATGTTATGTAGATCATCACATGACTATGTGACTATGTGCGTGTAAAGAAAAAAAATCCATTTGGACCAGAACAATAACTATTCTACGTAAGGAGGTATTCCTTTTCATCGCCAAGGAGGTTATCAGGAACATATTAACTAGAAAGATCACTAACTAGTTACTTTTTGTAAAAATGGAGTTAGGAATTAAACTACGAAAAAAGTGCAACAAATATTAATTCGACTTCTTTATATGTTAATAAAGAATAACGAAAAAAAAATAATGCCTAATAATAAATAAACTTGTCAGAGAAAGTTCAAATAATAATAATAAAAGTTCTTTGAAAACAACCACCTTCAAGATACACTATGCGCAAATTCGCAAATAGGAAACCGTTAAGCTATTTGTATTTGAGCAGGGCATTTGAATGCCACCTTTAAATGAAATGATAAAAGTTCATAAAACTCCCTCTTGAGATGGTCGTAGAATAATGACCCAATTAGCGATAAAATGTATTAAATTGGTTCCCCCAAGTCCAAGTAAAAGAACTCGCATTCATACAGAGCATTCCCACTGGCACGGAATTCAATATTTTTTATTACTATTTATTTGTTTTTGGGGAGAATCCCAAACAAATAGAGTTGATCACAATGATATAAGGAAATCAAGGTAATTAAAAGCAAACACTATTTGGAGGGTATTCGATAGAATGTTTTATTATCATTGCTGCAATGGTGCTTTTTTACACAAGAATATCCAATTTATTCTTACCATATACATTGATCCTTAATTAGTGGAACGTTTTTGTAGTTTCTTTCAATTCCATAGAGTTAATTTTAAACATTTTCTATGGGCAAGATCTCTTAAATATACTTCATATTTGGAAATAATTCGAAATAACCTATCTTGTACCGAAAAAAAAATAAACAATTAACCTACAAACAACCATATGGAGTCGGGCAGCTCAGTGGAAAGGCATCAATACAATATTGAAATTCTCTGTATCTTTTCTATTGTGCCTCGGATCGTTTCTAGGGTCGAGAGAATCTCCTGGGGCACACAGCCTTATAATAACCACTGCAGTTACTTGACAGATGTCTTGTAAGCAGTGCATTTTTTATACTTCACAATACTTATAAACAAAAGACAATGAAAAACGGTAATTTCATAACTATAAAAATATTATTATTAAAACTTTAAACGATATTTTTAAAAAAAGGCCAAAACTGGAATAAATGGATAATTAAAAGCCTTGGGTCTCACGAATATCTACAATTATAAAAAAATAGCCCCGATGCCAATGGGATTGCTCTGAATATGTGCGAGTAATTTAAATTGGACTCCGGTGGAAACAATTTAATAAATTTTATCGCTGATTGGATTGTTGAGATAATGTCAGGATAAATAAAAATATAAATATCTCAAACAAAATAAAATATAATTTCTTTTATAAGTATAAAAAATAAATTAAATAAACCTTCTTAAATAAAATAATGATATATACAGATGATATTAAAAAGTCAGTTCTATCTTCCGCCACATTTAACTTCATGCACCACTTAGCTCTTTGGCGCAGCTTGGTTATTAACCTCGTTGTGCTAGGTCGGTTAACCACTAGGAGGTTATTGCGCTCACCACTCGCCAGTATTTAAAGATAAAGGAGTGTGACTCACCGCTCGAAGTGCTGTAGATTCTCCAGGTCTTCAGAAGTCCTTCTTTGGTTGATTCAGGAGGAAATCTCTGACGAATTGGAAAATCCTGCTCTCGAACATATGGCCTGTGCACCGACTCACGATCTACCACCAGCTGATCATTATCTACCCGGGAGATCAATATCTAATCAATAGATAAGATCTACCGGGAAAGTGAATTTTAATTTTGTAATGGGGATAGATGTGGCGGAAAATTTAAAATAAAACTAAGTCACTACACTGCTCCCCCCTAAGTGACGGAGTCACAGAAACACACCTTGCGTTTCACAATTCTTCCAGAGCGAGTCTTATATTCCGGCGATGGTTCTGGAACTGGTTGAGGTTCGACCGTCGTTACAGGGTTTGTTGGCTTCATTGGCGAATTTCCCTTCTTCAAAATAATCGGCGAAGGAGTCACTGGAGCTGGTTCTGGGAAGATGGTAATGGATGGTTGGTCATCTTCGGTTAGTATATAAGCCGGCTTCAATCGGTCTATTGAAACATTTGACTCTCTATCTCCAATGAGGATCTTAAAATGTTTTTCTTGACGGCTAAGTACTTTATGTGGCCCTGAATATGGTGGTACTAGGGGTTTGCGCAGAGCTTCCAGTAAGAAAACGTGTGTACAAGTTGTGAGATCCTTGTGTTGGAACGTCTTACGGTTAACATGTCTAGCTTCGGCTGGTTTAAGTTTTGCTAGGTCTTGCTTAAGAAGTTGCAGAGCGGTACTAGGTTCTTGGAAAGAAGGAGTCTCTTCCAAGAATTCACCAGGGAGCCTTAATGGTTTTCCGTATAATCCTTCAGCGACGCTTGCACCCATGTCCTCTCGGAATGCGGATCTTAATCCTAGCAGTACAGATGGCAGGATTTTTACCCATCTGTCCGTATCGAAATGAGCCATAAGAGCGGCCTTCAAGCTTCGGTGCCATCTCTCGACACATCCGTTAGCTTAAGGATGGTAGGCGGTAGTTCTCTTCTTATCAATACCGAGAAGAACTGTCAGCCTTTGGAATATTTCTGCCTCGAATTGCCGGCCTTGGTAGGTGGATATTCTGATAGGAGTTCCAAATCGTGCTATCCAGTAGGTGTAAAAGGCTTCTGAGACAGTTGCTGAAGTAATATCCTCCAAAGGAATAGCTTCCGGCCATCTGGTAGCTCTATCCACCATGGTAAGGCAATAGCGTTTGCCGTCCGATATTGGTAAGGGTCCCACCAAGTCCAGGTGAACGTGTTGGAATCTTCCTGAAGGCTGGAATATTCCTAATGGGCTAACTGTGTGGCGTTGAATTTTAGCACGCTGGCAGGGAATGCAGGTTTTGGTCCATTGCCCTACATCCGCATTCATATACGGCCAAAAGTAGCGGGATGCTAACAATTTTCGAGAAGCTCGAACGCCTGGGTGAGATAGTCCATGTAGTCTATCGAAGAAGAGTTTCCGGAAGTTCTCTGGAACGTAGGGTCGTGCCTTGCTGGTCGAGGTTTCACAAAGGAGAGCTTTGTCAAGTCCGGGTATGGTGATCAATTTCATAACAAGATTTGGATTGTTCTTGAGGTCCTTGATGGTGGGATCGGATTTTTGAGCATAGGCTAAAGCTGAAAAATCATCAGGCAGTTGAACTTCTTCCACACGTGACAGGGCATCAGCTACCACATTTTCATTACCGGGCCGGTAAAATATAGATGTGGTAAACTGGCTGATGTAGTTGAGCTGTCTGATCCGCTGTGGCGGTGCATTGTTAGCTTTCTGCGTGAAGGCATGAACGATCGGCTTATGATCGGTGATAATACTGAAGTTCAGTCCCTCTATGAGTGATCTAAAATGCTTAATGCCCTCATAAATGGCGAGCAACTCCCTGTCATAAGTGGAGTAGTTCTTCTGTGCTTGAGTCAGGGTTTTGGAGAAAAATCCGAGTGGTCTCCGTATCCCATTTTTCCGCTGTTGGAGAACTGCGCCGATTCCGGTGTTGCTTGCGTCGCAGGCTAAGGACAACTCTTCGTTGGTAGATTGATGTGCGAGCTGGGCAGCGGCTGCGAGGTTTTCCTTACATGTTTCGAAGGCTTCTAGAGTTTCTTCCGTTAATTCCACTGGGCGCTTGTCCTTCTTTTTCGCTCCATGGATTAGCTTGTGAAGTGGCTTCTGGATCTCGGCTGCTCGATGAAGACACCTCCTGTAGAAATTGATCATTCCAAGGAACGTCCTGAGCTGGCTGATGGTAGTGGGACGAGGGTAGTCCAAAATGGTTTTGACCTTAGACGGTAGAGGACTAATACCTTCTTTATTGACTAAATATCCGAGGAAGTTGATCTCAGGTCGGCCAAATATGCATTTCGAAACGTTCAAAGAAAGGCCGTTCGCATCCAGTCTCTCGAATACTTGTCGTAGGTGTGCTTTATGTTCATCCTCATTCTTTGATGCTATCAAGAAGTCGTCAAGGTAAGGGAATACAAAATCGAAATCTCGCATAATGTCATCTGCGAAGCGTTGAAAGGTTTGTGCGGCGTTTCGTAGGCCAAAAGGCATGCGCAGATATTCAATAAGCCCAAAAGGTGTTATTACCGCAGTTTATTCTACGTCCTCTTGTGCCACTGGAATGTGGTAGAATGCCCGAACGATGTCCAGAGTTGAGAAAATGTTTTTCCCATGCAACTGCGTGGTAAAGTTCATCAAGTTTGGGACGGGATAACGATCTTCGATGGTTAAAACATTCAAGCGACGATAGTCTCCACAAGGGCGAAGAGTACCATCCTTTTTGGTTACCACATCTAGAGGGCTAGACCAAGGGCTTTTACTAGATCTGCAGATTCCCTCGTTGATCAAATCTTGGAAATGAGCCTTGATCGCGTTATACTTCTCCGGTGGAAGTCTTCTCGCTTTGCTTGTAACTGGGTTACCACGGGTGAGTATGTGGTGTTGGACAACAGAACGCGGTGGGCCTTTGATTGGTGATGGTCTTGTAAGATTGGGGAAGTCCTTCAGAAGATGAGAGTACTTACAGTCGCCAGGAATGGTAGAGATTGAGGGTAGCGAAACTATCGATACTCGTCCAATCGTTGCTAAGCCTGTCTGCTGATCTACGAGTTTCTTCTGCCGGAGATCCACTGTTAGACCATAGTAATATAGGAAATCAGCTCCCAAGATGGGCTTTCCTATCTCGGCAATGATGAAGGTCCATTTGAGAGTTCGACGGAGTCCCAAGTCCAAATGTATCGTTTTCCCACCATAAGTAGGGATGATTGTGTTATTGGCTGCCACTAAGCTGAAACTTGATTGTACTTTGTGGAAACGAGGATTGCGAGGAACGGTAGAGATAGTCGCTCCAGTGTCCACAAGAAATTGTTGTCTAGTCCTCTTATCCTGCATGAAAAGGCGGCGTTGAGGTGCTACAGAGACGGCAGCCGCTTCATCCGCCTCTAAAATTAGTTTAAAGGTGGTTTCCAGGAGCAAGGTTTCGTACACTTCAGTGCTCGATCCTTAAATCGCTTGTGGTAAAAGCAGAGGCCTTCTGATGACTTTGATCGGTCCTGATTTCTGTAACCTGATCTCCAGTTCCTTTCTCTACTCTTGGAGCGAGAACGGGATTGTCGGCGAAGTTCAGCGACTTCAACTTTAAGTTGACGAATCTCACGGACAAGCTCTTCGAACGATGTTTGAGATTGCGAAGGTCCGGCATGCGATGATGTAGAAGCGTACACTTCATTAGGAGCGTCGATTTCTGCTATCTTGTCAGCAGTTGCGGCGAGTTTATCGATATCGTCTTGACCAGTCGATGCGAGGATAGCTTGCATCCGATTCGGGAGATTACGGAGCCATAAGGTACGAACAACATCCTTACTTAACGTTGTGCCTGCTTGTTGAAGCATAGTACGTAGGAGTTGTGAAGGACGCTGATTTCCTAACTGGGAGTCCTGAAGTAGCCGTTGGATACGTCTGGATTCAGATTCTCCATAGGTTTCAATAAGTCGTTCCTTCAGGCGATCGTAAGGATTCGTAATCTTAGGATCGTCAATGATATCTGCAACTTGCTCGATGACATCGATTCCCAAATTCGCCATTACAGATTGATACTTCATGATTTGGGTTGTGACCTTTGAAGTATAAAAAACTGCTTCGACGTGCGCGAACCATAGCTTGGGGTTTGCTTTGTGGAAAGCTGGCAGTCTGTTGTAAGCTCCGCTGAAAGAGGAGACTTCTGTTGGCTCCTGATTAGATAAAGTCGGATTAGTCGTCTGTTTAATAGTTATGGGCGGATTTTGAGGTGCTTCAGAATCTGACATGTTCGTTATTCAGGGGTCACCACTTGTTGAGATAATGTCAGGATAAATAAAAATATAAATATCTCAAACAAAATAAAATATAATTTCTTTTATAAGTATAAAAAATAAATTAAATAAACCTTCTTAAATAAAATAATGATATATACAGATGATATTAAAAAGTCAGTTCTATCTTCCGCCACATTTAACTTCATGCACCACTTAGCTCTTTGGCGCAGCTTGGTTATTAACCTCGTTGTGCTAGGTCGGTTAACCACTAGGAGGTTATTGCGCTCACCACTCGCCAGTATTTAAAGATAAAGGAGTGTGACTCACCGCTCGCAGTGCTTTGGTTTCTCCAGGTCTTCAGAAGTCCTTCTTTGGTTGATTCAGGAGGAAATCTCTGACGAATTGGAAAATCCTGCTCTCGAACATATGGCCTGTGCACCGACTCACGATCTACCACCAGCTGATCATTATCTACCCGGGAGATCAATATCTAATCAATAGATAAGATCTACCGGGAAAGTGAATTTTAATTTTGTGATGGGGATAGATGTGGCGGAAAATTTAAAATAAAACTAAGTCACTATAGGATCATTATTCTAAAACCATCTCAATATATATATACATATTATATATATATATATATATATATAATTATATATATGTATATATATATTGAGATGGTTTTAGAATAATGATCCTATAGTGACTTAGTTTAGTATATATATATATATATATATATATCCCAAATTAAAAGAATCTACCTTATTTGTTTTTTCCTAATTTCCCTCATTTATTATTTACATTATTTTAAGATTATTGAAATATATTAGAATAAATTAGCGCTAGTCACTAATGAAAAGCAAACAACTAATTACACTTATCATTTATTTTTAAGGATTGATACTTTTTTTTAAAATATATATAATTTGAAAAAAGAAAAAAAAAAAAACGTTTAGGTAAATTAATAGATTAAATCGACGTTTTTAATAATTCATTTATAATTTACTATTAAGAATAGTATTCTTTTACAATGTATTCTTAATTTTATTTTAATAATCCTTGGTTTCTTATATATTTCGCTGTAAACAAAAGTTTATATTATAAGTTTATATTCTATAAGATTTATGTGTTATTTTGAATATTTTATTGTATAACCAATGCTGTCCAGATATTTAATTAAATTTTCAAAAAGAACAATAACTCAAATTTTTTATTTAAAAAACAAGATTGATTAATTACTAAAGCTTTTTCCAAGAAGTCGTAGTATGTGTGACATTTTTAGTTGAAGAAATTTTTCCATTTATTTCCATATCACAGTACACGGAGGAGAGTTATCGTTCATTTTTCATAGAGTCAACAATGGTCGAACGATGAAGTGACCAGGGCTACTTGAAAATTATTAATTTATTTTAAAATTAATTAATTAATACACTTAAATATATAGATTTGTTTGCACGTATCAATACATCGCTACATATCATTATATCATCAACATTTATTATCTAATATAGATTTTCGCTCCACTTTCCAACTGGCGACATTCCGACGACTGCATGGAGGACGGCACAACTTAAATAAAATAATCCGATCGGAGCCATTATGTTGGATATAAAAAGGAGTGTTTGATTTATTATATTAGAAATACTAGACATGAGGACCGGTTTGATGTTTGGTTTCCTCTTCCTTTTCTAGGCCTCCTGTCAAATAATCCTAGATCTATTAGCACTTGATCAGAATTACCTTGGGCTACAAGTGCTTTATCTGATGCCTTGGATGGGACCTCTTGTACCTAAAGTGGGTGAATCAACTTCCTGCGTCCTCTCATGTGGGCTTTCAGTCCCTTAGTCATCGCTAGTCCTAAGTAGTATAACAATTTAAAAAATAAATATACTCGTTAGTAAAAACAAATAAATTTTTGGGTCTCCTATGGTGTATTGGTTATCATAGCAACCTACATACTAAAGGTAGCGGGTTCGCGTCTAGCGGAGGCCCTAGGATTTTTTAAAGGGAGTATCCTTAGTTATGCCGTCCCTCGGATAGGTCGTAAAAAGGAGATCCCGAGTCTGTACGATATCGGGTACTTGTTAAAGATCCCTATCCTAATTATACGATAGGCAAAACTTGTGACTCTCATTGTAGCATCGTCCGATTAGCGTTAGTAGCGTAAAAGTTACTTTAAACAAACGAAACTAAACCAACAAATAAATTTATAAAAAATAATTTTTCAAATCTATTTTCATATCTAAACTAATATGGACTAAAAATATGGACAAAAAAAAAAAATAAAGAAATATATATGTCCTTGTCCAGCTTGCTTGAATTTTCATTTTGAAGGTGACCCTAAGTTATGTTCTATTGCGAAGTTTACAAACGAAGAGAAGACTGGATAAGGTGTTAAGTTACGAATTCAAATTTTTGAGAAAATCCTCTACATTATATCTGGTACGGTCAACTACCATCGACCTCTCTTTTTTTTTTTTTATTAATATAATAGTTATGTTTTATAATTTAATATATCACGTGATAAAAATCTTACCAAATTAAAGGCAGCATTATTCTTGCATCATTTTAACCACTGTCCTTACCTGAAAAAATAAAAGAAACAATAGTTAAAAGATATGTTTTTTTAAAAATATAAAAGAATATTATTGATTAAATCGGTTTATAAGATCAATTATATTTTACATAACGTATATTATAATGCAATGTAATGTAAAAGATTACGCAATGAAATAATTAAGATGGAAATAATGAAAGAAAAGAATAAAAAAAAAAAAAAAATGAAATATTACGGTTTTTAAAGTATTCGAGGTAAAGATATCCGTATGTTTTTTGGAAGGTTATGTTACCATTAAGAGGACTCCCATCGCTTCATTTTCAGTTAAAAAGGACCTTTATTAGCTTTATTAGATTCCCAGCTTTACACTTCCGTTCGCTCTTGGGGTCCTTGGGCCACGCTAAATGGCGCTATGTTGGCTTTGCCCACAAGTAACCGTATTCGAGCATTCAAGACACGGATTTTAATTTAGAAGTGGCTCAATAAGAAAAAATAAATGTGTAATAATAAACAGTACATTAAAATATTTATCTAACTAAACGAGGGGATAAGTGACCTCAAAGTATTACAACTGTTTAGATTTTTAGTACCTACATTTTATTGTATTCCTAAAATCAATAGTATTTATATTAGTATACCTAACCTACTATTTTTGGATTTTCCAATTTTTATCACTAACAGTGAGCATTTACTCTTTTCGATTACATTCCCGTTTAGTAAGGTGTACTATAGCACGTATGCTAGAGAATCAATTATTAATACAATAGATATTCATATTTCAAAACTACTGGATTTTCAAAAATGTTCATTACATCGATGAAAACATCGACTCCCCATAGTATTGACGATTTAAAGTCCTATATTTTGATGGTATCGATAATTATAGGCCGATCTTTCTATAGATAACAATTTCAAAGCCCGTCTCTGAATTACATGCTAAGTTGGTTACTTCTTTGGAGTCTGATGTTTCAAGTTTTCAAACTATTTTTACTCTCTTTTACACAATGTTTAAATAAAAAATAATTTATAAAACAGCATATAACTTGAGATATATAATATGAAAGATAACAGGCCAATATTTCGTAAAATATATTGCTTCGGTTAAGTAACTGGTATACCATTAGACCAAAGAGCAAGAAGAAACCAAATTGTAGAGCTATTTTAAATCCAGCAAGCGCTATAAGCGATCACATGAATACCAAAGAAAGGTCGCCATAGGGTATACAGAAATGGCTCCCGTGCACTGCTCATAAGTACATAACCTCTAAACCTTAATATTAAATCACATTCCTCCGCCTCTCCGTGCTAAGAAGTTCTCGGGAAGCTCAGAGTTTAGCCGTAAACCAACTCAACCCTCCAAGTTATTTCATGCTAACATGCCATCTCGTAAATATTTTGGAGAATTTGCTCAACCATACGCCCTAATGATCAGTTCATAATCCTCCGGTGGAAGCAGTAAAGGTTACCGAGGATTAAGGTTAGAATGGGGAAATCGAGGATGGGTATTTAAAAGTTTATAGTTTATAAATGCCTTATAAAACTGACGGAGGCTAACATGATAAGGAAGAATGTTCTATCGGTATTTTCGAACTAGGCAGAGATGAATAGCTAAATCGTAAAGTTTTAACCGTAAAACGCCTCAGGTAAGGCGTATATGTAAGGCTGCTGGAATTAATGTAGTGTCGTGATGTTGTGTACCAGGTTGGGTAGGAACAAGGATACTGCGCGTGAGAACATGGTTCCAACTGTAGGAACACTTGTTTGCTAGGGCTGGTTCGAAGAACATTGCAGCCATCTTCTACAGCAGGACCGAGTTAGACCGTATAGGTACTCTTTGAACAGGTGCGATAAATTGCGATAAAATTTCTTCTAAGAAAAAAGAAAAAAAGGGCTATCATAAAAATCGGTTAAAAACATAAGTAGCACAGTAATTTTTAAGGGGATAAAATGGGACTATAAATATTCCTATGAAATGGATATATGCATACAACGGCAGGGCTTTAATACTGCATCTCCTACAGCTCTTCCACTGTATCTGTCAACCAGCTTTTACTTGTTCCACAACTAGCATTTTACTTGTTCTGGATTTTGTTTGTTCTTTAAGTTACTTCCTTACTTTTAGAGAAGTTAAATTCTATTTCCCAAAGAGTGGGCTACAGCCCCCAAGGTCTTCTACCTTATAATAGAGAATTTCGAAAGAAAAAAAAAATACAGTCATAATTTAGGAAGGGATAAAGCCCAATAAAACCCATTTAGACTTAGCACCAGGTGACAAAATGTTTCGATTAATGTTATAACTCAAGTTTTAGTGCCGGTAAGACACATGAGCAATAAGGTTGACTCCACGGAAACAACAATCATATGCTTTTACACTTATTTTCATGGAAGGGATTCTTATCTCTTAAAGCCGTTTATACGAATGAAGACATAGACATCTCACATAGCAAAGAGAAGCTGAGTTGGAACCCCTCTATATGCAGATGCAGAGTGGAATCCCTTCAGTAATAGCGGCACATCTCATTTTCATGCGAGGAATAACAGGCAAAATAACTTATCCCGGGCTGACAGAGATGTGACAATTATCTCAAAGCCACCTTCCCTAACAACTTCATACGCCTTAATGATACTGCAAGTACGGCAATCCGGTTTCAGGTACAAGGCACCAGTCGGAATAATTTACTCAACTTGACGTTATAACTATAGCTGACTTCCAAGTCAGAACGATTTTGAGTTCCATCGTGGACTCGATCCCATGATTTCATGTCGCATAAGCAATAAGAATTAATAAATTCCTATTACTATTGCCGCTGTTGTCGTTTACTGGATTTTTCAAACTCTGGATACAGGTTGAGGTTTTTTTTTTGTTTCTTTCGGTACGCCCAATTGAAATTCTAATGCACAAATGACGGAGATCAGTCTTTGATCATTTGATATTAGAATATTTCGATATTGTGATAACCATCGGGTTAGATTTTCTTAAGCTCGTCTGTTTCATGATGGATTTTATGGGCTTATTTTCCTTCTATCGACTCTGAACTAGCTTTTCGCTAAGCTCAATAATTCTATTTTTCCGACTTTACGGAGGTTTTGCACTGACACTGAACTGATGCACATACCAGTTTACAGTTAACTGTTTTACGGAAAACTGTATTAGTATTTTGGGTTGAACTAAACAAAGTAACACTAATTAATCTTCACATGCTTGTAAAACTAATTCCACTGCCTCTCTGATTCAATGTTTTGGTATCCCCAAATCCAAACCGAATTAAACACAATTAGTATATTCGTCTTCCCCTCTCACCTTCGATTGAATGATTTCATGTTTACGATTATATCATTTATCGGATCATGCGAGATACTGACGATCATGAAGGGTAACAATATTTCTGCACTAGGCAGAGCTACGGTATTCCGTCATGCACTCTTGTTCAGACCGCCCGTAGCCACAGCAATGTGTCAGCGAGCAGCGAACGATATGTCAGCAAGGTCTATCTCATGTTGGAGTCCGTTAGTTGGGAACGAGTCCTAATTGTCAGCTGTTCTTGATGCCTGTCTTCGGCATCGATCGCTCGAACAGAACTCCATGTATCGTAGTAAAAGAGATGCCGCTCTGAGAGCCGATAAAATTTGAAGGAAGTCATGATAGCGAAAGAATATTGCGATTGATCTAGCCTTCAGGAGAGTTCTTTGAGAATTACTATTATGCCATGTAGGTATGTAGTTCATTTAATAAATATTGCTCGCGTCTCTGCCCCAAAATTCAATAACATTAAAATGGATTGCCTGAATGAATCTGTATTATACCAGAATTTTATGAGGGAAGATGATATATTTAGACAAAGAAAACAAATTGATAAATACAAGTGGGTAATTAATCACAACTGTGGAATGACAATTGTAAAAAGAATACTGATTGATTTAACAAACAAGATAAAGATGTATAATATAATAAGCAAAAGAGACTTTACACAAGTAGAGTCCTAGGTTTGATAGCTTAAGTTCTTTTTTTTATAAATTCGTTGTTTTTTTATCACTATCTAAAGATAATAATATTTTTAGACCGTTCATTTTTTCTAATTCAAGAGTTATATAAAATATTGCAACTAGAACAGGCTTTTATTTCTGACATATGTAAAGTATGCCTGAAAAGTTTAGTGTTTTTGGTCGGCCGAGTTAAAAGTCTTCAGAAATAATTAGTATCCGACCGAAACTTTTATTTGTGTGTGTATATATAATACATATAAGTATTTTATATGCCTCGTTTAGCAATCATATCAATGAAGACTCATAAAATTACAGTTATTTAACTCAATTATTCACACAATAAGTGGGTTTGTGGTAAGACAAGTGTGCTACTTAGGTTATAGGAATGAATCGCGGTCCTGACTTCCTAATGTGGCTGGTCCCCGCGGGATGTTAGACCATACCTCCTTAACTAGAACAGCCCTGAAAGTTGAAATAACAGTCTTATAATTATAACAATTGAAATAACAGTCTTATAATAAAAAATCTAAATATCTGAATAATGAATTTATTAAATCGTCGCCATAATAAAGCCGATGGAATATAAAATGACGGCCGATTGAATACGTAATGCTGTATCACAGAAGCTATTTAGTCAACTGAGTCAGTTTTGGTCTGAAATGTTAAGAGAATATAATCTAGTTTAAAAATGTATAGAGTAGTTTTTTGTCGAAAACGTGCTTCATCATGTTCAAAACGGAAAAAAGTGTTTGTGATGTTATTGATGGTCCGGTGGGTGAAGGGGGCTGGCGAGGTCGAAAAATCGGATTTTACATCTGATTCTCATTCTATACAAGAACAAAGAACAAAACCTACTACCACCATTTGGTGCTACTTGAGCCCTATTGTTATAACAAAGTTACTGGCTAAAATATTTTTTCTCTTTTGACTTGAATCTGCGGACATGTCGGGTTTCTGCGAAGACTAATTTATGTTTAAGTATTTTAAATATATATTCTTATTTTTTTAGAAACCAATTTTATTATAAATAAGGAGACAATTAAAAGCAAAAAAAAAAAAAAAAAGGTTCTTAATGCTCAAGCCAAAGAAAAAATACTATTCTTTATAATCAACGTAAATAATTCTTTATGAAAAAAAATGCTTTCAATACCTGTTAAGACTTGATGTAGGTACTTTACGTGGCACATTGTCTCCACGCCCAACTTAAAGTTTTCGATCAATTAAAGATACCAAAGGTATAAGAAAAATCTATGTTTTATCGAAATACAATATAATGTAATTAACTAAAATAACAGACACCTCACACTATTTAATCCAAGGATGTTAAAGGCCATGAATGAGATCGAGTTTACAAGCTAAATTCATGTAGTCCTAAATCCTTCTCGGAGAAATCAACACACTATTTTAGACTCGGCCGAAACCGAAACCGAAACTTTGGTCGGTGACTAGACATAACCATAATTCAATTTTGGATATTTAAATAATGAATATTTAATAATTAATTAATTAACATTTCTGACTACTAGAATATTCATGTATGCATGTATACAAACGAATAAAAATAAAATGCAAGTTGATTCAGAGCTACTGTTTCCTGAACTGACTTCAGAATAGGGTGGATACCTATTATAGATTGGCACTGGCTTCTTAATATCAGGGCTAACAGGTTTTCAGGATAACTGAGGTAACCTAATGAATATAGTTTGTATAGAAGGTCAATAACCAAACATCCTATGTTTGGAGTCCAAAAGTGTGATTTTCATTCCTTATTTATATTCAAGTAGGCGCGGTAAAATTCATTAGAAACACATTCTATACGTGAATAGGTATGCATCCAAGAAGGTTCTTAAAGTTGAGTAACGTCACAAATTGAGTAACTTCCAAAACTAATACTATCGAAACATTCAAATGAGTATAAACACACCTATAATAATTTCAAGGACATAATAAATCTCGCGGTTATTCGATAGTGGAAAAATAAAATAGTTAAATATCATGACATTTAACAGAATACTAATTCATCCCTCAGGGTTTTGACGGACACATGCGATAAGGGGTGAAATCAAACTCAAATGCGAGAATGCAAGCGCTATCTGACCATCTCGCGAGGAAGTGAAGAAAATAAGAATGAGCGGAGATTGCAATGAATATAAACAGAACGCCGTATCGAAATCGAGATCGAACTATAAATCGAGATAAGCCTGTTCGGCTAGGTACCGCGTTACTCAGCTAGGATTTTACGATGTTATTCAGTACTCAGGGTGGGAAAAGGGAATATCGTGTTCCTCGGGGTCATTTTGAATGCGGCATGTTTAACTGAATTACCCCAGTTGGGACTTCAATAAATATAGGGATCTCGGCAGGTGTTAAGAGGTTGTAGGATATAGTGAGGGTAAAATAGTGAAAGGGGGTACATCTCTTGTTTGCAATGTACTGAAAGGCTGTATTCTGAATCTTTACACTGAAAACAAAGCTCCATCTGAAAGGAAGGCCTAGAAAACATTTATATTTTCAATTTATAAAACTTATATGTGTAGGCCAATATGTGAACACATTAACATTAACTAGTAAACTATTGTACCGGCAATAGCATTAACTTCATAGTAGTAGTTGAGGAGACACATAATGCAATTGAATTCAATGGCGTCATCAGAAAGACTCAATATTCTCATATGGTAGGTATGGTAGGTAAAATAGTTTTTCATTCATTTAATTCTATTTTCAGCCATTCTATTTTACTAAGGCAATTAAATGTATTTTTAAGATTCCGATTCAAGAAACTGATAGGTACATGACTTCCATCTCTGAAATGACATGGAGAAGGTTATGTTAACTTATATTATCCTGACTTACCTTGAGCTTGGACTCGGGAACGTCAGAATCCCACTCCGAAGACAGGTCATCCGATGAGGCCTCGCCGTACTCGGTCGGGGTGTAGGGTACCTCCAGCAGGGATCGGGAGTACTGCTCGTAACCCGGCGCCAGCGGAATACTCCTCTCTTCCGGCCCAGTCATCCTGGGTATCATCAAGCATCGGTCAGTTATCGGTTAGAGGATGGGGACTGGGGTATCGCTCTGCTTGGTCCAATCATAAAGGTATCTATATAGTCGTAATAGTATCAAGCGGATAAACCTAAATTTGGTGTCCAATTACGTAATATAAAATTATTTGATGTTCATATATAGTTAATATTAAAGCTTATGCGGAGACTGTTATATTTGATAGTTAATGAACATTCTAAATTACCCAGGGTGTCTAGCAGAACGGGCTTCTAAAATTTCCGCATGTCGCCCCTCCACAACACCCTCCCCGATAAAAAAAAGATTTACATGAAAATTACTAAAATGAGAAGTAACACAAAATATAAGATAGTGGCAACTCTTTATTCTTACAGTAATCTAATATTAATTTTTATATTATAATTAAGGCATTAACAATATATAACTATTATTTTTAATGTTAATGGATAGAGTCGTGAGTCCAGTTTTATTTATTTATTTGACGTTTGTAGTGATTTTTAATTTTGAACTTCCTATACGGGAGAATATTATTCCGGCCGTCTAAAATCATCGCTGTTTTAATCATTTCGATTATTTTTATTTTAAAAATTAATGTCAGAGAGACGAATTAACGGAAAAAACTAATTGGTTTAGGAAGAAAAATTTCCTCCTAAGATGATTACAATGTTTTTTTAGTAACAAAAAGAAACCTATACTTTCGCTGCAAATCCCATCTTTTATCTGTAGATTGTTTATTTTTTTTTTTTTTTAAATCGTTTGTTTTTTGTCCTATAAAAAATCCCCTTAAAACCCCATTCAAAACAAGTAAATGTCTCGCTCGATAGACACCCATGTGTCTCTGAAAAAGGTAAATTGATATTCAAATAATTTTATCTGAAGAAAATAGATTTTGGCCAGTTTTTGCGTCACCGTTGCAGCGCTCTTAACCACGACCCCCCATGGGTCGTACCCCTGCAATGTTAACCTTTTTCCTACAATGTTCCCTTAAAGTCTCGCCATATTTCAGCGAGAAGTCAAGCAGAAATACTTAATAACATAAAATTTATTGAAAGCTGGGTCCATAAAACTATTTTTTTTTAACAGGATTTTTATATTAACGAGTGTTACTAACTACTTTATCAACAAGTGATTTATTTTATTTTTATTTATAATTTCATAAAAAAAAAAATTCGTAAAAACCATGAAATGTCTGTTGTTCAGGCTGCTGGACATACTTTTACAGATTGTTTCTAGCTATTTTCCAACAATAAATTAGAAAATATTATAGCTAGACAAAATATAGATGCTGTCAGCCGTTGAACGGGAGAAGAGCTACGACGGACAAATTGACCCATTACCTCAAGAAAATGGGATGATGCTCGGTTAATTTGACACTGTAGGACGGGGCAAATGATTTGTGCCCCGCTGATGAGGATAGTTAAGTGTGAAGGGTCCCTCAGGGCAGCTCAGGAATTCAACGAGCTCTGGAACCTCTATGAAGATTTATATCCCCGAAAGGGTAAGCCACGTTAAAATGCGTGAATACATTATATCCCTATTCGAGAACACACGTTCGCGAACGTGATGCAAGACATAAGAGGTATCATCAAAAGCGTAAGAGCTAGAAAGTTCGTAGCCGAGAGCTAACTCATAGGCACAAGTGTCGACCATTATTTAGAATTGCTATCAAGGGCGTGAATGCCTTCTCAGCCTGGAGAGAAACTTTCGTAAACTAGCGCAATAACTTAAGATTAAAGTGTCGCTGGAAAGTATAAATACTTACCGAAGTTATACCTTATAAGTAATGGAATCTGCCCGCCTTTTGATAGGGATATTCAGTACGTGCAAGAACAGTATATAACAAGTAGGCGACACAACTTTTCGATAGGCGTTCGAGAAATTATTAATAGCGCCATTAGAGTAATGTAGGTTTTACAGAAACTAATTTATTTTAAACTTATGTGTTTTAGAATTTGCCTATTAATAATATTGCTTGACTATAGATAAAGAAATCTTTTTTAAAAAGAAGTGTGCGGTATAAGTGTTGAATTAGAGAGAAACGTGTAAAATATATTACAAATTACAAATCAATAAATAAGGAAGGAAAAAAAAACATTACTTATTTCCTATAGTATCAATAATGGATTTTATTCCCTCCAACAATGAAAAGTTTATTACCCTACCGGGTTTTCCAAAGATATCTTAGCCAATACCTGAAATATGTATGTGACGAAACTGAAAGATTATTACCAGCTTGGAGGAAAAAAAAAAAAAAGAAAATGAAGAAAATATACGAAAATGAAGAAAAAAAATCTGGTGCGTGCGCGCAACACACAACTTTCACTTACAACTTACTTACATTGGAAATTAATGCGTTTTGTTAATTGCCACTTTTCAAAGGAACAGAATGGCTTTAATTATGAACAATGGTTTGTCATTAAAGGCGTACTCCGCATGCGTGGGCTCAACGAGTTTTATGAGTTGACTGAATATTTTTATTTTTTTCTCCTCTTTATGTTTTCTTTATTTTTATCATATCTCATATTTAGCCATTTCTTATTTTTAGGCGTAACGAGAGACAGCTAATTTCTCCATATAAACAAAAACAAATGTACTTTATAGTAAACAAACAAACAAAAAAGGCCCCAACTTCATTTAAGTCCCCCCCCCAAGAACATTTTAATAATGATAAAGCTTACCTGATATTAAAGAACACCTAATTTTCATTAAACATGACGAATTTGATGAAAACCGTTAAAGTCGTTTCTGAGAAAATCGAGAAAAAGGTAAAAATAGTTAAGAAATAAAGTGCCCCCTCCGTTTGAGCAATTTTGATGAAATGCGGGCTATCACATCTTTAACATATACATACGTCAAATACCCAGTTTGATCAAAATCGTTAAAGCCGTTTTTGCGTAATTAAAAAAACACGTGCAAATGATACAAAATTTATTAAGTAAAGTCCCCCCTCCGGTAAATCAATTTTGATGAAATATTTACAGTCATATCTCGGGCATATGAATACATCAAATACCCAGATTGATCAAAATCGTTAAAGCAGTTTTTGAGTAAATAAAAAAAAACACGTGAAAATGATACGAAATTTATTAAGTAAAGTCCCCCCTCCGGTTAATCAATTTTGATGAAATTTTTACAGTCATATCTCGGGCATATACATACATCAAATACCCTGTTTGATAAAAATCGTTAAAGCAGTTTTTGAGTAAATAAAAAAAAACACGTGAAAATGATACGAAATTTATTAAGTAAAGTCCCCCCTCTGGTTAATCAATTTTGATGAAATATTTACAGTCATATCTCAGGCATATTAATACATCAAATATTTAGTTTAATCAAAATCGTTAGAGCCGTTTTTGAGAAAATCGAAAAAAAAAAACGTAAAAAGTTATTAAATAAAGTACCCCCTCCCTTTGAGCAATTTTGAAATTTAAAAAAATGTGACAGCAGCAGACAAAATTTTTGCTGTCACATCGCGGGCATATACCTAAACTAAATACCAAATTTCAGGTTCGTACGGTTTATAGTTTTTGAGCTAGTCTGTTCACACACACACACAGACCATTTCGCGGGACTTGGTCATTTGGACTCAGGGGACCCCAAAACGTGTATTTCTGTTGAAAACCGGAAGTCGAAATTTTTCACGATCGCAATACTTCCACTTACTATATATTTCATATGTAGGTAAGTGAAAGTAAAAACTAAACTAAAATAGGTAATTAAAAGTATAAAAAAACAACAAATATATTTAGAAGGTTTTTTAAACTTAATTTTCTGTAAAAAATGAATTACATAAATAAGACGGAGCTGTAAAATTTTACTATAAGTAATTTTAAATATAAACGATAGCAACATTGACCATGTAGGATCCAATATATTTCCCATAAAATTATATTTATATATTCATGAGTTTCGGAAGCCGGTATGCGTTTGTTAAATATATTAACACTACATTTAAACTTGGGATAGTTGGAAGAAGATATAAGATAAAATAAATGTAATTGACCTTATCTAACAGAATTATTGGGTTTGTCATGACAAACGACCAACTAATTTAGAATGACTGTTTTACGATTCGAAACCTAAGTGCATCAGTCAGCTTCGGAGCCAGCCTGACGTGCATCACCAAGTTGAGCTCTTGCTTTATAGCCTTGGAAAGTCATCTCCGAGGATTTACGATGAACTGCGTAAGAAACGCTGGTCCGTTAAGCGGAACGTTTCGGAACCGAAGAATGATCCCCGAAATTAGCAGTATCCAAGTCGTGTTCTCTCTAGTTGGTTAGCTTTCAAGCTCGAGGATGATATAAACTGTCTTGGTTTATGTGCCTTCAACATCCATGGAAATGGAACGGGGCCTCGTCGGAAGGTCAGATCCCAAATGCGATTAGCTCCGGACCAGTCCTCGGGTTCAAGTGTCCGTCCAAAAATTTTATTATCGATTCATTAATTCTATTACCGTACTCTTCTGTTTATATCCTTGTGAAAAGCACATCCTTTAATTCTTATGCTTGTTTTCATTAATTTATGGGTAATTTCAACTGGATCAAGAATACTACCAAGTTGCATAATAAATAATTTCGATAAATTACCTATTAATAGCTTGCACCTTCCACAAATTATTAAAGTTTTCTGTTTTTGGCATGTATTACTTTATAAGCCCCTAATATATATATATATATATATATATATATAAAACATACATATTGATAGTTGGTACTTAAGTGAAAATTTTGAAATATTTTTAAAACGTGACGACTGAGAGGCTTGATAAATATCTATTATCTTCGTCATGTACAGTAACAAGCCAAGAACACCGTGGTTTTAAGTTGAACTTAAAAACTTCTTTAATTTAATTAAATGAAACGCAGGAATATAGAGTTCAAAATATTTTTTTCCTACTATAATTTCATCATAAAATTAAATATGTATTTCTGAGAGAAATATTCCTAAACACGTGACTAGTCCGGATAACTGTCAATTAAGAAGGGATCTAAATATTTAAAATTTAGTTTTTTGTGTTAGACTCCAACTCTACTCTATTGCCCAATCTGAAACATAATTCGTTGATGATTTCCTAAAACGATAATTTAAATATCAATGTTAAAAACTAATAGCGGCCATTTTTAAACATCCAGAATCGAAACAGATGGGCTTTGTCACGCTTTATGTCAAGACATCCGACGTCCATGGAATATCAACACACCTCTTGTATATATATTTTTTTAAGAATCCGTTTTATATTCCGAACCCGTCTGACTATAATTATATATTTTAATAGAATATTATTCCTCAGAACATTTTGGGAATTATTTCCTATCTCGGGGTAATGATAGGTTCGTGTTAGATTCGAAACTCGCCGGTTCGATTTCGACACATAGAGGTCGTCGGCCCGGAACGAGTGGAATACGAGCTTGATGCATCAAATGCAACTAGTAGTTTACGAAAGTAGTAGATGCACTACACCAATCATTAATGTGCAAATATTTTGCTATTAATTCTACTATAAAATTAGTAAATATTAATTCTACTATAAAAATAAAATACTACGCTAACTTAAATCAATAAAAAGTAATTTAAAAATACTTATTATAAACTTAGCAGCAATATTGAGATTTTGAAGATGAGCCTAATCTTAAGTGACTGAGTTCAAGTAATGGATTATGAGTTTCTGATTCTAAGGAGTTTTTAAGATTTCTAAGATAGTTCACTTAAGGCTCGGAAGAAAGAATTGGGTACCCTAGAGATTATCTGATTCTGATGGACCTTACAGATAAGGGTGTATACCTTGATGAACATTCTCTGAAAATGCTAGTAGAGAGTAAAAATTAGTTAAGCAAATAGTCATTGCTATACGAAATTTAAAAAAAAAAAAAGTCTGTTCATGTGATACGCCCAATTCTTCATATTAGAATAAAATAATAATGCGCAGATAGCTTTCGAATATTTAACATTTATTACTGTTTCCAAACCGAAAATTACCAGATATTTCGCTGGGTGAGATTTTTACCACCACTGTAATGAAATGCTATTATATCTTCAAAGTAATCTTGAAGGAAATCAGAATTACATTTCCCCCCCCCCCCCCCCCACTTTGATACACTGGTTTTACCTGTTGATTGCGTTCGAGGGATATATATTTTAGAGTATGAGTTTACCTTAAGTATCATCACCTCTGGAACCAGGTTTAGAGATTTAATTAGTAATGACTTCTAGCTGGTATCTGAAGTTATAATTATTAGTGCACATTTCTTTCTTGTAGGTGTATATAAATATTTTGGAAACATCATCACTGCTTTTAGATATAATAAGTAGTGAAAATAGGTGCTAAATGTAGCTAGGTTTTGAAATATCGTATTACTAGTAGCGACGTACATTCATCTTTATCAAGGAACTTCATATTGATGAGGGCCTAAGAGTTAGGTAGAAACATAAAGTTTCTGATTTATGTTTGTGTTTGTTAAATCACTACACTTCCTCTAAATAAAATTTGGATCTAAACTTAACTAACTCCTCACAATTTTAAGGCTGTTTTGTGTCATTATCAAGATTCACTCGAACTAACAACAATATCAAATTTTATTTAACTCTTTCAAAATAATTATTATTTTAAGCAATATATATCGTAGCAGACTATTTTTCACAAATCCTCTTCTAAAAGTCTGTTTGAAAAAGTGAGTCACACAGCTATTAAATTCCAAAAAAAAAATAAAAATAGCTGGCAGCACTGAGCTCTACTCTAGTAATGAATGCTATGTTCGATGCTTATGTGAAAAATAATTAATGTTATTGAATGAATAATTATTATTGTGCTGTGTTGCAAATGTAAAGATTTAGAGACTTAAATCAATGAACTAAGAAATCATGACTTAACTCAGAATATTAAGATTACAAGCCTAAAATGAATGATTAACATCTTCATTTGTAATTGAAAATCTTCATATACTCATGTCTACATATATTTGTTTACTTTTTATTCATTGCAATAAAGAAATAATGGCGAGGGTACATTCTGTCTTACTTGATGTTGTGGCATCAACATGGAAACCCATCGCCTCTTCAAGATTTGCTGCGACTCGAGGTACTTTACGACGCTTATCGCCAATTTATCCACGCACCCAGGAATATACCACTTTCACAGGACATTAGAGCAATGGAACATCAGGATATGGGGCGATAAACGTCAAGCAGTTAAAGGTGGTATCTATAGCTATCAATAGACGTAAAAGTGTTATCTAAATATATGGTCTAATATATTAAACCGGTTGAAGCGGCAAGACGTGAGCCGTATACATCCATTATGTATGTCATAGTTTATGTTAATTTTGACATATTGTGGGCCTAGTGATGATTTAGGGATTACAATGAAGTGCCACTATTCATCCGAATATAAAATTTAAAAACAAGTCAACATTTACCTACGACAAAAAGCAATTTACAAATTTTAAATGACTAATTAATGGTCAGTGGTCTTATGGTAACTAAATCCGCAATATAATTATAATTTTTAAAGCAATAAACATACTACGAGTTTATACAAACACCATTTTTCAAAAAAGACCCCTTGCTTTCCCAAGCAGTCGGTCCATCGTAGCATAAGGTTTATGTTGCCACCAGAAATGAAAGTTATCAGCTTGGATATAAGCTTCCTCCAATTCTTCCCCAGTTAAAGACAATGCGGATAATAAGCAACAAGGAAATCGGATTTTTTTTGTTTATTATATTTTCCTTCCATTCCGAGTCTTTTCGACTATACGGTTTTTTCAAGGGGCAGTTGTGAGGGCACAGGGATTTGAACTTCCGGTTATGAAGGTTGTCAGGGGAAAAGCATTATCCAACGCGTTAGTCCGCTCGGCCACACCGTATTTTTGTTTATTAAAATATATTCGATAATAAAGTAAGGATGTATAATCGCTCCGAAAGCACAATTAAAGTTGGGTATCTTTAAGCTATGAAAATCCCTAAAATGCAATTAAGAAACTATCAACATATATCCAATAATCAGCAAGGACTCCCCTATCCCTACGTCAGTTAGGACAGAATCATTCTACACCTTTTATGTATAAAACACGAAATATATGCTTTATATGTTTGGAGGTCGTTGAGTGCATATAGTATGTTTTTTCGGGCCTATTGATGAGAGAATTGTTACTTATAAAAGTAAGAGTACACATAGCTTAGGTTGCTTCCATCTTGATTTTCCAAATTTATGCTTGAATTCGGAAAAAGTTAAGTTGTTTACCTCTATAAAAAGTTCAATTCGTGCATCTTCTCGGGGGTAGAGAATACAGAGGAAATAGATTATTATGCGGGGTGCTCGAGCTGGCTTTTGGATTACTTTTGGTATCTTTTTCAAAACTCGGCAGTAATATCCAGCCCCCAATCCTGGCCCGGAAGGGTAGAAAATGATGTTTCTGTAAAGAATAAAACACATTAATCATAAATTAATGCAAGTACACACGACACATGTCGGCGGACCCGGTCCCATAAGAGGATAAGAAGAAAAATTACAAGACAGCTAATTAAATAGGAGTATGTTGGTCCCCAGTGCACTGATAAATGCCACAGTTTATCACGCCTCCCAGCCAATTTAATAAGAACAGGTGGTGGAGAAAAAATATTAATAAAGAACATGTTTCCCGACCGGGGGAGACAGATAGCGTCCCCTAGTCCAACATAGTCTGCATCGGCCAAGATTTATGGGCCGTTCAACGGGACACAGTGTTCATAAAATAAATAGCATCAAAACGGATAATTAGTCGATGGACAATTTATCATAATAGCATCACACAAGAGCTTGACTTGGAATAGTCGCTACTTGAAACAGGATTTTCACGCAACACCTTTTAAGACCCATCTGAGAAAACAGGGTAGAATGTTATTTATAACCGAATTTCGTTCCCTGGAAATTCTATTCTATGATACATTTGAGTATTAACAGCAGACTAAAAATTTCTGTTTAGATAAAAAATATTCTGACAATATAAGAAAATCAAGTAGGTAATAAAATAAAGTATTTTGAAAAATTATACTGTTACTGACAAACTTAATTCTCGCCAGGTTTTCGTAACAGTTTGTTGCCATGGTTAATATATGTGATGCATTTATTACCAAAGTTCAAAAATTATTTTAGCTGTGTATCCCTGTCCCATACTCTTGGTTCTTGCTGGCATTTACTAATGCATTCCCATCCTTTTACATTTCTTAATAAAACAGATCACAATGAACCTATTTTCACGTTTAGTCATTATTCCTGTTAGCTATCCATAATTTTTTTATATATAAGTATGGTCACCGACCAGTATTAATACTTGTCTTCCTATAATGATACTGATGATGATAATGATAATGAAACTGTAGGAAAAGTATGGTATCGAAAAGAAGTATCGATACTAAAGTGTATACGTAAAGTCCCCCCGTACGAATCTGTCCCTCCAAAGAGACAAAAAAAAAAGGAATCCCCTTGGAAATCGAAAAAATGTTTTTAGTAAAATTCCGGGACCACGATATATTGTATACCGATGCTTCAAAAAATGAGGATTCAGCAGTAGGATGTGCTTTTATAGCAGGAAAAGACTCATACCTTTTTAAATTGCCTAGAGCTTGCTCGGTCTTCACGGGAGAGGCAACTGCTATGCCATAAGGGAAGCCCTGCTCCACTTTAAAGTAGCAAATCATCAAAAATCAGTTATCATCACAGACTCGATGACCATACTACTGGCAATAAGACGTCAAATACCAGAAACCCGCCACAATCATCGAAATACTTAACATTATCTATGACATCCAGAGGATAGGCAGAATAATTGTTTTTATCTGGGCTCCATCCCAATCTGGCATAGGAGGGAATGAAAAGGCAGATGCTGCATCGAAACAGGCTCGTACAGGGGATCATCGAGAGTATTGGGTGAGGCTCAGTGGCCTAAGTTGGGTATAAGGTACAGCAGCATATAAAAGCGGAATGTAAAAAATGGGCAAGTAGTTGTAGAAAATCGAGGAGAGAAGAAAAAATCCTCTCAAGAATTCTCTCACGCATAGCTTCTTCACAATCTAGTACAGCCTACCTGAGTTAAATGTGGCGCCACAACGAATGTTACACACATATTAGTGGACTGCGAATATTTTCATGGAATCGGAAGAAAATTGAAGCTGAACACATCATTGCCAGAAATATTGCAAGACTCAGATGAAAGTGTGGAAAAACTTGTTTTTCCTGAAAGCTATTGGATATTATAATCAATATATATTATAAAGCAAAGTGTACAATGTGCGTGCCGAAAGGGCTCAAAAACGACTCCACGTAGGTTTAAGGAAGTTATGTCGTCGTTTAGCCATATGACTCCTAACGGAAAAGAAGGTTTCCGTTTTTCTCTTAAGAGTGTAAAATTGAAGAGAAAAAGACTGGAATTTCGTGCCTCTCGCACCATTTAATTAGCGTCTCTGAGAATGAGATACGAGTTTATAAATGAAAAATTTAGTTCGAGCTCCAGACTACCAGGAAGCGCTAGGGTTCTTTTCACTCAACGTTTATTCTTCATTCATCCAGTTCAAATTGTAGAGGTTATATATTTGTTCAGCTGTTCATTTTAAATTACTAAAAAATTAAGCGAAAATAATTAGTTTCTCCTTTGCTTTCAAAATAAAATAATGATTTTACATCTCTGCAATCAATTAGAAAACCAACTGGATTCCTCAAAGAATTAGTTTTCTCATAAGAAGGCTAATATATGATCAGCACATTACATTCAATCTATATATAATATATACTTAAGTAAATTTAATGCAATATGAGTGAAGATTTCTTAGTAGTACCGTGAGCGAATAAAATCAGACATAAAAAAAGAGATGAATTGACTGAATATAAATCGAAAATAAAAAGTTTGAAGTGTTCTTATTGTATTTATGAAAAAGAAGTTGGTTTGATTATTATGTATGATGAGCATTCCAGTTGACAAAACGACTAACACCAATAACAGCATTCAAGATTTTATCATCCCTCATAGTTCAAGATAAAAAGAAATATGATGAAAAAATTGTGCCTCCAAGAAATTTTGGTTTTCACTTTGTAATAGTAGTAAGATTCGAGGTATGCAGAACGTATACGGGGGGATATTTTAGGGAGGTTGAAATGGAAGCAAGGTCTTAAAATAAATTTCTATGAATCTTCGGTAGTTTCTATACTTCTGAATCAAATAGGACCATCATAGTAGTCGGAGCTTAAGTTTTACTCGAAATATAATTTTTTTAACTGAGATACCAGATTTTTCAACTATAATCTAATAACTTATTATCTGCTGACTACTTGGAATAGGCTTATAGGATTCAGAATCACAGAAACCATAACTCGACAAAGTTGCAGCAAAATTAATTGTTCATTTACCATTTTTAACCCCCTGTAAATTATACATAATCCTTATTTGGGCTCACTCTGCAGATCTCAAGTCTGCAGAATATTGATACAAAGTTAAAACCGAATTTTCAAGAAGGTGCTAATTTTGTTCCCTATTTCCTTTAATTTTAAAGTTTTTCTGGTATTAAAGCTACCACACAACTACCGGAGCGAAGCCGGGCACCCCAGCTAGTAGAATATAAAAAGAAAAGAGAACATTGCTAATGACCCCGTCGGGTAGAGGTAATTTTAACAACAATAAAACAATGTAAGGTAGGGACCAAAGTTAAAAACATTTAAATTAAAGAAATCAGCAATAAACATTTAGATTAAATAATTCAAAGTGACTCCACTGACATCTCTGACGTGGGCTCCGCCGTTTATCGATAGTAAGATAGTAAAAGAAACTAATGGAAATAATTAGATAAGCTATAATTGATATAAATTACGATAGATTAAGATCCAACGTGATTAACGCGTGACACAGATAATTGAAATTAATTATGATTAAGTATAATTGATTTCGATCGAAGCAAGGAAAAACATATAGATAATATCTGGTCATAAATTTATATATGATTTGAATATACATATACATATATATATTCAACTGCTTATACAACTGTTTTTGTAAGACTATTCAGAGGGAGTTGGCCTAGTCTTCAATTTAATGAATAAAAAAAAAAAAAAAACAGATTAAAATCTAAATAATAAATTATGTACAAAAAAAAAAACGGGGATTGGAGTGCTACCCGCTTGAACATTTTCGAGCACAACGGTGGTGATTCGATTCTGCCCTTGGCGGGTCGACTTTTATTTTGTGGCGGACACACATGGAAACTATACATACAAATATGTTGGTTCAAGCTATGGAGCAACTCCTCGCCCCCGCGTATGTGAGACATAGCCAAGAAGGAGTATCGAATCAAGAAAAGATTATAACACGGTAAACTATCCTAGTTACATTAAAGAAAATGAAAATGATTATTCAAATGGAAAATTCTCGGCAAATGAAAAGTAAGTACCTGGACATATACTGCAATATTAAAACGAACTTAACTGCCAGTTGTACAAGGATTAAAATTTGAATTATCTTAAGGAATTTTGCTTAATATAATATATATATATATATATATATATATATATATATATATATATTTTTTACTTTCACTTACCTATATATGAAATATATAGTAAGTGGAAGTATTGCGATCGTGAAAAATTTCGACTTCCGGTTTTCAACGGAAATACACGTTTTGGGGTCCCCTGAGTCCAATTAACCAAGTCCCGCGAAATGGTCTGTGTGTGTGTGTGTGTGTGTGTCTGTGTGTGTGTGTGTGTGTGTGTGTGAACAGACTAGCTCAAAAACTATAAACCGTGCGAACCTGAGATTGGGTATTTAGTGTAGGTATATGCCCGCGATGTGACAGCAAAAATTTCATCAAAATTGCTCAAAGGGAGGGGGTACTTTGTTTAATAACTTTATAAGTTTTTTTCGATTTTCTCAAAAACGGCTCTAACGATTTTGATTAAACTGAGTATTTGATCTATTTATATGCCCGAGATATGACTGTAAAAATTTCATCTAAATTGATCAACCGGAGGGGGGACTTTACTTAATAAATTTAGTATTATTTTCAAGTGTTTTTTTTTTATTTACTCAAAAACGGCTTTCACGATTTTGATCAAACTGGGTATTTGATGTATGTATATGCCAAAGATGTGATAGCCAACATTTCATCAAAATTGATCAACCGGAAGGGGGACTTTACTTAATAAATTTTGTATTACTTTCACGTGTTTTTTTTTTATTTACTCAAAAACGGTTTTCACGATTTTGATCAAACTGGGTATTTGATGTATGTATATGCCAAAGATTTGATAGCCAACATTTCATCAAAATTGATCAACCGGAGGGGGGACTTTACTTAATAAATTTTGTATCAATTTCACGTGTTTTTTTAATTTACTCAAAAACGGCTTTCACGATTTTGATCAAACTGGGTATTTATGAATGTATATGCCAAAGATGTGATAGTCAACATTTCATCAAGATTGATCAACCGAAGGGGACACTTTATTTCATAACTTTTTTTCTAATTTTTAGATTATCTCAAAAACGGCTTTAACGATTTTCTTCATATTCGTAATGTTTAATGAAAATTGAGTGTTATTTAATATCAGGTAAGCGTTATCATTATTAAAATGTTCTGAGGGGTTTATAGAGCAAATGAAAACAAAAATAAGAAATGAATGTGGAAAATGTGTAACTTTGAGAAGTGGCATTAACAAAACGCATTAATTTCTTATCTAAGTAAGTTGGTAAGTGAAAGTTGTGTGTTGCGCGCACGCACCAGATTTTTTTTTATTGGAGACTCATCGGGTCATTTATATATAAACGAATTTACAGAGATTCAATCTAAGCAGCAACAAACTAAAAAAAATATTTATCTTAATTATGAGCAGAAGAGTGATATAGTACATTGCTTCGAGGAGAGAACGAGGGCTTTAATGCTACCGCTTATTAAAATAATGATTACAAAATTAAACGATACATGGAACCCATAAATAATAATAAAAGAATAATTATTAATAATGGATTTGTATATGATAAATTCATAAATTATGTCAGAATTCTATTTCATTATCAGGAATAGAATTTCACTAAAACTCTGTTTCATGTTCGTATAACTATATAAAGAAGGTGCAATGCTTAGCATACCGCGCATGTCACGCGGAAGACCCGGGTTCGATTCCCGGCGGAGCCAAATCTTTTCTCTTCAAAAATAAATTATTTATATATAGAAGGCTTAATTTTTATGCATTCGACGATTTTTCTATATATTTATAATAATTATCTTTAAAATCAGACTGACTTTACTAAGGTTTTAAAGGTGACCTTGAAGATGGCGCTTTGAGAAAAGGGGATCATAAAAAAAAAAAAAAAAAAAAAATAAAAAAAAATGATTGGAATAAGTCTTTTCTTAACATGTCAATTAATAAACCTCGATCTCATTATCGGCTTTTAACATTACGTAAATTGACGCACGGAGGTATTGAAAATTAGCACGTACACTGAATCATTTTTCGTTAACGGTCAGTCACAGTGAATTTATAAGTCGTGCTCAGTAACCAGACCCAGAACAATACTGATTGACTAACGCTGTGCATCACCAACTTAGTCTGCCTCAGTCACTCCATCACTACAAGATCATCAATTTCACTAATTGATGTCTCGTAAAACTTTTACTTCGTTTCAGGCAATTGCTGAAATATTCATAATAGACAGTCCTACTGAGTGCTTTTCGATTGTCATCGAAGAACATCACGGTTTAAAAAAAAAAAAGAAACACTGCTTTCCAGTTCAATGAACTAGGATGCGATCTTATAAGCATCACAATGGACGAATGGTGACGTCAATGCTACTGCTTAATATTTATCGAGACCGGGAGCTGGTTTGCATCACAGTAAGGTCAGTACTGTGCTATCTGTATCAGTGCCTCCCCCAGGCTTATAATCAGAGCATTTCAATTCAAATATTTTTTATTTATGAAGGGACCTCTAATGCATAGTAGACATAAGACTTGCTTGGAATATACAAACTAAATTAAAAATCGAAAAAAACATAACATGAACTGGCTAGATGATACAAACCACTGTCAAATATCCTCGCTCGAGTTAATAAACAATCGTCTGATCAACACCAACAAATCTATAACTTTAGGGTTCTGCAAAGAAGGCCAACATCTAAAGTATGTAGGTTAAAAAGAAAAAGTATTTGTTGTGATCTAAATGTAACTGCAACAAGTAGAAAGACTATAAAAAGGGTCACCTGTTGTGGAGTGGTTAGCAAAGCAGCCTACTATAAAAAATCGCGGGTTCGCATCACGGCAGGTGGCCTTAGAAACTTTAACGTAGTATACGAAGCATAGGCAAAATTTAGGACTCCCACTCGTACGATTAGTTTTAGTACCATTAACGTGATATTACCTATTAAACATTAAATAAACAAACAATATTATATAAGACTTCCTTACCCTCAGATCTTACCATGGACATTTTGTTGGACATCATTTTGATTTTTGACCTCTATCAGCTTCTGTTATGCTAAAGGCTGTGCAGCGGAAGGAATGTAACTTACTTCAATTTACTTTACAAGGCATGTTACTAACTTTGGATCTTTTACCTAAATTATAATTATCAGCAACAATCCGTGAAGAATAAATATATTGGATATACATATATATTGGATACACAATCTAGTTATAGGATGAAGTTACCAGCGGATAATCGGTAGGCTGTATGGACAAGTACCCAGTGGCAAAGTCGGGGCTGTTAGTGGTAATTACAGGAACGACCGGCAGACCCCGAAGGCCGATGTACCACGATAGAGGAGATAGCCGATCTCTGGATCCCGTCTATTTGTCCCTCGAGATTTATTAGATCGCCATCCAGCCTACTCGACTAGTGTCCATATAGGATCTGATTTATCGCTATGTCCGATCCTCCAATACTTGGTCCGAAACACACCAAACTGATTGCCTCCGATTCCGATATCATTCCCTTCTTAATTACAATTTATTTCTATCCGATCCCCCAATCGATATATCAACTCCCGAGATTAAAAAGATTTTTCTCTAATGGTGTAAAATCCACTCATTCAGTCAAATTAGAAAGATCTCCAAGCTTTATTTTTAAGTATTGAGTTGAAAAGTGTATGCCTAAAATTTGCGGATTTCATTTACATAGTGCTAATTGTAATTTGACAGAAAGATATCGTCGTCACCATGCTAAAGTAACGAATGTGCAACTAAAAACCAATGCACATTCGTTACTTTAGCATGGTGGTGACGATATATCTGGCATTTTTATAATATTATATGTAAATATAATGGGTAATGCCAAAAGAATTGGCACTGGATAGAAACTTAAGAGGGAATATCATTTGGAAACCATGAAAATAGTCAATATAATATTATTTCAAACATTTGGAAATACAATACTTAAATAAAATAAAATCCTAAAACTATAGGTGTGCGGAGAAACTATATCTGGCCCACCTCCCCCACCTAGAAAAAGTTCGTAAGCAAGCAGTAAATCAAATCAAAAGATCAAAAGATATTTGTTCTGACAAAATAGATTTTGGATTTTTTTTTAAAGTAATCACTTCAAATTTCTTTTCTAGGTATACACAAAAGGTTTGAATCATCAAATACTCATATTAATAAACGCACCTTATAATGAGGCCTTATATGTTTCATAAACCGAAACTTATTTATTATTATAGGCATTTACAGTGATATTTTCAATTATTTTAGATCAACTGATTCTAGCATCTTTATTTACATAATTTAATATAAAAAAAAAAAAAAAAAAAAAAAAAAAAACGACGAAATTCTTCTATAATAAAAGGAAAACATAGCTTCCCCATTTCGATTTTTCTTTTCTTTTTTTTTTTTTACACAAATTACATGTTACCTTTTTTTTGTTTACCCTTACATATTTTCGTGTAGATTTAATCCTGATTTGCGAAGTATTCACTATAAATGATAGAGAAAGTGGTAGCAGATAAAGATAAAGATAAATTATTAAATACAAAATGTTGCCACTTTTTAAAATCAGATGAAAGCAAATATTTTACAAAACAGGTTACTGAATCATGTTTTCGTCGCATATTTATCATATTTATATTTTTACTGGACCCGTTGTAGCACGAAATTTGATGAGATTACAAATCATTTCTGTGAAGTCGGAATTTATTATATAAGAGATACACATTTGTATATTTATTTTATTATTTGTTTTGTTTACATAATGAATTTCTATTCGAAATATATTCCACCAGGAGTTCAGAGGCATTTGTAAGTTTTTTAAATTAATCTTGAACGGGAATTAAGTCGCCATATCCGAGAACTATCTCTCGTATGTAAATGGGAAAGGATTCCTTCTAAAGGCTGGGAATATATATTAACAGAAATATAATTATAAAAAACTGCTCTGACAGGAACATGTCAGCAAAAAAAAAAAAAAAAAAAAAAAAATACTCCATTTCCTTTTAGAAATGATAGACAGACTTATTCACATTTGCTTTAAATATCGTAATATCCCACTTATTGAAATTCACTGCCAGCTAAAGCAGTATGTAAATTAACTAAGACACTGAAGATTATTAAAAAATATTAAATATTAAAATAAAAACGAAAGCAACAAAAACCAATGAAAAATTGAAATTTATCAAGTTGTCATTAATATTGACTACAAACCAGTTTAAATTTTCAAATATTTGTTAACTAAAATTAAATGTTTATGGTTGATCTTGCTAGGTATATGATGGGGGGGGGGAGAGAAATTAATAAAAAAATGTTAGGTATAATAAGATAATTAACCAAGCAAACTTAACATGAATCCGAAGGTACTTTAGTAATAAAAAATAATTTATAAATATACACTTTGAAAGTAAAATAAAGCAGCAATGAGAAGAAATATTTATCTAAAATAATAATAAATGTTTAATGAACCAGCAGGCTCGATGCCGACACCGCAACTCGCTCCCTGCACACCTCCATCCACCGACCGCCATCCAGGCCTCATTTCTACAGATTCTGCCTTCACGCAATCCTCCCACCACCATTTCGGCCTACCCCTCGGGCATTTCCCAGTCGGCCCCGTGCTTATTAATCTTTTAGGAATACGCTCACAACCAAGTTTAGCAATTTTAAATGCCCATTTTATTCGCCGCGCTGCTATCACCTCTTTTATATTAACCGGATAGAATTCACTCAGTTCGGCGATGTGTAAACTTCTAAATTCTACGGTTGAATCGTCTCTCTTCGGTCCAATATTCCACGCAATACCTTATTTTCAAAAGCCCTCACCCAAGCGGCTACGATTAGTCCTTTCTTCTATGGATACGTAAAGGACCGTAGGAAGAATAATAGTTTTGTAAATCCTAATTTTTAAGTTTCGGGACAGAAGGGGCGAGCTAATCAATTTCGCTACTAAAAAGTAGCAAGCATTTCCGACTTTTTCCTCATCGATTTAGTTTTTTCTAGTTACCATCGCCCCTAAATATCTAAATTTCTCTACGTATTTAAATTCAAGCATATCCCCTTCTACATTAATATCATCAAAATCGTAACAACTTTTACATCTAATTATATACTTTGTCATATCCGTATTACTTTCCAGCCCAAGATATAGGATAATTTTACGTTTTACCTTAAGGAGATGCATGACTGCTTCTGATGTTTGAGTGAACTAAAAAATATGTTAGTAGGCCGTTCAAACCTACCTCACACCCTCCAACAATCTCTCATTTTGGTCAACGAGTCCTAAGGACTTAGACGGGAGGATTTTCTAGAAAATCTCCACATCCGCTACCAGTGGGACGCTCCTCATACATGGTAATGTGACCCAGGTGAAGGAAATATTTTTCTATGTTTAAAATAAAATAAAAAATCCTGAAAACAATTATACACCTGACGTAGCGAATGAGAAATTGAAGACAGGTGCATGGTTTTAACAATATTTCTATCAACGTTTATATCTGGGGAAAAATACTTTTACAATACTTTAGCTTAATAACTTTAATGCCGGATTAAACGGTTTAGTATTTTTATGAATCTGGGGATGATTTTTGACCAGTGATGATTATTATTCTTATACACCGGTTAATAAGTGACATTTTCATCACAAGATTGATCAAGAAACTAATCGGTTAAACAATGCAATTTAAATATGTTATGAAATAAACGGGTCTATTTCGACCACTGTAACCGTCCCCGGAGGTCAAATAGCAGAGCAATGTTTGACTCCAAACTTCGTTCCAAAAACATAACTGTGACTAAACTGTTGTACTGTGACCGAATATAACCGACCGAGTATTTAATTAATACTATTAACCATATATTGACCAGCCATGATTGAGAACAAACGAATTTCTTCTTAACAATTTTCAGAAAGTTATTATGTTTTAAGCGTGTATTTTTAAAATTAATATTTTTGACAAAGAGGATTTTTTTTTATGTAGGACAATAAACCAGAGAGATGTTGGAACGACACACTGCTACGATAACAGTGCAAGAACATACTCCTATCTTGTTATCACACAAATGACACATACCAGATACCAACCTGTCAAAACAAGAGGAAGCCCCTATTTTCGCTAAAAATGAGACAATTTATTAACAATTTTGAAGTCATGAAAGAGCACCGATACCCTTATCTATTCCCACGGAGTAAGTAGAATAATAATGTAGAGCAATAAATTATAATTAAATAAAATAAATTATAACTATAAACATGAGGGCATGGACAAGTGTAGAGCTTCGATGCGGGCTGTCAATTTACCTTCAAACGGGAATCGTAAATCAGTCGAGGGTGTCTGCTGGGACTCCCGGCCACACCACACCGTTACAGGAATGCTCCTCTGCTAAAAATGATTTATAATACTCGTATTATATTATATTGGCTCCTATTACAGACGTCATTTTTATAAATCACGCCTTTGAGAAATGTTTATAGATGTCATCTAGAAATAGATAAAACAGGAAAAGAGAAAATAGGATAATTTTATGGATGAAATGCAATAAAAAAGATTAACGACCTATCGTCGATCCCTTTGTAAAAGGTGAATCGTTTTATCGGCATTTTATTATCTTTGAAATTTATTTTCCGTATCTCATCATCCGAAAATGTTAATTCCTAAAGCGATGGTTGTAGAATGCATGTATATGTCGCCTAATAAAAATGTTTTTTGGGTAGTAAATTACGAAGGCAATAGGGAGGATCAAGGGATAAAAACATATAAAACACGTCAGCAGTTCGTGTATAAAAAACCGAAACTTCAAAAGGAAACCGGAACAACGAAATTTATCCTTCGGCAAGCGGTAATATATCATCAACAGCGGTTTCTTCAATATTAAGGTCCTTAAATGACACCGAAACACCGTCTCAGCTACTGGAATAAGGGGCCTTGTGCATCCTTAAATATCTCTTCAACGTCTCGGTCATTTTAAAAGTAACTTTATGGTAGTAAAGTGTTAGAAAATTCTATTCATGGCCCACAGTGGGTGACAATATATCGAAATTGTAAAAGGAATGAAACAGAACAAATTATTAATAACATTCCTGTTTCTTAGCTCATATTTATACTATAGAATAAATATGTACACTTATATATAATATATTTATATAATGTAAGATATAAACGAATGGTATACGGAGGTGCACTGTGGGAAATCAAAGTGAATGTTCGTAAGATCATTAAAACTTTAGAATATAAAATATTAAAATTTTATATTTATGTTGTTATTAAATAGTGGAAATGATTAGGATGAGGCCAGTAAAAATAAACATATTTGAGCTGATATTACCTCCATATAGAATAATGTCCGAAAAAACAAAAACATACATACTTAGATACAATCTTCATATGGAAAAGTGTCCGACGTTTCTGAGGTGATTTGAGGTGCTATTCAGGACTTTATGGAAGCTGGTTCTTATCCAAAGTAGCGAGAATTGACTGTAATGTCTTGAGGATTGAGGAGTGACTTACGATTTGGACTTGTATAAGAACTTCTTTCTTTAAAGTTGTTCTTTTTAGTTTCAGGGAGGACCTTCAATATCCGTGTTAATACACCGTTAGATTCCTAAATCGACAATGTTTTCATGCACTTTTTATTGTATTAAAATATATTTAAAAAATATAAAATGCTTCTTAATTTGCAAATTTTATGTAACCAATATTTACAGAACCTGTAATAAACAGTGCGTGGGAACTTACAACAGTTTATCATTGAAACACTACCCACAGCTGTCCTTTACTAGTTAGTTGATACGGCAATGCGATTTGAATTTATGGGTTACCAGCCACTTTACAGCTGGGAAAAGGACATTTTATAGCATATTTTAAATCCACTATAGTCCGAATGTGGTCAGATTCAATACATCTAGCTCTGAAAACACAAGTTCATAAATGTAAGGCTAAGACTACTTCAGTATGATGTTTTTTCACATAAATGCTTTGGTAAATATTTACGGATATTCGATCTGCGACCATTATGAATTTTTAACTCAAAACTATGTACCCAAAGAGTAAAAGGAGTAACATAAAAAAAATATGTAACAAACCAATATATATATATCTATATATATATGTATATATATTTTTTTTTTTGTTTAATTCCATATGGAGTCACCTCAAAAGTAATACGTATACAAGCATAGGAAATTACTTTAATTTCTGAACTCATATTTATTTAATTTATATCTTCTAATTATTCATAAGAGTCAATAAAAATATATATATATAAAAAAAAAGAGCCAACCTTAAATGTTGTTTTAGACTTCTATGGTCTGAATCCATTATACTCGTATGCATTTCTTCTTCAGGGTTTGACCTGAATTATTAAATGGTCTAATAACTGTTACCCTGAAGCTACATACTACCCCTTCACATACATACCTTGATCGTGATTAATGTACTGGATTCGAAGTAAATGTTTTATTTATTTAGTAAATTTTGTTTTCATTGTTCTATCATAATATATATTATTTCTCAAGGCCTTTTTTTGTCGGCACACCATAACTTCCTTTTCCTTCCTTTCCTTCTTTAATACTTTACTTTCTTTCCTTCCTTAATACTTCATTAATTTTATGAATGAGGCATCATCATCATAATAAAGGTTCCTTACCCGCTACACCGTAAAAATAAACAAATCACTCATTTCGACTTTGATTGCGAGTTATAAGCGCAGAACGTTTTTGCGAGAAAATCAAAATGGTCTTAGAGGTTTCTAAATGGTGTCAATCTTTTCAGGTTCGATAACCATTTCGTTTTCGAGTTGTAATCGAAATTTTAAGCGAAAGTGATAGCGGGCTTTTTCGAAGGTGTCATTTTTTCATATTGTCGCCGTCGTTTGCGAGTTACAAGCAAAAACCTGCGATTTCAGTCAATAGGATCAGCGCACTCGCTTTCCGCGAAACCGATATGTGTATTAAAGTATTCTGCATCTATTTTTTACTTCAACCCTCACTTTTGCCCATGACCATCGTATAGTGATACTAAATAAACGCGTATATACGGTGTGTACTTTAATTAAGTGGGATTTCAGTAGCACAGGTTTCGAATGCTTCGCGGTGTTAGCTGGTTGAAATTATTGAGAAAGTTTAGATTTTGATCGTTACTACAAGAACTACCTTTTAATTTATAATTTCTTAAAATTGACTTTAATTAATTAAGAACAGTGAAATATCTAAACTAATACTCGTACTTATTTTAGTTGGATTATTATGTTCCCACTGGCATTTCTAGGCATGAGTGAATATAGTATCCAGGAGTACATCATTTCCTTCAAGAGAGCAGGTCCTTCATCCAACTCCTTTTCAGTAGCCACCTTAAAGGCATGTTACTTTTGGTCGTATCGTTAATAAGGCTGTGGTTAGGCCCGTGTAGTCTACCCGGAATAAAGTGTTCATATCTTTAGATGTAGATTAAACTTCATAGCATATTTAAAAAGCAAGATCATGAAATAATGTTTATTATATCTCTTTTATTAGTATAAAAAATAAAAAAACAGTAAAAACTTCCACCTACGCCTATCAATTAAATTACAAGTTAGTTTGAATTTCCTACTACTCGGATAGAGATTGTTATACTTAAATTAAACAAGACCGGACAGCCATAAATAGAGTCGTCAACTTGTTTAATACCAGGGGGGGGGGGATGTTGCGATTGTACATGCAGTGTTCGGAACGGAGGGGAGTATGGTAATTTTTTGGCGTGTATTAAAAATGCAAATGGAGGAAAGACCGCTAACGGTGGGGACCTTTAATGAAACGCTACGACTGCAACTGATGACGTAGGCCATACTAGAGGTATTTAGCTGGTAATTGGGATGTTTACAAGTTTTTAATCCTCGCGGCAGGATTCGGATCTCTGGACGGCAAAAGACGACGCCACTATACTACACTATAGAACTTGTTCTATTCCCGGGTTGCCATTAAAAACTCCTGCCTCGAGAAATATCTGATAAGACAGGTTCACACTAGGCAGTGTTTTAGTTTAATGGCGAGTGATTTAGTTGCTATATCTCTGACATCTAAACTATTTAACCCATTTTTTAGGGCTTATCATTAACGTCATCTCCGTAATATCTAGTCAGTTAAAATTAAAAAAAAAAAAAAAAAAGGAAGATATATTTAAAACCTTTTTGGAGGTACCTGTAATTCACATCATTGCAGTGTATAATACATTAATTTAATGAAATAATAAATTTTACAAATAAATCTTAATTTTAACTTGTACGCCTTGATATTATACAGTAGAATTACAGCTTAGTCAATATTTTTTTGAAATACTGATATAATTATTAATTTTATTTTTTGAGGATAAGAGAAGATAAGATAAGGTTTAAATATTAATTTAATTTTTGGTTAGGAGAAAGTAGGCTAAACTATTATTTTGTTCGACTAAATGTATATTTGTGATAAGAAGAATTTATAGCATTTTTAGTTTATAATTATTATAACTAGCTGACCCGTGCGAAGCATTCACACTCTAACCTACTTAAATCCCACTTATTTAAAGTACACACCGAATATTTAGTATCTTATAGAGCGAATTTAGTGTGTCCTGGGCATAGGTGAGAGTTGAAGTAAAGAATATGTTTTAATTATAGATTATTTGATTTTATTACAAACATAACTTTAAGGTATTTACACAGTATTAACGTGTTTACAGGTCCTCTTTGAACACTATGTATGAAGTTACGATAGGGTCATCTGTGAGTGTTGGTAGGTAGGTTTGTTTTAGACAGACATAGATGTCAGTGAAAGAGCACACACTGGAAAACGCCACATACTTATGTAAATACACATACTGGTTTCGCGGAAAGCGAGTGCGCTGATTCTATTGACTGAAATCGCATGGTTTAGCTCTTAACTCGCAAACGAAGGCGACATTCGGAAAAATGTGTATAACCAAAAACATTCGTCACGACAAAATAAAAAATTACACCTTCGAAAAAGCCCCGCGACCATTTTCGCTTATAATTGCAGTTTTTCGCTTACAACTCGCAAACGAAGGGGTTAATTGAAAAAATGTATATGACCGAAAAATGTTCTGCTTGAAAACCTGAGAAGATTGACACCATTTAATAAACCTCTGCTACCAAACCATATTGCTCATATTGTCATAAAGACAAGTAAAAAGCATAATAACATAATAATGATAATAACAACGGTTTTTTAAAAGGAGTAAATATATAGTCCTTTGGATGGGACCTAAACTGTACCACGCCTGTGCGATGTCAGGTACTCATTAAAAGATCCCTATCCTGATTATAGCTGGATGGTAAAAATTTAGGACCCCCACTCCAGCATCATCCGATTAGCCATAGTAGCGTAAAATAAAGTTAAACAAAACAATCTAATACACTTTGTAAAAATAAATCATATGTTGCTAAATAGATTAATAACAAATATCTTGTTAAAGAAAATTAATGGATGCCAAATAAAAAACTGTGAAACCTCTTTGTGTCATCTCAGAAACATTAATTTTACTTAACATTATCACTATCCTGTTATTATGGTTTTATTCATTCAGTCCAAGTTACGGATTGTTTTTAATTTATTTTTTTAATAATTGATTAATTACTTAAAAATTTTCGGTATCTTACAACGTTTTTTTTAACTTGTTTGTATTTTCTTGTCCTGATGATGACAAGCAATGTGGGTCGAAACGTTTATTATAAGTGAATATATATATTTTTTTTACCTACCTTGACCAAAAGCCAGACCAGCCTTTCTTATAAAATACTCCAAAATTTCTTTAGTAACATTTTCTGATCCCTGTATATACCTTAACATAAGACTCTCTTTTATCGATTTAACTTCCTGTCATAATTAGTAAATATTTTTCTCCGAAAGGTCATAAACCATTAGCAGGACCAATTTATCACATGAATTTACATGACTATCATTAATGCATTGCATACATTGCATGGATTTGGATCTGGTATTTGAGCGATGCGTAACCAGACCGAAAGCTTCGGGTTTGAATATCCATCTCATAAATTGTTGGCAAGGGTCTGTAATTCAGCGGTAGAACTCCAAGGAATGGCGTTGAGGACTTCAGTAATCGGCGCATGGGGGCATTATATAACTCCACGGCTAAATGCCCTGTCAATAAATGTCAGTAGAAGTACCTTTAAGAAGCTGGGTGTCTTAAAATACATTAAATAACAGTACTATGAAGTCAATGCTATATTGAATGTTAATTTAAAAAAAAGAAATTGTAAGCTACTTCTTTATTATTTCAATGGATTTTTATTTTTCACATTTTTTTTTTTATCATCCTATCAACACAGCTTAACATGTTTGAATATTTAAAGCATTTTGTCTGAGCAAATATACCACCAAAAGCAAAAATCAAACTTTCAAATACAATACAGAACTTAAATACGTAATCAGCTTAATCATATTTAGTTGTGACATATAATTAAAAAAAAACATCAAATATTATTTTTTTAAACATTTCATACCAAAATTAGTTAGTATTATATTATTTTGTTTTTTCAAAAAAGGTAATTAAAAATTAAGAACCATAAAGTCCCGATTTCGAGTATGGCCAAGACAAGATATCTTCAATATTTGTCACAGATCGTCTCTGGGGCCGAGAGACCCTCCTATAAACCCAGCCTAATCTTAACTGAAAAATTAAGGGGGGAAAACAAGGCGGTTGAGCACAATAAATTTATAATAGTCCTCATGACTATAAAAAAAAAATGGAAAAAATAAGAATGCCAGAATTAAGGAAAATAATCTTGTACCTACATTTATTCATTGACCTAGATATTTTTCTGTGTGGATCTATTAAAATTCCAATTCCAATCTGAATTTCGGATTTTTATGGTTTTGTTTAGACATCTTACAAAATCTCATCTTTATATTAAAAAATATCAATCTTTATCTTTACTGAGTGTTTTTACTTAATAGTGGAATCTAACAGCTTATACAAATTGATTAAATTGTTTATCTAATAAATAAATAACAGTTTTTTATACAAATAAAAAACCATACCATCTTATGTATTTTATTATATTGAAGATATCGGTGCAATCGGATTTTGATTTTCATACCAGTGCACCTACTACAAAAACTCTAAAACGTCAATAAAAATCATACAGACGATAATTTTTGAATAAAATTACAATATTTTGGAAGCATACGTTCTTATTAAACGTGGTGGAGTGGAGCGAAAGAAACTCGTTTGTGGGACCAAGGCCAAACCGTCGAAGATCCAAAAAGAACAAGTCCTTCCTGCCTACATTGCAGTAGCACGTGTCTTGGGCTCTTATATGCAGGTAAGTATCTACCATCTACATGAAGGTAATAAACAAACATTAAAGTAACAAAAACTGTAAATGCTCAGGCTTTGCTATCAACACGGCCATTTTTAGTCCCTTGTTTTATTTATTTTTTATCGAAGTAACTAATTAAACAATGCATAGCTTTAGCAATATATGAACTTAAATAAAATGGTATCATTTAAGTGCTGATCCTCTGCTCAACAATCTCTATTGAAGATCTTAAAAGAACGAAGAACATATAAGTTTTTGAAGAACGTACTAGATTGGTCATGTTCAGCATATTGAATGTCAAACACACACAATATTGATAAAATAAAGATATGTACACATATATCTATCTATCTGCTATCAATGACATCACTTCAAGGTCAATTAAATTCATTCCAGGAATTTCATAAACATAGTAATCAGTTAGAGCTTACCAAGGCCAACAGCGCGCAGCTTCTAGCGTTTTTTTTTTTTTTTTTAATGTTTTTTCTAAAATAATAGTACTAATAGCTTCATAGTTTTAAACAAAACAAAATACTCCATAACTTTTAAATTTATCATTGAATTTAAATGGATTAACTATTTAAAAATGTAGAAAAAAAATTTGCATTACTACAGCTCATGAAGGGTCAACAGTTGTTCAAGTGATTTAATAAGGATCAAGCCTAAATACCAAGTTATCCTTTAAGTAATTTATTAATTAAAGTTTACACGTTACTGTGACACAGGAATGGTAAACCAGAACAATCACATGTCTTGGGCTAACTCGTACCCGGGAAAAATATATAAGTTTCTACTATACCCGTCCTAACCTCTCTATTTCCAACCTAGCTTCTTTTCTGAATTACGATAATATTGTTATAATATAATGGGTTTAAATAATTTTTATTAAACGAAAATAATAATTATATAATATGATTCGATCTTCAGAGCAAGACTAAGACTCCCCTGACGAAAGAAAGAAATTTTTTCCTCACTAAAACCACATACAATTTTAAGCAGCTCTTTTCATATTCACTTCATTGTCAAATAAAAATACTTGACAGAAATAGTGGGATATTTTTTTCTTCTAAAATTCAAAAAACCTTCAACAAATTCAAACCCCCCCCCCCCCCCCCGACAGTAATCTTGGTTGTTCTACTTTAAAGCTTACATTGAATAGATGCATTTCATCTGTTTTTTTTTTGTTTTTTTTTTTGGTTTTTTTGATTGTAAGTTTAGTTAAGCAAAGGAATGAACCAAGGCACTGAAGGAAGTAGAATAAACCCCTTTAGATAAGCGGAAGCGGAGCCTAGGTCTTCGAAACATGTTTTAATTGCCAGTTGTGCTCCATCAGGCCCACCCCGTCGGGGTCAATAACCGGGTCAACTTCGGAGACGAACCTTCCGGTTTACCAGGAGCACACCGGAGGACCTCATGGATTCCAGGAGGCCTGTGTACTTCGGGCGAAGAGGTAGCCGGAGGAGAAGAGATAGAAGTGGGATATGGCACGACAGGAGGGAGCAAGGGAAGCAGGTCATCGCCCGGGCCACTGTGGAGGTTCCCATCGGCAGTTTCACCTGATAACGGTGTTCCAACCAGTCCCGAAATGTCCCGAGCACTCTCACTCTTCCTGCCTTTTATTATTACCGCTTAAAGCTCTAAATGTAAAAAATGACTTAAAATTAACGAACCTCACAAAATTAAGCATGTCGTGGTGTTTAATTCAGCAAAATGTATAACCCAAATAATTAGCTAACCACATTGTTGTAACATTGTTACAGGTTAATAACGAAATTAAGAGTTGGTTGTATTTATTGAGTTTAAAGGTCAGAAACCAAAACAGATAAATGTCGCACAACAGATATTAAAGATAAAAACATTTATTTTATTTAAATTTCCTGTTTTTTTTTTTGTTTTTTTTGTTGTTGTTTTTTTTTGCATCACTGATTAAAATTACTAACAATCCTTTCAAAGTAAACTTGATACTCATCCAAACCCACATGTTTCAAATCTGGCGTCCTTCTCTATTCTTGATGATCTTGACAGGCTTATAAAATAAATATCGGCTCGGGAAATAGAAGGAAATGCACACTGCAAGAACGGCCTCGTTTATCTTTAGGACTAACAGACAATTTTCAACGGAAAATTTTATGTATGCATCGTAGTAAGAAAAATTAACATGGACTCCAGATATTCTTAGTATGAAATTATAGATGAAATGTCAATTTACAGAGATCTATTATTAAGAGGACGTTCTTCAACAGGTGAAATCACTTGATACGGGTATTAAAAGTGAAACTCAATTATGTTTAGTTCACCAACTATCACAAATTATATCCATTACACGTACAACTTTGGAATGGGGTACGAAAACTACAAATATCAGAAATAATTATCATACATTGAAAAGTATTTCTGATCATATCTATCTAGGAGTTAATTATTTACACGAGTGTTTCTTATACAAAATTGATAATTGCATGATATTAGTATAAAAAAATGATGTAGCCAAATGAGCCTATACGAATATTCCTTAATGGATCAATTTTGTGGAAGGGTATATTTATTAGAAAATTACATGTCGGCGAATAAAACTGCAATTTTAAATGTCAATCTATAGGAACAACCTAGCACGCGCATTAAAATAAACAAATGACCCTGATAATTCTGTACAACCAAAACGAAGTTTATTATTTGGCAAGGGAAGTTTTTCTTTGTGGCAAGCGAACACTATATTCGCAACTAATCGCCAAAAATATCAGGCTCCACCGATCAACATGGAACTAAACAGTACTTTAGGGCTATCTACATTATACGAAATGGCACAAAACCGAACTCTAAAAATAAATTAGAACAAAAACGATAGAAAATTAAATTTTCTAAATACTTTTCTCTAAATGTATTCCTATAGACGCATACAATTCACATTTTTTTATACATTTCGGAAGAACAGTAAATCAGCCAGCTAAAGAATGGATGCAATCAGTTGAATTGATTGGAATTGGAGAATCTTGAGGAAAATGTGTCCCCAAGGGAGGTGGGGGCAAAAAAAGGCCTTTTGCAATAATATAAAGAATCGATGAAATAATATAAAACATATTTTTGTTGTATCCGAGGGATTATTAGCAAGATCCCTCGGATATGAGTGGAATATTCTTCGACCTAGTATCAACAAATAAATTTTCAATGACATCGGTGTCCCCACATCCGTAGCTTGTTAGGAACTACTCAATTTACAAGTGTGAACAAGAAACAAATTACTGATCAAGCCACTCTCTAACCTAACAATTCGTTAATTGTTTGCGGTGTTTTTGTCTGTGTTAAACTTGAGGAAGCCTACGGCAAGTACGGATGTTAAACACCTTTCTCGATTTTAACACTTTTATAAGCTTTACAATACTTAAAACTGCTGGCATAAATACCATTATTTACTGTATCCTTGTTGGTTGTTTGTTTGTTTAACGTCCATTTATACTACTAAGGCTAATCGGACGATGCCACAGTGGGAGTCCTAAATTTTGCCTATCCTAGGCTAGGGATGTTTAACGAGTACCTGACATCGTTCAGGCTCAGGACCACCATTTTACGTCCTATCCGAGGGATGCGAACCAGCGACCTTTAGTATTTAAGTCGCCATGCTAACCACTACACCATAGGTGACCTCATACTATATCCTTGGTTGTGAGCAAAACAACGGTGAAAATAAATGAAACATAAACTATTTAAATTTGATATTACTGGCATGTTAGCTAAACGGTCAGTCAAGTTTCCTTCATTCTTAAACATAATCCAAACTTATATATCATCTTTTGCTCCCTCACAAAAACCGTTAGCTAACGGATAAGTTGACCAGGTCCACGAGAACAATGCCTCGTCAGGGAAAGCGGTGGCGAAGTTATATATTGGTGGTTCCCCGGTAAGGAACGGCTCCCAGGACACGCAACGAAGTAAGGCCCAAGTAATCGGTTCAGTTTACTGCTCCTTTTGGATAATGTTTACAATAAACGTTGATCTTTTCCAGCATGGCTAGCCCAAGTACTTCTATCTAATCCATCAATTTTAGCCAGGATTTATTTACGTTTCTGATCACCCGCGCTTTATTGGAACCTCTGTTGGTCGGCCTTATTCGGGAAGGAGCTTATCGAAGCGTATCCCTAATTGCACCTTACTGGTAACGGTACCGGAGTCAATGGATAATTTAAATAAACGGAGGGGAACGCCATACAATTATACAACCAGGAACTATAAAATTCCTTTAGAGAGAGCATAAGATGGATCGTACGTTCGATTTCGATTGCAAGATACCATCCAAAGCTCTTTAGTCATTAACAGGTTTAATTGCAGGTAAATAATAATTATGATTTCTATAGGTAACTATATCCCAAGAGTCACTGGCGCATCTTTAACAACCTTAAGACTCCTTAAAATATTATTTTTTAAAACGCATATTAATGTTGTTTTATTTACATTTTTATAAAGTTTACATTTGATATCCCAAATAATGATACGAAAACATATTACCTCCGAATAGCTAGATTTCGCAGGCCCTGAACAATAAAATGATAAAATCAATGAATCTTGGTAATGCAAAATAATTTTTTTATTTATTTGTCATTAATAGAAAAACAATTCCACGTCATATCATCATATCATGGTCACCATCATTTGCCCTCCAGGAAACAATCCATGTAGAATCTCTGATGCAACGCAGGTATAATTATCAACCTCAGCGTCATTTCGAGAGAGAAATTTCATTACATCATCATATTTCAGATTTATATTTTGTTTCCTAAATCTCGGAAAATTATCAGCTTCCGTAAATATGGGTCTATTCATGAAATATTGGGATTCTGAGATCCTGATTTTATCGGCCTGTAGCTATGATAAAACCAATGAAAATTATATTAAATAAAAACTAAACATTGTTTCAAAAAATGGTGAGAACAAAAACTTATTTTGGTAACACTCTTTTACGAAGGAACAAATATTAGGTGAAGCAGGAGTGAAACAGTAGATCTAACAGTAGATCTAAACCAATTTTAAGATGAAAAAGGATGATGATAAGAATAACATGACAAATGTAATATTTAATTTTTTTTTTAATTTTTAAAGAAAGTAATTTCATCGAAAAATATCTATGGAAAAACTTCTCCTATTTTCAAGAGTTCTATTTCTTTAACTAGACGAGATTACAAAACGATATTCAAGGAGAAACATTCACCCGAAATAATAGTATGATCAGTTTGTCGTAAAATGAAACAGAATAGAAATAAACGAGCTAATGACGGCTTACGAATTCTCGACACGAATACAAACAACCGAGGACGATGTCAAACCACGGCTAAGAATCAACGGCCGAAAAAACAAATTAAAAAAAAACGAGAACAAACATAATAAGATAAGGGTGAACAACGCTACATAATGAATTTCAATAAATAGATTCGCACGATATACTCGTAAAATAAAGATATATAAAAATAGAGGGAAGGTTGAAAAGAAAAACTGATTTTAGAAAAATAGTTTTCGAAATGATGACTTAATAATAACAGTTTTAAAAGCACTTCAACATAAAGGATATTTTTATTCAGTCCTCTGTAGTCTAAGTAGGTATATAAGTTAAGTATAAAGTAAATAATTATCATTGGATAAATAACTTTCAATAAAGTCCACCCTAATGTACCTAAAAGTTGTCTCAACCCCCTTTTTTTGTTTTAGGACGCTAACTAAAACATTGCCGTTCTTGTGATTCGTGATGCTATAAATGCAAGTGTTCGTCGATAAAAGGCCTATCTAAAATAAAAATAAATAGTTACTAAATTGACAGTTACGTAACTTAGCTTGTTAAAAAATGTCGAGCTATCTATATTAGGTATAGATATAATCTTTTATTTTGTAGCAATAAACCAATTTACCGAGAAACTAACCAACATTACCAAACAGATTTTTACGTAGGAGACGTAATCCATGGATTATGATTTTTATACAACCGTGAAGCTGTTGTGATGTCAGGGAATGACAGAATGTGTAATATTCGAAAGCGCTGTATGCATCGATAATTTATACAAAAACGCAAAAAAAGTTTATGAAATTATTTTTTAAACTAGCTGACCCGTGCAAAGCATTTGCACTCTAACCTACTTAAATCCCACTTAATTAAGGTACCTACACGCCGTATATTTAGTATCGTATAGAGCGTTGAAGTGAAGAATAAATGTGTCTAAATTGTAGATTATTTATTTTTTTGAAACATAAGTTTAAACTATTTACATAGAATTTACGTGATTACAGGACCTCTTTGAATACTATGTTTGAAGTTACGATAGGGTCATCTGTGGGTGTTTTTTAGTGGGTTTGTTTAACACAGATATAGATGTCGCTGAAAGAACGCACCCTGGAAAACGCCACATACTTATGTAAATACACATCTGTTTCGCGGAAAGCGAGTGCGCTGATTCTATTTACTGGATACTCGTGTTTTTGCTTGTAACTCGCAAACAACGGTGCAAATCGGAATGGTGTGTATAACCACAAATGCTCGTCTCGACAAACTGAATGAAAGCCTTCGGAAAGCCCTGCGACCATGTTAGCTGAGAATTGCAGTTTTTCGCTTACAACCCGCAAACGAATGGGTTAATCGAAAAAATGTATATGACCAAAAATGTTCTCCTTGAAAACCTGAAAAGATTGACACCATTTAGAAACCACCTAGGCGAAATAAGTGATTTGAATTTTTCCGGTGAAAGCTTTAAAATGATGCCATATTAAGGAAGTTATGGATTACCGACAAAAAAAAAAGTCTTTGAGAAATAATATATTATATGGTATTATAATAATATCACGAAACTGGCATAAATTGATCATCTTAAGACAACTATATATCAACGTAAAGAAGAACTAGCATGAAACCTAAGACCAGACATATATTATCTACTAAAACTAACAAATTCTCCCTTCTGCCCAACAAATTCCCCCCAAATTCTTCTCTTCTGCCATATATCTTCAGTTTGCAACGAATTGCATGTTATCATTGTATTTTCGATAGAATTAGAATTTTAAATGGCGCTTTTCTTCATCCCTAAACGTTAAACCAAGAAATAATTTTGTTCATGTTTATTCTTTAAACTTATCCGTACCTGGAAAAATTAATATAATCGCAATCATCCGATATGGAAGCTGCGCACATTGGCGATCGTAATTTTGAATAGAGAATTCGTGTCTTTTTTTGTTTGTTATTTGGTTTCCTTTCCTTTTTTTTTTTTTTGCTTATTTTTTCCTTGTAATTAGTTGAGAAAAACACTTACCGAGCGTTACAGAGAGAAATACGCTTGTTTATCATTATGGCTCCAATAAAAAAAAATTATCAAGCAATAATGAATAGCAAAGAAATAATTCTGGACATCATCAAGAAGGATTTTAAAAATACATCACGATTCATGTACACTCCTTAGGCAGTCAAGATTTATTGGCTGGTTCCAGTCGTCACACCCGAGAAATAAAAATACCATGTTACATTTTTTATCAATTCTATTAAATAAATCTCTTTTTTTATATATAACAATTTTTAATGTTTAATGCCCATATAAATATAGCGTGTAAATGGGTCCTTAGTGATCTAGTCTCGATTCTCTTGATTTTGGCAGATTTATTATGTCTAAAAAAAAAAAAAAATGTCTATTCTCTTACTTTCTATCCGCAGATAAATACCAGCATTCTTCAAAATTTTCAGAAACTATTTCTAAAGTGCAGAGGTAAAACTTACTTAGGATGCCACAGTTTTATGTATTAATAATAAATTAATAAAAATACAAAAACAATTGATGCTTGCTCTCTAAAAAAAAAAAAAAAAAAATTAGGTAAGGTTAGTCACAGAATATAAATTGCGCGGAACAGGTGTTGCGAGTGAATAACCAACCCCACTTCCAGCAGAAGTAATCTTAAATTGTAATCTATCCTTATTAATAATACATGGAGAGAATTTTTTATTCAGTTCCTCTAAGGCACCACAATCGCCCTTCCAGGAGTCTCAAAATACAGATCCGACAGCAATAAAATAAAATAAGGAAAAAAACGTTCTGAACTAGCTGAATTGTACAATTTATTCTCCTAATTGCTATTTAACAGGTGCTAACAAGGTACTTGAGCAGAAGTATTTCAAAAGAAACCTCGATGGAGTGTCTCACACTTCCTGCCTGGATCTGACCGGCCTTTTTTCTTTTTTTTTTTTTTTGTTACGCTTAAGAGTTCCACACCGATAAGAAAGTATAAAATAAGTGAACGAAGTTGGCAATAATTGAGAGCATTACAATAACATCAAAAAATAAAATAAATTTTGTAAAAAAAAAGGAAAAGGTTTTGTTTCCAGTTGTGAAAATGCAAACGCAAGAAACATCATCATAAAGTATTCCGTAAAGAGAAAGCCAAAGTGTTTAACAAGGCATAATATTTTTCCTTTGTGCATTGAGAAATAAGGCGTAGAGAAAAAAAATAGAAATTGAAAGTAAAAAAAAAAAAAAAAACATGAAAGAATTACAAAATCTTTAATAGTAAGTACTGGGCGTATTCTACATCCATCAGATGCTTATCAATCGAATAATACAAGTATCAACCTAGCCTTAATACATATCTACATAAAGAAAAATGGTAATCTTTGTTTATCAAGAACTCAATTTAGCCAATATACTAAGCATTGACTCTCAGGATCAACTCAACAATATTTTCTACTTTTTAAAGGCAGCCCTCAATAGGTCTTACTAAACTTAGTGAATTCCTCTATCGCTTGTTTTATTTACGCTTTTAGTTGACTCTTATTATTGTGTGAACTTTTTTCCCTTTTGATCCACATGTTTATTATTGTGTTGTGTTTCAAATGTTTATTTTATATTTTTGAATATTTATTAAGTTTAAATAAATTTGTTCTTATTTAGTGTAAAGTCTAAAGCTTGTAAGGACTCAAATGTTATCATAATGTACTGAAATGTTGAACAAATATTTGTACAAGAAAATATTCTTTCACAAATAAATATATATTCTATTCTAATTCGTCTTTAAATGAAAGAAAATAATTTTCAAGTTTTTTTCGTTTATCTGAATTTTATTAATAGAGTTTAAAAAAGTTAAAAGTGTTATTCTGATTAGAAATATTAAATGATGATCATCAAATCTATAATTACAAGAATTTTTACTAACAAAAAAAAAAATATAAAGGATAATGTAGGCATATGCTTGTTGGCGTGGCTCTCCTAATATCTAGATGATGACCCGATGAATATTCCTTAGTTTATGAAAAAAAAGAAAATAATCATTATCCTTTGGGGGAGATGTTAATATTTTTTTGTAAACGTCAAAATCGTACAATTATTCCAGTTCATATTCATATCAAGTCGGAATTAGGTTTCAGTTCAACAAATGACAAAACAGAGAGGCCTTAAACTGGTTTGCCGTCTATAATAAAAATGATGAAAAATCACAAGCTGTCTGTTTATTAATTCTTCCCCATTTTATCGATAACTGAGCCGAAAAGGGAATCATATTAAGACAAGGAACAATCAATAAAACTTGCCAACTTTACGAGGACGATATGGGAGGGGGTGGATTCTCGAGATGTTTCGACAAAACAGATAACGCCCGTTTAAAGTTCACGTCCGTCCGCCTCAGGAATGTTTAACGGTTTCGAAAAAATTGACTGGAGACGCGAGAGGCGGTAGCAGACCTTTAGGCAACCTATATTCTGAGTATTAAGTAATAGTGGTCGTATTTATAACGATATAAAGTAATCGTTATATGTTAATATGAGTGTACATGCTATAAACTTGGGACAAATGATAAATTAAACAAGAGGAATTTCCCTCTAATATTCTGGTTTATCTAATATTCTGGTTAATCTTCTCTAAAAGACAAGATTGGGTATAATTTTATATTATTTATTTATACGACTTTTATTATATATTTATACAATCTTATCTTATTTACACAATTTTATATTATATTTATACTATTGTTATTCTTGATAAGATGATTGAAACTTAATGTTTATTTTTGTATTATAAACTGAAACTGAAATATAACTACTTCCCCAGTAATTATTTGTGCCAAATGAGTAAAAGAACAGCAATCATTCTAAAAAACTGCAGTTGAATAGAAACTAACTTACCTTAAGAATTAAAAAAAAATATGTTTCATGATCTACTGTTTTTACTGAAATAAAATAAAGTTTTCCACTTTTACAAAAATTTCGGTTTAAAAAGACTAGATTTTTGTGCTTTTAAACATATACTAAACTTCATGTTGTTTTTTTTTTTTTTTTAATTATTATTAACTGAAACTGAAATTTCGCAGGAATTAGTTGGTCAAATTGAAATGTGATATCGTCATAAGGAATGATTGTATTTGGTCATAAGTGAAATTACATATACAACGCTTATGTACGAACAGAATTACTTGACGTTTCTAACCGAGTTTCAGGTATAGAACAAAACATAATATACAACAAGAAAACAGCCAAGAAGAAAACCATGAGAGAGATGAAAAAAAAAGAGGCAGTAAGTTGATAAGTGAAAAATAATGAAGATAGATGAAAAAGTTGACAAAGATAGGTGAATAAGTTTCAACTTATCTATTCACTTACTGTTTTTACTAATCATATCATAATATTGCTACAATATATGAAATTTGTCTATTTTTCTTTATATAACTTTTGTTAATCGAAATATTTTTAATCTTAAAGTTGTCATACATGTTCTTAATCTAACAAATATTTTAGTATGATTTAAGACAAAACGAAATTCAACAGTATTAATCTTATTACTAATCTATATTCATTTATCAATATGGCTTACATATGGCTTCAACCTTGTAATTATTCTTTAAATAAGTTTTTTTTTTTTTAAATTTTTTCGTAATTTTTCCTCTTGATTTATGTTTATCCTGATGAAGACCTAAAACTCAGATCAAAACGACGGACATGATTGTATATGTAATTTCACATAGAGATCACACCTTTCAACGACGTCATATCTAAATAATCGGCCATTTTGATCATCCCTCCAAGATCGTCAAAAAGTAAACTCAATTCCAACCCACTCTATGAATTTTTAAACAAACCTAATAAATCAACTTCAGTTTCAACATTCAACATTATATTTTTCTCATTATAATTTTTGAAATAAATAATAAAATGGCTTGTTCGGTCCTTTTTGAATTCCTAACACTCCATGGGCAATGTTTTTCAGAGGCTCCGTAATCACGTAACCACCATAGAACGTGAAAAAAACACGTATTCATGGAGGAAATATAATAAGAAAGCGTCTGGGGCTATTCAATTTGAACTTGGAGTAACAAATAAAATTTATCAATATATATGTACAAAATAGCTGATACAAAAATAATCAATGACATCTTGACGATAGAGTTGTAAGGTGTAGAGAGAGAGATATAGATCAGCGGTTTTATACAATAGTACAGAGCTTAGACCGCTAAGGGCCGTCTACGGGGAGAACGTACTCAACGCATAAGGCAAAGATTATTATCGCTTGTTTGTTCGTTATAAGGCTCCTACAAACTGGTTCAATTGTTGCTCTGAGCAATGCGGCAAACTTTGAACAACTAAGGTAAGAACAAGAAGTAAAAACGTGACTTCGACTAACGAGGCCAATTCATTAATTTTTTCTAGAAAATTTGAAAAAAGGGTGAAAAAGCGTTTCTTTTTTATTTATTTATTATTTTTTTTTTTTTTTTTGTACATTTCTATCAATATTGAACCTTTTCAATCGACCTAGAAAAAAAAAATAATAAAGTAAAATTAGTGATTTTTCATTATTAAATGCGTAGTAAGAATCTATTAACATAATAACTTACGGTAAGCCTCGAATACTAAGCAAAAAATAATAAAAAGGGATATTATATAACTTTTATATATTATATAGATTTAAAATAACATAAATATACTGGGTGCATATATTTAGAATAATTAATATCGACCAATTTAATTAAAAAATAACATTGCTAGAGTTCTCTGATTTTTCAAGTAGCAAATTTACATAGCATACTTATTAACAGTCCAATTTATAATATTTTGTAAGATATACATTCTGTAAAAAAATAAAATAAATGGTTCAAGCCGGAAAAGCAAGAACAGGATTTTATCGTCCTATTTTTAATAGTTGGGCGACTATTGATAACACAGTACGTCAGTAGCTAGGCATAAATCACAAAATTAATATTATTGTTTAAGGAAATTGTAGCCGAAGCGTTTCTCCTCTTGAAAGTACGTTTAGTAGAAGAATTATATCACATAAATTTGATAGCTTAAATTAATTGTTATTAACATATTTAAAAAATATTATTTGCTAATTCATAAATAGATAAGTATGAACTTAAAATAAGCGAACTCCAATCACGCTTCGCCGATTCCCATGAAAAGAGGAATTTATATCTTTCATCTCCCCAAGGACCCGTGAAATTATTAAGTGAAATCACTTCGACCAGCTTGAAGAGAATTACCATAAAAAATATAATTAGAAGTATTATAACAAACGAAAATTATAATATGCAAATAATTAATTTTTAGTAATTGGCTGGAGCAAGCTACTTGAGATGGTGAGTTAAGGTGATTGGTTTTTTTCAACATAATTTGAAATATAATGTCTTCCACAACAATTAACTATATTCATAGAACTTACATATGATAATTAAGACATGTAAATGGAAAAGGCTGTAAATGCCAAAAATAGAAAGGGGAAAAAAGTAATTAGAAAATTAATTATGGAAATGATTCCATCGCCAAGAGAATATAATCAGTAGTAAGTGGCTATTTTCCAGATTTTAGTATCTGGAGACACCATAATAATATAATAATAATAATAATAATAATAATACTTTATTGTTAGCTATTTACAAAATTTACAAAAGGATTAAAAAATAAAGTATACATGGCAATGGCAATAGCCGTCTGCCAGAGTTCACTGAAAGTATAAAGTGTACAAGCTCAAGTAAACAATAATAAAATACAATTATGCAATTACAATAAAGAAAATAAAACGTAGAAATTAATTAACTTATGAGTTACTTATAACATATTAAATAACGTACAACAAGATAGAAAGAAAATAATTAAAGAGGGATAATTATACTCTGAGGAACAATAAATTAAAAAAAAAAATACAAAGAAAAAGACAAATAAAAGAAAAAATCTTAGATTCAATATACCATAGTAAAAATAAACTAAAGAATAGAACTTATAAAGTTAAATATCAGAAATCCAGGAGTACCTAGCCCTCCAAGCGTGACGAGCAAAACGGATCAAGGGACGAGGATGAGAGAGACCAGTCAGAAAAGAAATTATCTCATCCCTTGTGAGAGAGCGCTTGTTAAAATAGAGTAAACGAAATTCAGCCAATAGAGAACACTCTCCCAAGAAGTGATACAAATCTTCACGAGAACTGCAATTGCAGAGAGAACATCTTGACTGATCGGGATCATTTTCAAACCAAGGACGATAATTCAAATAAAGAAGCTCTCCCCTCAATTTAAGCAGCCATTTCACCTCCAAAAAATTCAAATCTTTGGAGAGAGAAGCAGTAACGCGGTTTTTATAATCCGAGATTAAAACTTTGTATAAAAGAAAGTGGTCTGATACAATCGCGCGGTTAAAGCTCTTTTCGTAGTAATCCTCTTTTATTTTGGAAAATAAGGCCGAAAATTGTTGACTCCATAAACCCACGTCATCACTAGAGAATGGTAAAGAAAAAGAGCGGAATAGAGACTGCCAATTGATATCTGGAGACACCAACAGATATCATAAAAACGCTAAGTGTCTCGCGGTTTTAATCTAGAAAACGCTTTAGGTGCCACCAGCTAGGGATGTTACAACACCACTTATGTACCAAAACTTCTTTCTACACGATACTTTTTCTAAAGAATCTACACTTGATATTATTGGGCTCCAAGTAAAGATGCTTTTTATACCGATACTTAAGAAATGAAAAAATTTGTTAACAGAAACTAATATTGAAATTATTAAGCAGATAAATCCATCCAATGATTGGTCATGACCCCAATATTTTTCTAATTTTTAGAATTAAATTCGATCTCAGATAATAGTTTTTTTTTTGTTTATCACAAAATAAAATACAACAAAATGGTTATAACGTGCAGCATCGTTAAGATATGATGCAGTGGCATCCGAAATAATGTCACTGATCCAGGTAAGGTAACACTAGCCACAAATACTACGACTACATTCAGAATCCGGCTGAGCTGAGCCCATGCATGGGGGATTAGCTACATATATCGGGATCAGAAGCCGTAAGGGATTGGGCAAGAAACCTGGGTTCGAATTATTATCGAAGAGGCAGCGGTATCAGAGCCTGTTTCTAAATTGAACAATACAAGGCTAAGCCCTTAATCTCGGAGTCAGGTAGGTGCAACATCAGCTGGATTTGTCCGGGGGCACAATTCAACACGCTATGGAAAATAGGGAAGGGCAAGAATGCCTTACTAGTCCCGACCGACTAATAATTTCTAAATGTGCATACGATACTAGCGGAAAGGGCAGCCAGTAACTTTGCAGTGCCGTTATTCCGATTGAACAATGAGAAATTACTAGGGCGCTAATTACTTTCACAATGAACCGTATAATTTTAATTTCGCACTTGGAACAGTTACAATGTAATAAATGGGATATTCGAGTAATAAATCTTAGCTTAACGACCGATAAAAGGTCAGCAAACCCGAGGGGGGAGAAATTAATCTAACTGAAACACCTTTAACACTTTCAACACTTGTAACACGGTCCGAGTACTCCACATATTGGCATTTAAGTTTTATCTTGAAATTCTCCCTCTCTCTCTCTCTCAAAAAAAAAAAAAAGAAATCCTTAAAATAAAAGTAGACGCTGAACAACGAAAGGAACGATGTACATATAAATAAAAATAGGCGCGTACACAAAGGATATCTGAATACCTACAAACAAGAAAAGTAGGTACGTCAAAGTTACAAATATCGATCTGATCGATTTAGATGGCATTGATACGTTGCTAACGCCAATTAATGACTTTAAAAAGTATACAATGATGCTAGGTCAATTATCAACAGCAGGCTACTGGATAATTAGCGGATTTAAAATGACTCAATGATTCCACAAAACCAAGAAAAACCGTTTTTTTTTTTATGTATTTACGATATTATATTTTTTATTTTAGGTAATTAAGAGTTGATTAAAGTAATAGAGAGTAATTAATTATATAAAAAAAATTATAAATAAAAAATAATTTATAAATAAGAATATGGAAAAAAATCAAGCAATAACTTCCTGATATTAAATTTGGCATAGCGTATTTCATGGAGAAAATCAAAGGACATATTTTATGTTAGAAAGCGAGTTTAGTCACATTCTAACAAGTTTTCATCTAAACGGACGAAAACAATTTTTAAATAACATCCAGAAGTTTATATTTTGATAAAATATTTAATATAGTACTTTTTTTACTTAATATTTAATTTTGACTTTTTAACATTCTATAATAGATATTTATTTAATAATCTCAACGGGAGGTCCACAAAGATAGAGCCTGACTTGTCTATAAACAGTAAACATCAATGACATTAAAAATTTAAATATAAATCTGTTTATTATATCTATTTAATTACACTTAAGGTGCCGTGTACAACAACATGGGTTAGAGGCACCAAATTCTATTTAGATAACATACAAGGACGGATCAAAACAATTGGGAAATGTTGGTTGTTCCGTAGTCCTTCCCACGGAGACAATCCGATACAGTCTTCCATCCATCTTTTCCGTATTCTCCTCCGAACTATTTGCCATATACCTATCCCTAACCTTAATTATAAACAATGACTTCACCTGCGATAAAACAATTTTTTAATCATCAGCGATTCCTATTCCGCTCTAAAGTCCATAGAAAAGTTTCATTTCCAGGATAACCCCATAGTAACCTCTATAATCCAAATTATTTTAGAAACCAACAGAAGTACAAAATTTCTTTGGGTCCCGAGTCATGTCGGAATAACGGGAATCTTAGATCCTCTACATTCAGGATTGTTCGTTATCCCTCCATTGCAGACACAAAGTTTCTCTTCAAAACATAAGAACCTTCATCAGAAGTAGTCGATTAATAACACCTACGATTAATTTACGGTAGGCTAAGTACCTAGTACTCTCACCTCAGGTAATCGAAGGCACAACACCTCGGTAACCCGAAGCCGGCGAGATGTAGTGCCTTGTTCCCCGCACCCACTGCTTCTTGTCCCGCTGCAGGTCACTCCTCAGCTCGGGCGGATAAATCTTGGCTTAGTTAGCAGTCCCTCTCATTCCTGATAAATTGATCCTACCCCACATTAAAGGGACCGGTCTTAGAGTAATTAATTCCTTACCGGGGTTTCCAATGCGGCGTGTACCTCTTCCCGGGCACTATCCAGGTGTCATAATTCAGATTACTGAAAATATTTACTATCAGGCTGGAAGGAGAAAAAAAAATGACGGAGTAGAGAGAAATATATAGCTAAGAAAAAAAAAAAAACTTAGCGACCGATTTACGGTTATCATCTGATTGGGTCCGTTTTTTACTGATATTTCTTTCGCATTATGCAGAAATCGCTCCTTCGTAGCAAACAACATTGTAATCTAGGATAATCATAAGTAGTTAAGGCTTATACAAGCTGTGTGTATGAACTATCATATATTATATTAATAAGTTGGTCTAAGATGGTTTAGCTTAAGCTTATCAGTTATACCTTACTGCCAAGAATATTTTCTCATTTTTTCTTTTAATAAATACAAAGTTTGGTTTCAAATAGGTTTTAATCATTTCACATCTTTAAAAAAAAAAGAGATTGGTTATATGTTTATATAGTCAATATATATAGAGATATATATATATATGAGAGTTTATGAGTATTGTTTATGTAAAATATAAATACTGTTTCTTTAAAGCCGCACTAAAGAAATGAAGCATTCTTTAAAACAATATTTGTTAATTAAATAAAATAAATTATTGTATCGTCAACATAAGTAACGCTTAGTGCTTCATTTTTTTTCCCTCAGTGCTTCAAGTATTTCGTAATTCAATAATGTAGAGTAAAGAAGCTATATTGAACCTTCAACTATTAAGAAATTACCGGTACATGTCGGAATGAGACAACTCTGTCTAATCAGCGTTATACGTATCCTACACATACCTCACTTACATTAGTATATAATATCACCTACATAGATTAAATGGCTGGTGTAAACTACGAAAAATTTGACTAAATCATGATAAATCGAAATACAGGACATTCACTCTATTAAAAAATACTTGTTTTGTTAATATCGAAAAAGTATAAATTTCTCAAACTTATAATATCCACTGTATCGGACTTACTTTTGAAAGAAGGATGAGGTGAGGTCCGCTTTTAAAAATGTAACGAAAGATACTCAACCTACTTTACTAATTTTTTTAAGACTACAAAACTACATGACAAAATCAAATAATCATTGACACTTTCTAAAATGTATATGGACAACGTCTTCACAGATATACGGTATAGCCAAAGAGACCCAATAACTTTCAATGAAAAATACTAAGACTCATAAGAAAAACACCATGGTTCGAGACTAACAAAACACTATATAGAGACTTACACATACTGAAACTTGATCAAAATATAAAAATTCTTTTCAAAGGTTTTCATACGAAGTGACACGGACTAATAACAGGTATGACATTAATCTAGATTTTATAAATGCATCATGAGACAGAACCTCCTTTAATCATTTTCATCACTATGTAACATTTCCATACCTCAAGGAAAAATGTATTTACTGGTTTTAAAAAATATTTGAGTCTTATTTATATTTTTTTTTTTTTTTTTTTATGTTCATAGATAGATAGATAGATAGATAATTTATTTGTCTTTGGGGATATTACCCCATACAAATAGAGTAAGACAGCCTGTACAATATATCATAAATAAAAATTATTACAATAAAATTATACTTAGTTAAATTAAAAAGTTAATAATAAAATTGATACCTTACATATGATTATATACATATAAAATTGATCAATGAAACATATATGCCTGATATAAATAAAATAAACAAATATAACGACCTTCATTGATAAATTGTTTTTTAAAAAGGTACTGCATAAGCAAATGTAAATGAACTAAGTTTATACTAATTCACAAACTGACTTGTATTCGATTGTTATTATCCTCTTGTTAAGATAAGCAGTTATATAACAAATAGCTTATTTAGACGTTTACTCATTAATAATAAAAGATCTAATTCTCAGACTGTTGATTATATAATAATATGTTGCTTTTATTAATAATGGATCACTAAACTGAAATAAATTCGCGAATTCAGCTTCTGTTGAATTAGTAATAAACGGTATGTAATGATTGCGGAGAGAGGAGTATACCATATGGCAAACCAAAATAAAAATGATATCGAGTTTCAGATGTTTTCATATTACATATAGTGCATACTTCCTGAGGATTGATTATATATACATTATTTTGATGGGTAAATTTTATCTGATACTTGCCCGATGCTTTATTTCAAGCTTGGGTTATTATTTTGACTATACTAAAAGAAAGGTGAGGTAAAGATAAATATTGCTGTAACTGTAGGGTAGGATTGTACATAGATTTGTAATAGGCACTGTAATTACTATTTATGAAGGAATTTTTATCTATATTTATCAGCATTTTATGTTCATTAATATACTGAAATTTTCGTATGACGAAGCAATTAACCGTGGTTCTTGAATTATTTATATTATTATCATTTATTATCCTTTTTTGTCCAACGAATGTGTGAATTGGGGAAAGGTTTTCCGGTCAGTTTCAAATAGTATTTGAGAAAAAAGTTTTTTTGTCGGATTTTCCTCCGTTTAATTTAAATCCCAGATTTATAAAATATGAACGAATATTAGGATAGTATTAAATAATTTATTCACGCTCCGGTCCTGAACGACTCTACCGCTAGGGCATATTGCAATCATTTACGATCTACGCATTAATAAAAGAAAATAATTAGTTTTGAAATTAGGTTTCAGATTGAGAGTTCACAATTATATACATGATAATGTTATTGAAATAGGTCATTTAATCGTATATTATTAGTAACGTCAATGTTCACTTAATAAATAATTAAACCGCGCAACAAATTGGATATTGTATGACAATCATTCAAGATTACAGTATTTTATCGCTACTGGGTTTAACCGTGCAAATTACGAATTAATACAAAATAACCATCATTGAGCATTGGAATCAGTGGCAGGGCTTCCCATGTAGGGATGCGGCGTAAAATTAGAGTGAAAGCCGGTCTGAAATTATAAAATATTTTTTCGCAAACCATTTCAGATTTTAGTGCCTCCACATCGATTCTACCTTAAGCTATCTAAATGAAAGGAAAGGTAATTGTTAGTATATTTTTTTCGAAACCACATTATTAATATTAATATTAATGTATAAAACGTTCTTTCATCCTTCGTTTTAATAAAGTACTGATGGTATTAAAATCTATAATAATCAGATCTTAAATAGTACGCAAAAACATAGAAAAAGTTTATGGCGAAAATGTGGATGGATTAGATTGGATCAAATAAAATCTATAGAAAACGGAATAGTAAAGAAAGAGGTATCTGGTTAAAATTCCATTCCTAGAACGCTATTTCAAATATATCTTTTTTTTACTTTCACTTACCTATATATGAAATATATAGTAAGTGGAAGTATTGCGATCGTGAAAAATTTCGACTTCCGGTTTTCAACGGAAATACACGTTTTGGGGTCCCCTGAGTCCAATTAACCAAGTCCTGCGAAATGGTGTGTGTGTGTGTGTGTGTGTGTCTGTGTGTGTGTGAACAGACTAGCTCGAAAACTATAAACCGTGCGAACCTGAAATTGGGTATTTAGTGTATGTACATGCCCGCGATGTGACAGCAAAAATTTCATCAAAATTGCTCAAAGGGAGGGGGTACTTTATTTAATAACTTTTTAAGTTTTTTTCGATTTTCTCGAAAACGGCTCTAACGATTTTGATTACGATAGTATTTGATCTATTTATATGCCCATGATATGACTGTAAAAATTTCATCAAAATTGATCAACCGAAGGGGGGACTTTACTTAATACATTTTGCACCATTTTCACGTGTTTTTTTTATTTACTCCAAATCGGCTTTAACGATTTTGATCAAACTGGGTATTTGATGTATGCATATGCCCGAGATATTACGGTAAAAATTTCATCAAAATTGATTAACCGGAGGGGGGACTTTACTTAATAAATTTCGTATCATTTTCACATTTTTTTTTTTTTATTTACTCAAAAACGGCTTTAACGATTTTGATCAAACTGGGTATTTGATGTATGTATATGCCCGAGATATGACTGTAAAAATGTCATCAAAATTGATTAACCGGAGGGGGCACTTTACTTAATAAATTTCGTATCATTTTCACGTGTTGTTTTTATTTACTCAAAAAGGCTCTAACGATTTTGATCAAACTGGGTATTTGATGTATGCATATGCCCGAGATATTACGGTAAAAATTTCATCAAAATTGATTAACCGGAGGGGGGACTTTACTTAATAAATTTCGTATCATTTTCACATTTTTTTTTTTTTATTTACTCAAAAACGGCTTTAACGATTTTGATCAAACTGGGTATTTGATGTATGTATATGCCCGAGATATGACTGTAAAAATGTCATCAAAATTGATTAACCGGAGGGGGCACTTTACTTAATAAATTTCGTATCATTTTCACGTGTTGTTTTTATTTACTCAAAAAGGCTCTAACGATTTTGATCAAACTGGGTATTTGACGTATGTATATGGCAAAGATGAAATAGCCCGAATTTAATCAAAATTGGTCAAACGGAGGGGGACTTTATTTCTTAACTTTTTCTGCAATTTTTACCTTTTTTTCGATTTTCTCAATAACGGCTTTAACGATTTTGATCAAACTGGGTATTTGACGTATGTATATGGCAAAAATGAAATAGCCCGAATTTAATCAAAATTGGTCAAACGGAGGGGCACTTTATTTCTTAACTTTTTCTGCAATTTTTACCTTTTTTTCGATTTTCTCAATAACGGCTTTAACGATTTTCATCAAATTCGTCATGTTTAATGAAAATTAGGTGTTCTTTAATATCAGGTAAGCTTTATCATTATTAAAATGTTCTGGGGGGCTTAAATGGGGTAGGGGCCTTTTTTGTTTGTTTGTTTTTGTTTCCTATGAAGTATATTTGTTATTGTTTATATGGAGAAATTAACTGTCTCTCATTACGCCTAAAAATAAGAAATGGCTAAATATGATATATGATAAAAACCAAGTAAGCATATTGAGGAGAAAAAAAGAAAAATATTCAGTCAACTCATAAAACACGTTAAGCCCACGCATGCGTTGTACGCTTTAATCATCATTGTTCATGATCATTGTTCCTAATTAAAGCCGTTCTGTTCATTTAATGGAAATTATTTGTTTCATGGTAACTAAATGAAATTTTCAAGTAGAACATAGAGAATTATAAAATCAGTCGACCTGGAGTATTATGCTTGAATATTATCTCAAGTAAAAACTTTTATTTAATAATAAAATAAATTAGTGTTTGTTATAGAGCAAATGAAAACAAAAATAAGAAATGAATGTGGGAAAATGTGTAACTGAGTGAGAAGTGGCATTAACACAACGCATTAATTTCTAATCTATGTTGGTAAGTGAAAGTTGTGTGTTGCGCGCACGCACCAGATTTTTTTCCTTTTAATACAATCTCTTAATTTACACCTAAGCAAATACCTATCCAAATCGGAAGATATTTCTTGAGTTAAACCTATTAAAATGAGATTTTAAGGAAAACCAGTCTTGCATTGGGCGAGCGATTTATATGATAATAAGTTCACCGGAAACTGATTCTCGCGGAGTTACATAATTTGGTTACCAGAAAAAAATGTATATATATAAAATTGGAAATCGTTAAGAGAAGGACATTATCAATAATATATAATTAGTAAACAAAAGCCCTTGTATGTTTTTTTTAATGAACGGGTCTCAAGTCTATATCATTCGATATCAATAATAAATGTTTTATTGTTAAAAATGATCGGAAAAAATATTAAAATTAGACGATATATCCTCGATTAACTTCTAGACCTTGTTACCACTAAAGTTTACAATTTTACGTTTTATATGTTGGAACGAAATTATAAAATATATATATATTTTTATAAAAAGATATATAGCTCAAAACCGATCCTAGAAGAAAATAAAATAACAATTCATCGTTAGTTTATATCGTTAGATAATCATATTAAAAAAGGTAAAATAAAAAAAAAAATAAAAAGGTCTGTGCATTGCTTGGCGTAACGCGGTTTGGTAGTTTAATGGACGATATGCGCCTTCATGTGCATGAATTTTAAATACAGTTCATTTCTGTTGTGTTTTCATTCTTTTCTAATGATTATAAAATAACTTTTTAGATGGTGAAAGCTATTAAGAATCCTTATGTATTATACGTCGTTATCACTTACATTAAATCTTTATATATATAAAAATTTCGTGTCCCGATGTTTGTTGGGGTAAAATCAGAAACTACTCAACCGATCTTTATGAATTTTTTTTTTCTGGCTTGGACTAGGTAAATCCGTGTTTTCCAAGGGCAATTATGTGTCGCCTTTTCACGTGTGGATAAAGCATCGAATCTATTTCTTTTAGCTAAAGATATTTTGATAACCTGTTTCAGGTAGATCATATCCATATGATATCTGATCTCATATCATCATGTGTTATATTCTGAATATAATTAATATGTATAATGGTAAAAGATTAATTTGGTACATTTTTGCTGTCTATTGTGATTATACTTAACCCTATTGCAATAATATTCTTTATTGGTTCCTTTTACATGTGTGTTATTTATATTTATTCTAGCCTCTGCTGGAATAATCCAATGAGTGCTAAATGTATGAATCATTAATACTTACTTACAAATATGAGATGTAAAAAATAAAAAAATTAACCCTTCAGAAGGTAAAGAATTTATTGAAACAATTTTAAATTTATTGAAACAATTTTTCATTTAAATCCCGGTTGTTTATAGACTAGTTGAAGCTTTGTATCGTCATCAGTGAATTTATATTCGAGTAACAGAATAGGACCCATTTCACCGCGTTATAATTACTGAGCCACAGCAACTCGTGGCCGGTCTGCTCGTTATTACAAGCTGTTAGCGTATGGTTATGCATATTAATAAATTATCTTTTTAATTAGGGCTTTTAAGAGTAAAGTTAATAAAAACCGAATTTAATATTGAAATGTGACTAAGATCCCTCATAAAATTTAAAAAACAGAATTAAAATAAAATAGCTTAGCAAAACCTGTTACCGTGGATATCAACAATTCGTCTAACAAGATCGTTTTGAATTGCACCGTCGAACATTTTAATGACTCATGTTACATCTCAATTTAAATTTGAATCCTCTGAGATGGAAAATATAAACAGCGACGGTAACATCTGATTTACAATCCAGATCTGAAGCAGCACATTCCGTTTAATATAGCCCAAGGGTGAAGGCAATTTAATTTGTTACGCGGCAATATCAAATCTAACAGAACTAGTTAGCGTTAGAGCCCAAAGGCAATCCTCTTAGCCTGCACTAACCATCACAGCTGTCCTGGTTGAAGAGAACAGAACTACTGCATTTCTCAATATCTTGGTTGAATGTTTTTTAATCGCATGATTCCCCACCCTGATTCAACTAAGAAAAAAAAATAAAGTAGTAGGAAAGTTTCGGTGAACAACTATTGACGAAAGAGTGATGAAGAAGACATTAAACTGACGGTTGCTTAAATTATCGCGGCAGTTATTGAAAGCTAGCGAGATCGAGGTCGACGTAACCCAACGGTTTAGGCACGGCCAAGCTGTAACGAGTTAGAAAAAAATAGGATACTAGGGAATTCAGGATGATCTAATGCAGGATGAGATAGAGGTTTTGAACCTGCAATATAGATGTGACATGGGTTCAACAACTTTTTTAGAATGAAAAATTTCGATTTCGAAAATTTACCAAACATGATTGCGCCGAACATTATTAAAAAAAACACTTAATTCAAACGAGCTATTCCAGTGAGCCAGCGCCTTGCAAAAATGCAGCCTTGTTTTTGCTATCTCAGATTCTTTCTATTATTAAAGTCCAACATGATTCTGTTAGGCTTGAGAAAGCCGGGCGAAAGCACGAACTTATCCTTTTCCATAATGCCTTCTTAATCCTAACGTTATTCTTTATCTTTTTTGTTTCTTTTTTTTGTGTTCTTGTCAGTTGTTTATTTTTTCGGTGATTGGATTTTCATAATTAAACCAGTTACATCCTGCATGGCAGAAAAGAACGAACCGGGTACAACCGACAGACTATTGACATCCCTCGACCAAATGTTAAAAGTAGATAAATAATAAGCCCATGCAACTCTAAGTGGAGTTGGTTGTTTATTTAATCTAATGTTATATACCTACATTTTAACTTTATCGGATACGATCAATGAAATATATGAACCATTAAAAAGTTGCAATTTATGACCACTAAAATACTACCCAGCTCCACTAATGTAAAACTAACTATTTAAGGGTAAGAAATACGATGTGTTTTATTTTATTTTTTTTCATTCTAATGGTTTATAAAAATAATAAATTAATCTAATCTTAATTTGTGGCTGACCACCATTTTTAAATTATTTTTAAATAATTTATTTTTTGAAGAGAAAAGATTTGGCTCCGCCGGGAGTCGAACCCGGGTCTCCTGCGTTACATGCGAGGATGCTAACCGCTACACCACAGAGCTCGGCTCAAGGCAGAGCAAATCACAGAGCTCGGCTCAAGGCAGAGCAAATCCTTTAAAAATTAGATTTGCTCTGCCTTGAGCCGAGCTCTGTGGTGTAGCGGTTAGCATCCTCGCATGTAACGCAGGAGACCCGGGTTCGACTCCCGGCGGAGCCAAATCTTTTCTCTTAAAAAAATAAATTATTTAAAAATAATAAATGATAAATCGAATCCTGTGCTAGATTCAAAAGGCTACAATTTCGCTAATCATAGGGCATTTTCATGATTTTTTATTTCTAGGAAATTAAGGAACATTTATTATTCATAATTTTTTTTCATAACTTATTTTCCTGATTTGTTTTACTGATGATTTTGCCCTGGATGAGATAATCTTTAAGTTGAGCTTTCTGATTTTTATGTAATATTACTGAAGATAAGGCCTCGTGTGAATTAAGTAATAAAGATTAAGATTATTTATAGATATTTAATCGACGGCGAACCCAAGGTAGAGACGGGAAAAAATTTGAAATTACAACAAATGAGATAGAGGATAGATAGCATCATTTCTAAAGGCTCGAGGTCCCTGGGTTATCAAGATAAACCGCCGATATTGCGCGACAGAAGAATTTTACCATTAGCCGTCAAACACACGCTGCTTTCTAAAAAGAATATATCCTCTCACAGGTTGACGATTACGGCACAGTCTGTAAACACAATTACTATAACCGAGTATTATAGAAATTGCAAGGGCCTTTGGCAGTGGGGGATTTCAATATTCCCCAAGGCTTATTACTATCATTAAATGGGATAGTTGATTTATGGTTCTGTCGACCGGACGTGTTGCCCTCCAGCAAGTCATCTATAGCACCGTGAGAAACAACAATTAACATTACATTTTACCATAATTTAACTCAACAATATATTATACGAAGCTCCATTCTCTTTCGCTCTCTCATACTCGATAATAATAATGAATAATAAAGTGTATGAATAATAATATACCTGTCAAGAGGATTAGTGCATTAACTACACGACAGTATTTATAATTATAAATTCACACATCCTTCCCTAGCCTAGAAACATCTAAGAAACAGGCAGAAGAAAAGACTGTTAGAAAAAAAAACATACTGTGGACTGTATTGATATCGGTTCAAATTTGGATGGATCCTAATAGGAAAAGATGGTCAAGGAATAGAAAGAAATGTGAGAAATAATTTTATTAAGTGGTAAGAAAGAAATAAAGAAAAGAAATTTTTATTCTGGGATATCTAGTCACCTAAGAATAACAGGCATCAACAAAATTAAAAGCCATTTGTATGGGTACTTAGAAAAATACAATAAAAAAATAAAGAATTAAGATGTAAGGTAGACACAAAAAAAGAAAAGCAATACAATAAAAATAACTGAGACAGAATATTGAAAGAAAAAATAAAAAGATACGTACTGGTAATACGTAGGATTCGGCTAAAAATGATCGTTAAAGGCAAATATGAATTCTGAAACTCCAGCGAGTTAGCCGAAATGGACAATAAGTTGGACTAGGATTCTGATTGATTTGATATAAAGAAAAAGATACACATGAAGAAAATCTTGACCAAGTGTGTTTCCATTGTGAGGATAATAAATAGATCCCCCCCACAAAAAAAAAAAAAATTGAGCAAGAACAAAACATTAGTAAATTAACTTAAGCATTTATTTTTTCTATTGCAGTAGTATTTATTTATATGAATTTAATGAAGTTCCTAATAATTACTTAATGTTATCTATTTTTTTTTTTTTTAACCAACCGATATCACTAGGTAAGAAAATTGAATGAAAAAAAAAATGTTACATTTAATTTTTTATAGACTTTTTTTAACCACGATTTTCGCAATGTTGTTTAAGGTCACCTATTTAAAATAAAATGTGTTTAATAAAGGCTGAGATAACATAAAAGCATCTTATTTTGCCTGGTTAAAAGGCATCATTACCAGAGAGATAAAACTTGCCCTATAAATTGATAGGTTCGGGATATAAGAAAAAAAAATTCTGGTGCGATGTGCGCAACACACAACTTTCACTTACGAACTTACTTAGACTAGAAATCGACGTGTTTCGATAATATGTAAACGCCAATCCTCAACCTCATACATTTTTCCACATTTAAGTATATACTTATATTTGTATATCTCCATAAGTTATAGAGAATCTGTATAGCGAAATTTGGTAGTTCTCAGCACTTTTCAATTCATTATTGCTAATTTATTTATGAAGGGACTAATTTCATCAACAGTCGAGTTTTTTTACTGCTTGCTTGTTTTTTACTACGAGTTGCTTTTTGCAAATACATCGCGAAGATGAATCGATAGGTGTTCTCTTATACGTCTTATGCCTTTCTGGAAATCAAGAACGATTACTGTTCCTCTAAAATCGCTTTATATTGTTTTAAAAAATTTATTATGGAACAAAAGTTTCTAGACTAAAATATACCTATATTAATTGTAGACTATTATCTTAAACCATATTTTTACAGACCTTTGATGCTTCAAAAATTTGAGCATCACGTATTTAATCTCTTAAGTAAAATTGATCTTTTTATTAATAAATAAAAATCTCATAAATAAAGTTTTTATTGTCATAATACGGTTAATAAAATTTTGGCTGTCATATATATATATATATATATATATATATACTTTGACTGTCGCATCGCGGTCATATACATACATCAAATACCAAGTTTGATGAAAATCGTTAAAGCAGTTTTTGAGTAAATAAAAAAAAAAATTGTGAAAATGGGACAACATTTGTAAAAAAAATGCCCCCTCCAATTAATGAATTTTGATGAAATTTTGACTGTCGCATCGCGGGCAGATACGTACACCAAATACCGAGTTTAATCGAAATCGTTAGAGCCGTTTTTGAGAAAATCGAGAAAAACTTGAAAAATAGAAAAAATTCTTTAAATAAAGTACCCCCTCCGTTTGACCAATTTTGATGAAATTTTCGCTGTCACATCGCGGGCATATACATACACCAAATACCCAATTTCAGTTTTGTACGGCCAATAGTTTTTGAGCTAGTCTGTTCACACCCACACACACACACACACACACACACACAGACCATTTTGCGGGACTTGGTTAATTGGACTCAGGGGACCCCAAAACGTGTATTTTCGTTGAAAACCGGAAGTCGAAATTTTTCACGATCGCATTACTTTCTTTTCTATATATTTCATATATAGGTAAGTGAAAGTAATAATATCAGTTATCACTGCATTTGAACGGTAATAATTATTAGATAGTAGTCCGCTTATTCAGTGTTAAACTAAATCTTATAGCCGTTTTAAATTAGAAAAATTCAGCTTTAAATTATTATGTTGGTATTCCGAATATGAACCAACAGGAGTTATAATTATTTGCTAAGAACCTTAAGCTGGATTAAGGAATGCGTTATTGATTGAGGGCCCCAATACGATACGTTATCCTATTGTTCCAAAATATTATCTATCGTAAGGAATAAAAAGAGTGCTAAGGGAATGAATGATCTTAGATTTCTCTAAAAGTAATGTCAGTTAATTGTCTGGTATTAAAACTTATTTCGGGTACATTTTTGGTATTAAAATGTTTAAGGGAAGTAACAGTTCTTAAGTGAAGATTTTTGCAAGATGTGTTCCTTTACCTCCGGGACATGGTGACTCCGCATACGGCTCACTTGACAAGACAGGAGCTACCCAAGACAGCGAATCGACGGTAATAGTGCGATGGAGGAGGGCTTTATCTAAAGCTACGGGAGCGGAGGAAATGATAGCAACGACGTCAGTGACGAGCGCAAACCTGCCCGGCAATAAAGCCCAAAACATTATCTCCAATATGTCCCCACCTGCTGACGTTAGAGATAGATAGCTGTTTAATTGCTTCCTCTGGAGGTTGGAATGCTTTTAGCTTCTAATTGTCGGTCGGGGGGGGGGGGGGGGGGGGGAGTCCGACCTGTCGTCTCGGTGGCAAATGGAACTGACATTTAGCGAGGAAAACCGATTTTCCGCTTGTCTTCGAAGTTTTCAGTAGGGATGGATGGAAAGTAGCGCATGTGGAATGAGAGAACGAAAGGCGAGACGAAACATGAAGTAACCGTTGAAACTGAATCAGTAATAAGAATAAGTAACCAACCGTGATATGATAAGCGACAATGAAGGCTGCCTAACATCTGAAACATGAGTTTGAGAGACCGTCTCTAAAGGTGATAATAGAGTCAGTGACGTCAGAATCCTGGTCCGATTTCAGGACGAGTAAATCAAAAGATTAACTGATCACTTAAAAGGTAAGAAAATGCAAGCAACTAATCCCATTCACTTAACATCAATACACCATAACGATTATTTTAAACTTACAATAATAGTTAAGATAAACAAACTATTAATCACTCGATTAATTAATTCTTAACAATAGTTCATCTAAATTCCAATATTACTATAGCAGATATTCCCTCTCTGAAATAATGATAATAATAATATAATCGATAACCATGTATTCATAGTTAATTATAAATACAACAGTGATTGTTTAAAGAATATATATAGCAAAACAAATACCATATTATTTCTGTAATAGTAGATAACTAATAAATTCAATTTAAGGTAGATTCGTTCAGAAAAGGAAGAAACGCCATTTCTTTAATAGCCTTTTCAAAATACCATATTTTAAAATATTATGCTCGAAAAACATACCTGATTGACAATTATGAAAGAGGATAAACATTGTTAGGAACTATTACTAACACTGGTTAAGACTCATGACTATTATCCTTTTTAATTATTCATTAGATACGCTTTTTTTAAAGTAATATTCGCTTAGAACATGGAATTTCGAAAACGGTCTCTTCCTCTTGAAAAGAATGGTGTTTAACGTGATGAGGCAGAACCTACATAATGTGCCTTGATATTATTATACCTCTAAAACGAGGTCACTTAACTTCTTATCAGTATTATTAAGAACTAGCTAGGGTACCCGGCTTCGCTCCGGGAGTTTTGTGATAATTTTAATAAAAGAAAAACTTCAAAAAATATAATTAAAGAAAATGTAGACCAAAATGAACCATAATTAGAATAAAATTAAAAGCTTCATGAAACTTCATTTTTAACTTGGTATTAGTTGTAAGATTCGTGATCTGCAGAGTCCGCCGATGTAAGGTACCCTATACCCTTTATAGGGGTGGTGGGTAGGGGGGTTGAAGAGGGATCATAAAAGTTTGCTTATAATATGTCAAGTTATATATCGTTTTTGATGATTTCTGTTAGTTCTAAATCTAATGAGACTATTCCATGACGATGCAATCCACAGACTATCAGCTAAAACAGATTATAGTTGAATTATGAGGTGGCACACAGTTTAAAAAAATAATTATTTGAGTCTTCGGCGCCGAATATTGGGGTGCATTTTTCCACATAAGATGTGACAAAATCTTATTGAAAAGATTTCTATCTATTTTTAATACTTCTTTATAAACATTTTTTTTTTTCAGTGTGTTATCCGGGGTGTATTTGTACAAATTATTCGATATTCTTCTGGCTAATTAGCCTTTCGACTGACATAATGACACTCTAAATTCTTCATTTTTCAGGAAAGCACTTTAAATGAATGTCTTTGGGAAGTTCATACCTTTTTACTTTGTAATTACATTTAAGCGAACTTTGTTTTAATATTTTTTTTTAAAAAATAATAGTTTATTACAAAACCAAAGGTCTTAACAAAGATTTTTACAACGAGAAATATTGTTAAACGTGAATTTTGTCAACACTAAGAACACTTAACACTCTTTATTTCCGAATTACATTCAGTCAGGTTATTTATTTTTGTTTTTATTCGCTCACTGAGGTACATAGAAATTTGACTCCACTGCATTAAATTTGCTAATCTATATAAATAAAGTTGAAATTCTGTTTGTTTGTTTGTTTATTTGTTCTTTATAGAAATCCATACCGTTTGTCCTAAATTCTCAAAATTTCGCTCAGTGGTTCTTTGATACCAGGTGCGAACACCTGCCCATATTAAAATTGCATAACTTCAGCCGATCTTCAGCTGATATTCTTTATTCTCCAAATTTCGCTCAGTGGTTCTTTCAGACCAGGTGCGAACACCTGTCCATATTAAATTTGCATAAATTCAGCCGATCTTCACCTGATATTCATTATTCTCCAAATTTCGCTCAGTGGTTCTTTCAGACCAGGTGCGAACACCTGTTCATATTAAAATTGCATATCTTCAGCTGATATTCTTTATTGTTATAAAAATCATAATGATCTCACTTTACATTGGTTTTTACGAAATCGACAGTTTGAGTCGATAAAAGTCTCACAAGTCATAGATTTTAAAAATGGAATTCTCCGGGGGAAACCGGTATATACAGCTAGTATATCATATATTGATAAAATGTAATGTTTCAATTGATTCGATCCTTCTTATGTGAAACTAATTGGTTTAGGAATAAAATTGATTTTGTTTTAAAACTTAATATTTAATACAAAGAAAAGCGTTGCGAAAAAAATTCCAACCTTTATACATATATACAATATCACATTCTTAAAGTAAAAACAGACGATAGGGTTTATAGGGCTACAAAACCAAATAAGTTTCTTGATCTGGGTTCGCTTTTTAATTTTATCGTCATGCACATTGTAGACTTACCGTTATAATATACATTATACGAGACTTATAACACTGGTTCGTGCTATGCCTAATAAGGTCTGTATCGGATGATATTATCTATTCGATTTTTTATTTTTATTTTTCAATACAAAAAAATTTCAAATAAATAATTAAAAAATCTGGTGCGAGGAAGGTGCGTACACACAACATTCACTTTTATTTATTTATTTTTTTTTTTTGTCATTTATTAAATTTATTTATAATATAATACAAAGTATTTTACATAATAAAAGAAATGAGGTTACAAGCTGTGAGCTTTTATACACTCTTCGTCGCAGTACCTTTGCTCTGAGAATATTTGTCTAAATAATATAATACAAGAGGAAAAAAATAAACAAAAACCTCTAAACAAAGAAAGACAAAAATATATATACATATGCACTTCTATACACGTGTGCGCATGTATACACACACACACATAAGTATGTACCTTATTATAATTTATAGAACAATGTGTTTCAATCTTTTATGTATATATTTCTTATAAGGTAAGTCTGCTCTGGTATAGTTGGCAATGTCCCTTATATGCTCATGTGAGCTAATCTCACATGATTTGAAAAAGTCTATGGTTAACTTATAAATAAAGGTGGAAATGCTTGGCACATTTAAAGAATAGTGCATGAGATCAATTGGAGTCCATCTCGGGTAATTGCCAACTAACCGTAGACATTTGTTTTGCAACACTTGTAATTTTCTATAATTTGTGGTACATGTATTCGACCATACGGGGCAGGCATAGCATATAATAGGTCTTATATAGAGATAGTATAATAACTTTTTATTTATAATATTAAGCCGGGAATATTTAGATAGTAAGGGAAATAGTTTTTGGAAGACCCCTATTGCTTTGTTTATTTGTGTATTAATATGAATTGTGTAGGTTAATCTGGAGTCCAAGTTAACACCTAAGTATGTGATATTTTTAGACCAATCTAAAGCATTACCATCAATCGTTACGAAATTATCTATTGCATAACATTCACTTAAGTATCACCCTAACTGGAGTAGAAACCGACAAGTTTTGATATTTAACAATGGGATATTTAACAAGAATTTGACGTCCCATCCAAAGGACAGCATAGCCAAGGATTTTTAACTCCCTTTAAAAATGCTTTGGCCATCTGGAGTGCAAGGATCCCACAACCTTCTGTGTAGTAATTGGCTAAGTTAACCTCTACACCAAAAGTGACTGCTCCTTTATATGTAAAGTGTATTAACATAACTTATACAAAGAGTATTTGTCATGTATCAGTTAATTCTGCTTTTACCCAATTGCAACAGAACAAGGTACTAAAAGACCAAGAGATTGAACTCAAAATTACCCCGAATGCAGTAAAAAAAATCTTCATAAATAGCCTGAAAACCAAAGGTACAACATGAAGTGTAGTATAAGAGATCTAGAACAGAAACGGGGTCAGAGATAGCATTGGGAGGCACCTGCATGGGGGCTCATGTTTGCTGTGAACACACGCAGGAATGTGGGTGAGATGGTATCTCCACATCTGGCGACACGTCTTCCAGTTCGGGCTAGGCATTGTATCAGCAGGAGCTGGGAGGATAGAGTTCCTGCCAGGAACCAAGGCAGAAAAAATAATATAATACGTGGATAGAAAAAAAAAAAAAAATGAGTACTTAAGTATCAAAACTCCTTTGCAATCAAGTAAGATGCAATGTCAAATGAAAGGTGGAGAATTTATCTGATCATCCTACATAATTTATAAGCAGGATCACAACATATCTCCAGAAAAGATATAGGAATAGACTTTGAAAATAATCTATTCATTTTGCTACAAGAACAATTTTAATTTTGAATTTTCCTTATGATTGAAACATTAAAAATTGTAATAAAACAAATAACTGAAGTGGCATCATTTATCGACTGAGGAGTGGAAAGAAGGAGAAAAAAATGAAATAAGGTGAAAAGCGTAGAAATATGAAGTGGACAAAATACTGCGAGGAGGTAACTCGTGGATTATGAATATTTACTACATTAGCCCAAAAGGTAAATATGTATAATTAATATCATGTGCCCTTTTAAAACGGTAACGCCATGAAAGCAATTTATAAATATTTAATGAACACTTAAGGCAAACCGGAATAAATAGAAGCTAAACCGAATATAAAATAACCCAATAAATATAGGATTATAAAATGTCCCAACAGAGCAACAAAAAATCATCCAAAACGAAATGAAGATTTTATAACCATTCACAAAGATAATAAATTATAGAAATATACTATAAGAGCATTAATTAAATATACAATTCGAGTAGAAAAAATTGGAAGATATATATTTGTTATGAACATTAATAATTTTGCTCATTGTACTTGTTATTATTTAATATATAAGAGAATTTAAATGAAAATATATATTTATTTATTTTGTATAGTCAACGTAACTGAAAACACAGCACTAATTCTGATTGCCCTAAATTAAAAACAACAGCATACCTAATTATTGCAAGATTTTTTAAAACTTTGCACGAACACAACGCTTAGTTCTTTTTCTGAAAAGTGCTCCTTGAACATTATATGCAAGGAAAGCCTGATTGATCTTTAAAGTTAAACTGCCTTCGAAACAAAATTGAAGGAATACACTTAAAAGAATCGCCAGTAAAAGTTTTATAAAAAATGCAGTTATATAGCCACTAAATGTACATTTTAAACCAAAAGTATAGGTAATAAAGCTGTAAGTCTAAAATTAGTTAGTAACTGATAAAATATTAAGATGCGGTTAATAATCACATTGTGATATCAACTGTTCAAAATAAAATATAGCAGAAAATTAACAGTTCTTAGCTTGTAAAAATTGACTAATATCGTCCATCAAATGTTTATAAATCTTCTACATGAATATATTTGGAAAAATAAAAGAAAACCAATATTATTTAATTTTTTACGTAATTTGACATATAAAAATTTGTTAAGATAAGAGGAAAAGGAACTAGCTCATTTACATTTCCTTTGAACTATAAGGGCTACCAAAAAATAATAATTAGTACAAACTATTTAGATAGTTATGTACTAAGCCAAATTGATTGTCGAAAAATCAATAAACGAATGGAAGAAAGTGGATTTTTTGTTGTTAAAAGTAATTTGATTTAAATAAAAACAACTCTTACAGGGACTAGCGTTACGAATACTTTCATATTTTCAACTGTATATCTACACAGCAGTGGGCGCAGCTTATAATTAAGCAGCTCGTATTACGCAGTATATGGTACACTACAACTTCTATCTGTAACATATTTTCATTGAAAAATAAACGTAATTCATTTTTCCGGCAAAGTGGTATAAATAACCGATCTTCGAAAATCAATTCTGGCAAAAGGACTGACCCTTTTACAAGATAAAAATGTACATTTTCCCTGAACTACTGATAGGCTCATCGTAAAAAAAAAAAAAAAAAAAAAAAAAAAAAAAAAAAAAAAAAAAAAAAAAAAAGCAATTCTAAAAAAAGTCTAGAATCTTACGAAAATTAATGATCAAGATAATGTATGAAAATTTATACAAAAACCAAAATACAAAAACATTATAGACTGAAAAAAAGGAATAGATAAAAATAGAAGTAACCACAAATAATATAACTAAGTATATCGATTAAGATCCAAAATAAAAAACGGTCCTCCCGATTTTTTTTAAAAGGTCATATTAAATCTTTTTAACTGAGGAAAAATTCTAAATTAGAATTATAATAGAAATATAAATCATATTATGCTGCTATCATATTATATAAACATCTACTGAAAATATAAAAAAAAAAAAGAGTTGATTGGATGATGCCCGGGAAGAAACATACACACTGTTAACATCTGCCATCGTTCTGTTAATTAAGTTTTCATCTCTGACTTTTATTCGAATTGACAAACTAACAAGGAGAAGCGACTAGAGCCTTGACCTTAAATTATGCTAATTTAAGGCAAACCTTCGCTCAAAGACAGCGATAGCCATTTTTTTTTTTAACAAGCTACAATTAACAGTAATGGGCGATTTCACTTCCCCTTCAGCCGGAAAATTTGCATAAAACTATAAGGCTCTTAATTGGCAATGGGAAAATAAAATATTCTAAAATCACGCCAAGCGAGACGAAGGAAACGCCTCCGTTCATTTGTTAATTTTCTCGTAAATATTTTAATCAAAACAAATTGCCCCTGTATAAACCCATCATCTTGGAGGAAGAAGGACGTCCCAGGAGGGTGAGGACGCAGGTGGAAACCGGACTGTCACTTCCTCGAGAGCTCTGTGTGGGCGGAGTAGGAAGGGCCTCCAAGCTACCGTGCTTTGTGAGCGGAACGGGTCCTAATCCACATTCGCTCTATAAAAACCTTTTTTCCCCACTACCATCCCCTCTATCGCACTGAATAATCAATTAAAAATGTTTTTTTGCTATGAATACAAACGATATAGCATAACCTGAGAGGAGCTTATCTCTGCGAATTCCTAGAAATATCTTTTTAACAATGCAAATACTCAGAGATCCTGAGCATCAGTTTTTTTCCTAGTAAATTAAGGTAGCCTTTTTTTTTTTTTTAATTTCTTTGATCAAGTTATGTATAAAAGTCTTCACTGGACACCATTGATCAAACGCTATCCAATTAGATAAAAAATACGACTTAAAAAGAATCTACTACAAATGGACATTAACTAAAAAAAAAAAAAAATGTTAAATTAAGAAAAAAAATTCAAACAAGATAAGACATGCATTTAATTTGGGTTACATAAATTAACAAAGTGAGTATCGACAATTAATTGAAAAATATATAAATGAAGCTAACAATCAGATACCTACAGAAATTTTCATGTATCATTTTAACAAAAAGTTTTAGGGAAAATATTATTAATCCTAGGAATTCAATGAAGTTCACAAAAAGTTAAAAAAAAAAATCGTAATGATCCGAAGTACGGTATTTGTTAACATAATAACGAAATCCAAGCAGTGACTCTTTAATTTTTAAATCAAGTTATGCTATAGAAATCTATATAAAGAAACAAATCAAAGAGTTTTCACTAGACACCATTTATCAAACGATATCCATCCAGAAAAAAAAAAAAAAAGGTTTTGGTTAAAAAGTTTTGCGCACACAAACTAGAAAAAAAATGTTTTAAAAACTATTAAGTACAAAAATAACTTCACTCAGGATAAGACATACATTAAATTTAGGTAACAAGAATTAACAAGTAGATTATTAAAAAGTTAATTGAAAAAGATATAAATGAAGAGATATAGCAATTTTTATGCATAATTTTAACACATGACGAAAACAAATTAATTCATGAAATCCAATGTAGTTCACAAAATGTTTTTATAAAAATAAATCATAATGATCAAAGAATGAATGAAGGTAGTTTTTAAAATAATTCGGAAATCCAAGCAGAGCGAAATCCAGTCCTATAGACAAAATTGACAAAAACAAAAGAATAAATAAAAATAATAATAATATTAGCAAATAACCTCAATAATTTTTTTATAACAATTTCATGGAATAAAACTGAATTTTCTGTACTTAATTTTTCTTAGAATTTAATCAGGAAATAATAAACAAAATAAAGCCGACTTAAATAATCAGCAATTAGATCTTTGATGAAAAATATTGAAATTTAATTACGTTGAGTTGTTTTAAATTTAAAAATACAACTAAATACTGTAAATCCTCAATTGATTAACAGCTAATTGACTGTAAAATATTATATTTAGCTGAATCTTAACATTTGCAATTGTAGAATATCTCATATTAATTTTTTTTTCTAAAATCTTATTAAACTAGGAAATTATTTTTGTGGGTTTTTTAAATCTAGGAAACCATATTCTACTCATTTAATAGCTTCGTAGATTCATGCATAAATTAATGCTTTTAGTTATATATATATACATATATATATATATATATATATATATATATATATATATATATATATATATATATATATATATATATGATAGTTAATCAATTTTCAGACTTCAATTCTTCGAGAAATGATTTTAAATGCAGTGATTATAATCATTCTGAAATAAATATTTGATAAAAAAAACTAAATCACCTAATTTTATTTATATTATTTCATATTATAAATACAATTAATTATGATGTAACAGTAAACAATTAGGAACAAGTAGCCATGTGTCAGAGCTTATAAACGTTTATAAATATTCCAATGACGTCAATGATATTATTAATGCGCTAGATAAATAGCCTCCTGTCAGCGAGAAATTATTGTTTTGACGCACAATAACAATCTTCGAAGTAGTATTTTTTCCATTTACGCTGAGGGAGATGTCACCACGATAAACGAATGCGTTTTGATCATACTACTAATATAGCAACAGATCAGAGTGGAGGGAATCAACATTCTCACAATATTATCTTCTAAAAACAGCAAACAAGTATTAATATACATGCATAAATTTGGGACCTTTTTCAAAAAACGAAAAAAAAATTACAAAAATAAAAGTAACAAAACATAAAATATTTTTCGTGTAACAAAAGCAACGTATTTTTCATATAATTAAAAAAAAAATATTCTTCTTATAGGTACCTTTAATGAAATTTTGCCAGAACATAAATACTCCTCCCCATTATCTATAGAGACTTTATTTTAGAGGTGGGAGATAGTTCTGTCAATCATTTACGATAGGTAAAATGATGATCAGGATTTTCAGTTTGAAAAATTTTTATTTTCGAAAGCCAACGTTTTAATCCAACTTGTGGATCTTCATCAGGGTTTCTGAGTCAAGGTAGATACCTTTATTTTAGACTTTATTTTAGTTATTTGTTTCGGAGGAGTTATGAATGACCTAAAAATATTCACGATAAAATCTATTCTAAATATGATTCCTAAAAATATTGGTATGGAAGTATTTTTAAGGACACAAAGAACTAATCTGACTTGTTTTTCACAACCGAAGTTAACTTGACCTACTTTACTAGGTTTTTCTAATTTGTAATGATAATTTTTCTATTGTATATTAAGAAAGAATTTAAGTTATGATAAAAGGACTAAATGTTTTAAGCATTTGACGTTTTATATGGTCCGTTTCAATATAAAGTTTTTTTAAATTCAGTTTTTGTTATTAGTAGGTATCCTGTAATTTTTTTTTGTTATTGTTAATGTGTAATTATAACTTTGGTTTAAATCCTCATCAATTTAAATTGAAATTTAAAAAGTTATTTGATTATTTATATAGAAAATCTTTCAAAGGCTTTAGTCGTATTTCTAGTTACAAAATAAAGAGTGTTGGCATCACTGATTTTAGCAATAGTGGTGTACTTATTTAGAAGAGACTAAATGGTGATTTCTAATAGATTCATATTCATCAACGCATTAACAATATTTCTTCTTATTTAGTATAAATCGCTTGGTATGAAATAATTAATATTATTATTTAAAATTTTAGGAAAGAAAGAGGCGATAAAACAGTAATATAAAAATTGTGTAAATAATAAATACATATATAACAATAAACTATTTTCGACTCCCATAAGCAAGAACTCTCAGATATGTGCCTATGACCTACTTTAACCTATTTAACTTTTATTTGTAAGTAAAACCAAAAAATGAAAATAATAAGTCGGTGATCTTATGTAAAAGTAGACACATCTTGTCATTAATAAAAAAATAAATGAAGAAATTTCCATGCCTGAGCCCAAACAAAGTTTTACAACAAACGTTAAAGTAGGCATTAAGTTCGGTTAATGACGATAGCCTTTCACCGCTCATTAAGGATCGCATTGATCAGCCTTAAATAAACAAAGGAGGCCGGCCATTGGCTGACACAATGAGAGGATTGTTCTCTCGGCCAATGGGATGATTAATTGAAAAGAATCGGGTCAACTCTTTCGAAATCATCGGCCACTTGAGTTGACTCTGCTCTAAAATATTTGATGATTCCGATCACGGATCCCGTTTCGAAACTCATTTGGTCATCTGCCGAGCTGGAATCACCGCCATCATGAGTCAGATAGATAGAGTAAATTATTATCAGTATCTTTGTAAGCATTACAAACTGTGTCTTTACACAATTTAGTTTATTTAACTCATCATCGTATCTTAAGCTCGTTATCAAGAAGACCAATAAGATGTTCCCACGCCTACTTTTTGTTTATCTTCACAAGAGAATAATGTTATCTGAACCCGAAGAACTAAATAAGAATTTGAAAAAAGAAATATATCTAAAAAAAATTATCGTTTGACAACGCTAATAATGAAAAATTAATTTACCGATGAAGGTTTTTTTTTGTTTTATATTTTTTCAAAATGATCTTCAACGTGATTTTTGTTTTAAATTATTAAAATCCTAGATCTAACCAGCAGAAAAAAATGATTAAATATTTTCAATAGGCAGGATTGCATTTGGCTACCATTAAAAGTGAAATATGGAGCATATCTTATAAATGCAGCCAAAATAAAATGGAAATCACATTATTATATCTAATCACAATAAATAGAGCCTGCATATAATAATAATAATAATAGGTTGACCGCGTAAACTAGAAAATTTCGGGTATAAGAACGCAGGAATCGAATGGCATAATCACATCTTCAATAATAACACTAACTCTTCTTCCACTTAAACTGACATTTTCAGGCCAGACAATCCCAAAACATGAATATTTTTACTTTTAATGATTTTTTCTTGTAAGCCGGTGTTATAAAAAAACACTGTTGACTTGGTTTCATTTTTAAAAATTATATTAACTTTTTTTATTTTTATGGATTGTTAAGGTACAAGTTCTAATAATCTGTCTAATAAAGTAAAAAAAATCTGTTCAATAATATTAAATAGCCCTATAGAAATATCTGCGAGTGCTTTGATTGTCCCTATATAAGCTATAGCGACTGGGTTTGAAGTAAAATATCATTTTAAATTTGAATATTCGTAAATGTATTTTTTTTTTTTTTAAATAATAAAAATAGGGATCGTTATAAGTATTGGGCAAAAGCTTATCGTTGTTTCCTCTTTACTTTTGAGAATCTTAGCTTAGGAGAACAAATTATAATACCAAAATTATTCCCCTTATTTCAAAACTGTAAATGTGTGTTAAACCGTAAATGAGAATCCTATACCGTCCAGACATCGAATCTCATTGGACTAACATCATATGGAACGAACATCTGCAAGGGTTAGGCAACACATTCAAACAAACGAAATTTACACAAGGTAACGAGCTAATCAAAACTCATTTATTATGAGAAAATCTCACACTATCAAAACAAACATACACAAAATAAACAAAAACATTAAACTCATAAACTCGTAATCAGAAATGTGCATATATTAGTGGAGTGCACATTTCACAGCGAAGTATGAGAGAAAAACGGTATCGAATATCACAACCTATTACATTTCCGATAACTTTAAATTAGTTTTAATAATTGATAATTAAAAAGAAAAAAAATAAAGAAAACATCGTTACGACATATCAAGAAAAAAAAAAACGATTAGGCGATATATATTCATTTTTTTTTTTTTTTTTTTGACAAAATATGAGCCCCTACAAGACATGAATGAATATTTATCGGCATTTAGGAATTTTATATCCCAGCAAAGGTCCAATAAATTTATTTGAGTCTAACAGCATCACTGTATAACGCGTACGACAAAGGAAGTGCCCCCACTAGGGCAGTTAAAATTCCTTGAGGTAAAAACGGCAGTTAAGCCGAAAACACGAAGACGGCCCTGTTTAAGTTATTTTTTAAGTGGTAATAGGACCATTAACATTTTTACGCACGTGCCCATCATTACGATATTAACTCTGAAACTCGGACGTGTACATCTGGTACAAACAAGACTATTATTTTTCCCAAAACGTCAAATTTATTTTTAGAGTAGAAACATCTCCACTGCGCATTAATATCTATTAATTTTATTTTGTTTAAAGGATTGATATGGAATTACCAAATACTTATACTGAATTTATGCATACAAATATTATTTTGAAAGACAATTTTTTTTTTCGAATTATTTAAAAATATAATTTAAAAAAAAAATATATATTTACACAAATTATATTATATTATATAATATATATATATATATAATATATATATATATATATATATATATATATATATATATATATATATACAAATTTAATATTTATTTTATGAAATGTATAGCATTTAATTTATATCATCGGAATAGCACCTTTCACATATTATATTTTATTTTATTTTATTAGAGAAAATTTGATTTAGGTATTAAATCAAATATAACCTTCAAAAAAAGCCTTTTTAAAATGGGCTTTAAACATACTTTCCTTACAGTTACAATTTTCATTACTTTCATCAGGGGTTAGAATTTTAGTTATCCAAATTATGATGAAAATTTTCTACTTCAATCATTATAAAAAACATATATCCGCACATAAGTTATCCGGATATAAAATTATATTAAATAATACATTTACATATCCGAGACAGAATTTATTTTTCATTTGACGATCGTACTTAAAATGACACAATAACAGGGCCGAAATGATGCTCGTATTTAATGAAGTAAATTCTTAAGTTTGTAAATATATAATATTATGCTGATTTGATTGATATCGAAAATTTTTGTTATATTTTTGTACTTTTTTATTTTATTACATTATTACTGAAGGAAAATGATTCCATGCCAAATACCCAATCTTGATTAATTAACCAGTCAACACATTTAAAAGAGGGGCAACGTAGAATAACGTTATCATATCCACTACAGACAAAAAGATAAAGGTTTAACACTAAATTGAAATTACCTACTCGACTGACAAGATCGAATTCCGACGCATTAAACATACGGAAACGACTGACAATTCTGGAACAGGGCAAGGACGAAGAGGTAGATAAAAAAAATATGTAGAATCAGTAAATAACTAGAAAGTAGAAATATGCAAACATTATACACAAAAAAAATCTTAAGAAGTAATAACATAGTTCTGATCAAATTTATTTATTATTTTTTTTTTTCAATTCTTAACATAACTAATGACAAATTATTTAGGAGTAACTGACATTAAATTTGAACACAAAGATCAAATAAACAGAATTTATAAAAACGCAAAATAAATATCACATTTAATAAAACATTATACAGATACATTTCTTATTTTTTAATTATATAAACAGGTGGATTGATAACAGACGGTACTTTTTTAATACAGATTTACTGAAATGTGGCTTCGAAACATTTTTTTTTTGTTATTCTCAATACATTATAGCATACATAGCCTTTTATGAATAATAATTTTATTTAGAAATGTGGTAGCAGCACATCGACTTCGTAACCATAGGATAATAGGTACATATATTTTAACGCTTAATTAAATTTATTTTTAATAGTATGACTTATTAGTTACGAAAAGTAAACAACGAAACGTTTTCGTCCAAAAAAGGTTCGTTATTATTGTTAAAAAAAAAAAACGAAATGTCAAGATTAAAATGATATTATACTTCATAAGAACCTAGTCGTAATATCTTAACGGTAATAGAGAAAATAAATTCACTCGCAGACATTTCTATAGGGCTATTTGATATTACTGAACTTAAATTTTTTAAGTTTACTGAGTACATATAATAAATAAATACATGAAGTAAAAATTAATATGATATATTATTAAATTAAATAATATAAAACAAATTACAAGTCAAAAGTTTGGAGTATTTGGATTTTCTGGACTAAAATGTTCAAATCTTTAGGCTGGTAAAACTCGCTCGTATACTTCTTCGCAATAGGATATTTTTTTATTTTCATGATTATTCATGAAACAATATCACATGATTATTTTCTTGAGAGGTGTTTCAGAAAAAAACAAATAACTCATAATCAAAAATCTTGACATAACGTGTTTTAAATGTTTGCAAAATATATAATGTTATCAAACCAAATATCTCTGAATAATATGCACTATGTGCGACATTTTATTACTAACTATAATCAATGTTTCATTTATCGATATTATATTTGATTGTTAAGTATGAACGTGGGAACATTTTGTTTTATTTGTATTATGTATTAATATTTTAGTATACTCTATTTAGTTTTCTTTCTTCATGGTGCACATTTTTATTTTATAGCTGTTTACAAGAATAATTTTTTTGTAAGAGTAGATTTAGGATTTAATGAAAAAAAAAATAAAAAAAATGGGGTAGATATTTTTTCGTAACGGGCACTGATATAAAAAAATAGTACATCAAAATCATTCTGTATAAGGAGTTAATTAGAATTATCTTTTTATTTATTAATCAGTGGAATTTATTTTCATGCTTTTAAAAATATTTCACAAACCTGTTCATAAGAATTGTCAGACTGTTATGCGAGTTTTATCTTTCAGGAATTCGTCGAGAATATTACAGAAGGTCAAACGAATTTGATACAAGACTCCACTAACTCTCATGATTATTTTGAACGTCAGACCAATAATTCCAAAGCTGGGCAGATTTACGCTGTTGGAAATATCTCATAGTACGTTAAATTTCCAGTGATTTCGACACTAAAAAGTTGTGTTAGTTTTTCTTAACTATGTATGGCAGGTATGGTTTTGGACGACGCTAAATTTTATCTGTAATTTTTTCAGTGACATACACTGACACATGGCACTTATTGCTGAGATATGGCAGATTAAAATACAAATCTAACCTTGCGACGCCGAATGCTATCGTCACCGGAACGAACAAGCAACACACACTCCCATTGCCGGGTACGGACTGAGGAGTCGGTGCCTCCTTGGCCTGGTAGGGGGGAGGGCTACGTCATTGTACTCCTCCTCTCTCTGTGTCAAGTCTGTCCATTCATAGTTCTACAACTTGGGCGAGGGTGAAACGAACGATACGAGGAATTCAGGATGAGAGTGGAAAAACCTCCTTAACATATGACATTCAGATGAATGAAATGTGTAATATTGCTCTATATAGGCTGAAAGAGTTCAACCCCGAAAATGTTTCAACAGGTCTTAATAACTGAGAGTAATATGTTTTTGAAATAGAACTAGAGACTATTCCCTTTGAACAAGACTCCGATAAAGTACCTATTCTTCTTCTCCCAATTACGATAGAAGTTATTTTTTATTTTGCTTTAACCATTCCCTTATACATTTATTCATTATTGATGAGCTCAGCAATGTTTAGAAAACAGAAAAGCTCATCAATACTGAAATTGACTAGGAAGGTAATTGAGAATTTCATAACAGAGAACTATGCTCCCCAGGTAAAAAAAAAACAACTGAAGATGAACTGGTAAAAGCAGGGGCTAAAATACCAAAAGTGGTTAGAAAGCTTAATGGACATCTCTTTCAAACCCATCATGAGTTGAGCATTTGCCAAACTATCCCCAGCATATTAGGGAATCAATTACAGCAATTATAAGAGCTCGAAAGGTGTACTCGACTAACAGAGAACCCTCAGAAAAAAAAAGAAAGAAAAAAAAAACATTCAACCGACTTAAAACGAACTTAAACGATCAATATAAAAATTTAATCAACTATGACACTTGATTGAAGAATCTATCGATTGTGGAGGAATGGCAAGAAACAAAAAGCTGTTAAAACATCGAGTTTTCATTAACCCAGCTAAAAGATGATGGTTCGTGGATGGTTCATGGACACGAGTTAGGCACACGAAAATCATACCTATTTTTTGATGACCTTTCATCTGTCTTTACATTACTAACTCAGAAAATTTAGCACTTAAAGCCTTAGCACTTGGTGATTAAGACATTTCATTGCAGTTGACACTACAACAATTTCGTTTAATCTAATACAAGTGTAAATCAGAGATTTACCTTAAAGAAAAGCTCCAGTCTTGCTTCAGCAGCGGTAGTGTTCAGATCGCGGTTTGCGTTGTTTGAAGTTTCGGCACCTTTGAGAAGAGGATTAGCAGTGTCTTTCTGTTGCCGCCCGGCTAATTCTTCTCTGCTAGCAGGGAGTACCCCATAGTCTATTTTGTTTATTATTTTACTTTGTTTTTCTTTATATTTTGATGATTATTTACTTATTTTTATTTCATTATTATTTTTTACTTAATCTTACTTTTGAATACCTTATAAAATATTACTTTTAATTTTAAATCCTAGTCTATTACTTACTTTAGCTAGTGTGTTTTTATTTGTTTTTATTTTTCGTACAAATGGAGGCTGCGCTTGAGGCTAAACCGCCTGATATTCAGGAAAATGTATTTAAAATAAAAGGACAATGGTCCAAAAAATATGTTTTAATGCGATTAGAAGATAAGACAGCTAACAAAACTTTCAAAGATTTCAGTCCTTTTAGCGTCTGTAGATTTATTAAAAGTTATTGCCCACAGGTTAACGTAAAATTTCTTAGAAATGGTTTAGTTTTATTAACAGTTCATAATCAAAAGGACTTTATAAATTTAGGAAATATAAAATCGTTTCAGAACATACCTATAACTTTTGAACTGCATAAGTCTCTAAATTTTTCACGCGGTGTAGTTTATGTACCTGAACTAATAAATTGCACAGATCAGGAAATAATTTCTGAACTTGAAAATCAGGGGGTAGTTAAGGTAAAAAGAATTTTTAAGAAAATTAATAACGAATATAAACCAACACCTCTATTGGTACTTACCTTTGAAAAAAGTGAACTACCGGAAAGAATACTTTTAGATTTCCTGTCTATAAGAATAAAAGAGTATGAGCCCAAACCAATGCTTTGCTTTTCGTGTTACAAATATAGACATACCAGCAAACATTGTAAAGTTATTAATTGTGCCAAGTGTGGAGAAAGTTCACACAAATCAGATTGTTGTTCAAATCCCCCTAAATGTTTGAACTGCCAAGGAGCTCATCCAGCTTTCTATACTAGATGCCCAATATATCAAAAGGAAAAGTTAATTGAAAAAGTTAGAATTCAGGAGAAGGTGTCTTATCGCCAGGCAGAATTAATTGTTAGCAAACAACAAGCAGCCCCGGTGACGCCTCATGCCAAATCTCTGGCAGAAGTCACTGCAGCTCCCCCCGCTCCCGCTCCTGCAATCGCTCCCACCAACACTGAACCCAACTCAGTTACTAAATCTCTATTAGATCAAATAAATAAATTAGCTAACGCGGTAGAATTTCTGTTTGAAAAAATTAGTAAAATGGAATCCTCTTTATCGATCAATAATAACGTTAAGAATCAAGATAAACTTGAATCATCACCGTCTGTAAATGCTAATGAATTTGAAAATAATACCAACGCAGTTAATAATGTTGAAATAGAGATAATCGAAGAAAAAAATAGTCCGATGATTGTATCAAATGTCCCAAAACTGGAAATAAATTTAAGGAACAGACCGGTGTCACAAAACACACCTGTAAGTGAAGACAATATTGCCACAAAAAATAACCACGCTACCTTGTTAAATACGGAAAAAAACAAAACCAAAATCGTGGATAGTAAAAAAATCAAAGGAAATAAAAAATCTTAATAAACACTTCTCTAGTCCCTACTACTGTTGATAATAACTCAATTTTTTCTTTATAAATTCTGCAATAAATCTTTATTCAAAATTAAAAAAAAAAAAAAAAAAATCCTTTTCAATCATTTTTTGCTACGAGCCCATATTATTTATAAGAGACTAAGTTAAAAATTTCAATCCAAAATGAATATTCTTCAATGGAATTTAAATGGTTTAAATTATAGAAGGGATGAACTTAAATATTTATTAGGGCATTACAACTGTTCTGTAGCCTGCCTGCAGGAAACAAACCTGAAAGAAACTAATAATTTTGAATTTAGAGGATATGCAATTAGGAGGAAAGATTATACAGCTGGCCAAATTGCTTGTGGTGGGGTATGTATACTGATTAAAGAGAACATTCCTTTCATTGATTTAAATGATAATTCAAATTTACAAGCTATATCAATAAGAGTCTTATCTAAACCTCACGCCTTCACGTTATGCTCTCTTTACCTCCCCCCTGGTAGAGCCTTTACTGTGCAACAGCTGAAAGATTTGGTCGATTCGTTGCCTCCCCCAATAATATTCGCGGGAGATTTTAACGCTCATAGCATGATGTGGGGTAGTGACCATTTAGATGAAAGAGGTAAACTAATAGAAACCTTCCTCGATACCTGCAATTTAAATGTTATAAATGACCACATTTATCCAACCCACCTTTGTACTAGATCCGGAAAACTTACAGCAATAGACCTTACAATAACCAGCCCACAACTACAAGCTACAACTAACTGGCTAGCATTAGATGATACGCATGGCAGTGACCATTTTCCCATAATTATTAAAACATTGGATAAATGTCATAACATCATCAGACCCAATAAATGGTTAATTAAAAAAGCTGACTGGCCTTTGTACCAACAAAAAGCCCAGCTCACTGACATCGATCTGTCCCAAACTGATGCTAATCATCTAATAGATCAATTAAATACAAAGTTACTGAACGCGGCTCGGGAATCGATACCATACTTATCCATGAAAAACTCCACAAATACTAGTTCACGCCCCACTGTGCCCTGGTGGAACGAGGAATGTAAACAAGCAATAAAAGATAGAAAAAAAGCATTAAAAAAAATTATCAAGCGACCATCTTTAGAAAAATTGCAGATATATAAAACCGCCAGAAAACATGCGAGATATGTAGTTAAAAAAAACAAAAAATTATCATGGCAAAACTTCCTTAGCAAGATTAACTGCAATACACCCAACGCCGTTTTCTGGGAAACTGTTCGAAAAACTATGGGCTATGGCTATTCCCCTCAAGTAATCTGTTTGAAAATCCGTGACCAATTCGAAACTGATCCTGACACACCCTAGCTCAACATTTCTATAAAATATCTTCAACCTCAAATTATTCTGCTCATTTCATTAACTTAAAAAATTCTATAGAGTCAACACCACCAGTTATATCTTGCAATCCGTCGGATCCTTTAAATTACTCTTTTTCAATGACCGAATTTATCACCGCGTTAAACTCTAGAAAAGATTCCTCGCCCGGTCCGGATCAGATTTGCATTGGCATGATCAAAAACTTATGCCCCTTTAATAAATCTATAATCCTAAAGATTTTAAATAAAATTTTTTTATCCGACAGTTTTCCCAATATCTGGAGATCTGCTATCACGATTCCCATACTTAAAAAAGATAAAGATCCCAAGAATCCTAACAGCTATAGACCAATCACACTGACCTCTTCTGTGTGTAAGGTACTGGAGAAATTGGTAAGCAATAGGTTGCTATGGTATCTGGAATCTAAGAACTTACTACCAGCATTTAGAGCGGGTTTAGAAAAGGCAGGAGCACAAGGGACAACTAGTTCGCTTGGAATCCGATATTCTAAATGCCTTCGAAAATAAAAGAAAAGTACTAGCAGTATTCCTTGATATAGAGAATGCATTTGATAGAGCATGGAGGAGGCTCATAATCGACACTCTAGATACCATGGGAATTAGAGGTCATATACTATCTTTTGTAAACAATTTTCTTAGTAAGAGAAAATTTGTGGTTAGAATTAGTGATGTCTTTTCCAATGAATTTGAACAAGAAAATGGTGTACCACAAGGCTGTGTTTTGAGTGCAACACTCTTTAGCATCATTTTTAATCAAGTTTTAAATGTAATTAGGCTACCGCTCAAAGGAATGCTATACGCGGACGATCTCGTAATTTATATTGATGGAAAAAATGTAACAGACTTACAAAAAAGCATACAAACCGCCTTGAATAACATAAGTAGTTGGCTTTCTGATCACGGTTTTAAAATTTCAGCTAGTAAAACAGTAGCCATACTCTTTGGAAAAGGAAAACCAAAAACACTACCGTCATTAACTATAGAAAACCAAGCCATCTCTTTCTCACATACAACTCAATACCTTGGTATAACGTTCGATAGAACGCTAAGTTGGACTCAGCATATCAAAAGGCTGAAAGCTAATTGTCTCCGCGCTCTAAACCTTTTAAAAATGGTGAGTAATACTAGTTGGGGTGCTGATAGAACCAGTATGCTAACCTTGTATAGAAGTCTCGTAAGGTCAAAATTGGATTACGGCTGCAACGCTTATAACTCGGCTTCAAGCAATGCTTTAAAAATGCTCGACCCTATACACAATACCGGACTCAGAATCGCAACTGGCGCTTTCCGATCTAGCCCTTCAAACAGCGTATGTGTGGAAGCAGGCGAGCCTCCTCTAGACCTACGACGGCAACAAATTGACATACTTTACGCGATTAATATTCTTTCTACTTCTAACCATCCCTTGAATGACTTATTTCCTAACAGACAGCTCCTTTCACAACAACAGGTCTCCTTAGCAAAAAGAACATCTTTCAGAATCCGAGTTTCATCATTTCTATCCGACCTACAACTCGAAATACCTCATCTCCTTGGTACCGTAATTTCTCAGATCTATCCGTGGGGACTCCCCACTCCTAATCTTTGTCTTTCCCTAACAAAATTACTGAAAAACGATTCCATGCCATACATGTACAAATACGAATTTAACAGACTACAAGACAGACTAGGTGAAGCTGACTACATCTACACAGACGGCTCGAAGAGCTCCACGGGTGTGGGAGCCGCGGTCGTGTGCAATGATCAACAGAACCTATTTTCATTATCACCGATATGCAGCAACTATACAGCAGAATTAATTGCAATTTACAATAGTCTTAATGTTATCCACTCCACAAAAAAAATGCAAATAATCTGTACTGACTCACTATCAGCCCTAATCAGTTTATGTAACACCTTTTCATCAAACATTATGATTCACAATATTCTTTTAGCCTTGAGATCAGCACATAGTAATAATATTTCAGTTAAATTTCTCTGGGTCCCTGGTCACTGTGGAATAGTCGGAAATGAGGAAGCTGACCGGGCAGCAAAAAGAGCAATAACGGAAGGCATTGCACATCAGGGGATCCCTGTTAACGACTTTATTTCCCTTATAAAGCAAAAAATAAAGATTAAATGGGAACAGATGTGGTTTAGAACAACAGAAAATAAATTGAGAGAAATAAAAAGTAGTGTATCGCAATGGAAATTATCCGTCCGAGGTAAACGAAGGGAGGAAGTCATCCTAACGAGGCTGCGTATTGGTCCCACTAGAGAAACCCACGGCTATCTTATGGCGCGTGAGCCTCCACCTGACTGCCAGGCTTGCGGCTGCCCACTTACAGTTAAACACATTTTAACGGACTGCAGGACATATGACACGTACAGGGACCTCCTAGAAATACCTATTGACCTACAAACAGCATTGCAGGACAGCGAGGAGACAACCGACAAACTATTTGAATTTCTAAAACTTGCAAAACTATATAATAAAATATAATTATTGATAATAGATATAATAAAATATAAATATTGATAATAGATATAATAAAATATAAATATTGATAATTTGACAAAAATTAAATAAAATATAACAGAAATTTATTGTAGGCGAAGATGACCCAAGTGGTTGCTGCCTACATTAAAAAAAAAAAAAAAAAAAAAAAAAAAAAGAAAAGCTCCAGAATATGATTTAGTAACTGCTAAGACGTCCCAGCTGATGCCAAGTAAAGCTCTACTATTTCTAACGACAATGTGAAGTGCATATTCAGGACGATTAAATTCCTCATCCAATGAAAATACTTAAAGGAAAAAATGGTGGATAAAATAACTGTATTGTGCTCTATGCAGCTGATAAAGGCACTAGCAGTCTGACAGGAGGAAAATGGAAGTGAAAATAAATTTTTTATAAGAGAAACTGTAACCACTGTAACTGTTTCCAACAATTTCCAAGAATAGCAGAAAAAAGTCGCGAAATTAAGTTTATAAAAGTTTAAATGTAAAAATTACGACTATCCCATCCCGGGTAGAATAGGTTAAGTGAGGGATGGGATATCGATAAACCTAGTATCGAAGTTGTCATTGATTAAAATAAAGGTCATTAAGTTACGATATCACTGAAACATCAGACTAGAGATATGGATAGTCCATAATTTTTATAGATAAAATGAAAATAACATAAACTTCCGGTTATAGCATAAACCGGAACTATATCGATAGTCGACAATATAGAAATAGATAATTTTCTATCAATGCATGCTATTATCGACTGTTGATCACCATCCTTAGGATAAGTTTCATATTTGTAGAAGACTTGCCCTCATAACTTAAAGATGTAGTGAGAGAAAAAAATAAAATGAATATAACAAACTGCAAATAAATTTATTTAAAGCCCATATGAAATATTTTGATAGATTATTTGAATATTTAACTAAACTTTGTAAAATAGTTATATATTTTGTAATAGATAATATACACAACATAATGGGGGACGCGTATGTTCTAAAATGGGTCAAGTACATAAATAAATAAAAGTAGGATTATAAAAAATATTGAATTAGAGAGAAAAAAAATTAGGACTATTCAAACGCTAGAAAAAAGAAAGATAATAACATAGAGATAAAGGGTCTAAATAAGTTAGATTTTTTTCCAGAATAGAAATAAAAAAGAAAACTAGTTTTATCGTAAATCATAAATACTAATTTATTGTATTGTCCTGAAAATCGATAAAGAAAAACTTTATATCTATAATCAACAAAGCATTAATTTTATTCACGAAAATAATTATTTATAATAATATAATATATATAATATAATATATAATTATTTTTAAATTAATTGTAGTAATAAATATTTATTTGGAAATACTGCAAGGCTTACTTAACTTAATAACACCTAATTTATAATTATCAATTTTAAACATCCTGGTAGCAACTGCTTGAGCATTATGAGCCCTTAAATCATAGCTTTTAATAGATGCTATTAGATCATAATTATTTGCCATTTCTATCTTATTGATGCGACGGCCACTGATCTAAATACGGTAGCGAGAATCAAAAGGGAATCAACATATATTCAGTGCATGAAGATTCTTAAGATTGCAAAAAATGTATATTACCGAAAAATAAAAAACAATATTAAGACAAATTTATAATTATGACGGTACTTATCATTTTAGATGACACTGAGATAAAGGGAACTCTCGATCCCCAGCGAGGCAATAAAAACTAATAAGGCTTGATAAATTATATTGTGTTGAGTCGACTGACTTTCACGGGATTTTGACATGGCCCTCTTAAACTGTTATATCGGCGGCGTTAACACATTCCGGCGAGGTCTTTAACTGGTCGTCGGATTTATATTACCGGTCTGTTCCCAGTCGGCGGAGGAATAATTCAGGAGCCATTGCTTGATATTATGGCACCGTTAAGAGTCATAGAATATCATAGCGGTTGCTGAGAGTATTCTAGTTTAGTCCGCCATATAAATAGTTATCCAGGTAAATTTCATTTATATTTAAATTTAATAAAGTAGTATTGTTTTGTTAGTCACATCCATGGTGCTTTAGCAATGAGTTGTAACATTTGGAAAGAAAGATTTGAAGTCTTTGTGAGTGGGTCCTTTAGGCTGTACCGTAATATCTTTGTAGAGTAGGCATTTAATTTATTACTCATTCCCAGTTATGATGTTTTAGAACTGTTGATGTTAGAATATGTTGAGCAAAAAGAGGTTGAGTCGTCGGTATAAGGTAAGATCAAGATATTGAGCATTGTAAGTTTGAGAAATTCAAAGTTTAACTGATATTAAAGAAGACTTGATTTTCATTCAACATGACGATTTTGATCAAAATCATTTTTTGAGATAATAAAAAAAAAGTAACAATAGGAAAAAAAAGTTATAAAATAAAGTGTTTGTTCCATTTTGATGAAATGCTGGCTGTCACATCGCGGGCATATACATACATCAAATACCGAGGTTAATCAAAATCGTTAGACCCGTTTTTGAGAAAATCGAAAAAAACTTAAAAAGAGACAAAAAGTTATGAAATAAAGTATACCCTCCGTTTGACAAATTTTGATGAAATATTTGCTGTGAAATATATACATATACAGTGTAACATATACATATACCAAATACCCGATTTCAGGTTCGTACGGTTTTTGAGGTAGTCTGTTCACACACACACACAGACCATTTCGCGGGACTTGGTTATTTGGACTCAGGGGACCCCAAAACGTGTATTTTAGTTGAAAACCATAAGTGGAAATTTTTCAAGATCGCAATACTTTCCCTTACTATATATTTCATATATAGGTAAGTGAAAGTAAAAATGATAGTAAGATAATAATGTAGCACTGCTATTTGTAACTTGTATGAATGTATATACTTATAAATCGGTATATATATATATATATATATATATATATATATATATATATAATATCCCAACAACAACATTATATTGGCATTAGGAAGAGGTTTACTTTATATCTGACTGCAATTAGAACACACGTTATAATCTCAGAACATTATTAAATACTTTCGGTTTCAACCTGTAATTTAATTGTCGGTATCAAACCGATTTTAATTAATCAATAAAGACCACAATTATATAATAAATTATGTGTTATAATTAGTACATACATAAAAGAATGTTACAAGACTGAAATAATAAACATACAATAAAACAAACTTGTAAAGATTAATTAAATAACAGGTGGTGACACCAAACTGAAAGTATATACCTAATAGTGTTCTGAGATTACATCATGTGTTCTAATTACAGTTAGAATAAAGTAGACCTCTTCCCAATGCCAATATAATGTTGTAGTTGGGATTTACATATATATATATATAATTCCATTTTTATAAATCACTTTTAGACCGCATTAAACAAAAAGCATTTTTTCAAACGTTTCGAATTTAATTTATAATTGGTTAAAAGTTTGATAGTGTTGAGGATACTTCCAAATACAGGAAATCAATTTTAACCGCACTTATTCAAAATTTATGATTTTAATTATTTTCCGTCTTTGAAGTTGAAATTTTGATTGCTAGTTTTATCGTTATTTTATTTTATTTGTACCCATTTTCGTATACAAATAAGAAAACAATACAATAAAATAGTAATAAATAATTTTAAATATATAATAATAAATAATAAATAAATTATTTATTTATTTGTTCTTGGACGTGTCCCTTAAGAACAAAATTAAATAAAATACAGAGAGGGCTTTAGAGGCTTGAAGTTTAAATAAACAAATTGAATTGATACAAGTAATTACAAATAATTAGGGAACCTCTAGTTTAAAAAAAAATACACATCAAATATTCGTTCAAGTGAAAAGAAGCTAGTTTCTGCATTTTATAATATATACATATTTATACATTCATTTACAGGTAGGTGAAGTAGTACTTACATTTTCTTTAAAAAAATAAATAAAAGAAAAAATTATAAAAAAAAAAATGAAATAAGAGCTTCCAACGGTTTAAAAGAAAAATTATAATAGGAAATGTCACTTTACTTTTTAAGGGCACTGGATGGCTATGAAGTAGATGATATAGGCGGGATTTAAAGGCGGAGAGGGTATTGGAATTGCGGATGAAAGGAGGAATAGAATTCCATAGGGATGAGGACCTGATAATAAAAGATCTATCAAAAGCTGACGTTCGGTGGACCGGTGTATATAGATCTGAAGACCTAGAGTGGGTATTGCGGGAATGTACAGAGGATTTGAACTGAAAAAGTTCAGAGATATATGAGGGACGACGAACGAATAACTTGGAAAAGGAAGGAGGCTAGCAAATACTTAGGAAGGATGTAACCACTTTAACTTTCCGAAAAAAGGCGATATGGAGACATCTCTTGGGATCTGTTAATGGAATTATATTCCATTGTTGTAATTAATGTTAAAAACATACATGTGTTAGATAACTTTGATTATTGTGATTAAATGTTCTCCAATATATTATTCCTAAAAAGCGTAATATTTATTGTATTATCACCTCGTAATATTAACATGGTGTCAGGCAAGAATTGAACGAACCTGTTGCGATGGCAAGTCTACCTATACCTCGCGAGTTAAATCTCTCGGATCTTAACAAATACAATGAAAACTGGACAGTTTTCAAATGTCACTGGGAGAACTATCAGATCCAACTGGATGCTGGTAAGAAAGACTTCTCAGGCCAGAAGGTACGCCTTATTTATATCGTTCTTAGGCACAGAGAAACCTGTAATGTTATGGGTCTAAAAATGTTACTAAACTTGTTAGAAAAGAAAACATACAATTAGCAGGTAGCAATACAAAGTTGTACAGGTTAATATTTCCAAGTCGGCTGTGCTTCATGGTGGCATTGGCTCACCGCTGGCGGATGCTTCTCGCCATGTGCTTTCCCACACCATCCTCACTCTCTCGCTGCGTCTTAGGCTGTCACCATGTCACCGGACACGCTCGCATGTTAGATTGCCTGGACGAAGACTAGAAGCTAGCGCAAGGAGACCTACAGAGCTTGGGCCCTGTCACTTATTGTGAGTACTCTTTCCATTTCGTCCTTACCACCCAGGAAGGGATGCGACTGTGCCTCAATTGCTATGAGACTGATCTGCATGATCTTATCATCTACTAATTGTTTTGTTCGCCAAAGTGTTCACTCATATGAGAGTTCTGTTCGCCGATGAGATCTTGATCTCGGGAAAGCGCTTATTATGTTCGCCTACAATTGAATCGCCTATGCGAGAGGTAATTAGTCACGAAAAAAAAAAAAACCGTATTAATTACGGTTTTTAAAATTTTAGTTCGTGAGAACTAACAATAGATCGCATTGACAAAGTTGGTCGCGGTAGTCGGGGAAAACCCCACCGGTTTTCCACTCCCCCACCAATACACCACATAATAAAGACTTTTTGAATATTTACCTAGGCGAGAGGTAATTAGCTAGGAAAAAAAAACCATAGTCATTAGTTAATGAAAATTTACGTGTGCGAGAGCTAACTTGACCGCGAGGGCGACGAGTTGGCGATAGTGGTGGTTCCTGGTGGGGTCGGGGAGGTTTCTATGGGGGGCTTCCGCCAGGTCTCTTGGCAGGATAACGCTCACAGGACAATTTAAAGGAAAGACTCATAAGATTAAATTCGAGGTTTTAAACGTGGATAAAAATACACTTCTCGGGGCAGAGGACTGTTTGAAATTAGGTTTGCTAATACCTAATGAGGAGGTTTACAAGACTACCACAGAGTCCGCAGGTTTAGTTGACATGTTTCCCGATGTCTTCGAGGGCCTATGACGCTTCTCGGGCAGATATGATCTCCGTGTTGATCCTTCAGTAACACCGGTCTTCTCTCCTCCCAGGCGGATCCCAAAAGTCTTACGAAAGAAAGTTAAGGAAGAAATTAACAGACTTGAGAAGCTGGGGGTGATAGTCAGGAAAACTGGTCCAACAGATTGGGTTAGCAATATGGTTATTGTAAAGAAACCGAACAAACTGAGGATATGTATAGATCCACATTATCTTAATAAAGCAACAAAGAGGTCTCATTATCAAACCTCCACATTAGATGAAATACTCCTACAGTTTAAGAATGCACGAGTGTTCAGCTTGTTAGATTTGAAAGATGGATTCTGGAAAGTGCAACTCTCAAGCGAGGCGAGTAAGCTGACAACATTTTGGACACCATGGGGAAGATACCGGTGGACTAAGTTACCGTTCGGTGTGGACACGGCTCCCGAGGAATTTCAAAGACGGGTGCATGAGGCGATCGAGGGATTGGATGGTGTGGTGGCTATCGCGGACGATATTGTAGTTATTGGTAAAGGGCGAAAGAGTTCGGAAGCAATGGCAGACCATAATGAAAAATTGAAAAATTTATTATTCAGGGCAAGGGAAAAAAATTTCAAGTTTAATAACCGAAAGAGTCGCTTCGGGCTTTCGGAAATAACATTTATTGGACACCACATTACAGATAAGGGCCTGAAACTTGACCCTAGTAAAATAGAGGCTATAAAAAACATGAAGCTACTAAGATTTCTTGGTTTCGTAAATTATCTTGGAAAATTTATTCCTCACTTAACTGAGAACGCTGGACCATTACGAGATCTAACGAAGGAAGATTTGTGTTGGATTTGGGAAAACCCTCAAACAGCCGCGTTTCAGGAGCTGACCCGCTTAGCATCCAACCCACCGACATTAAAATTCTTTGAAATAAAGAACCCTGTGACCCTGCAAAGTGACGCGAGCCAATACGGGGTTGGGGCGTGCCTTTTACAAAAAGGACAACCTGTTGCGTATGCATCTAAGGCCATGACGAATACTGAACTAGCTTACGCACAAATTGAAAAAGAATGCCTAGCCATAGTTTTCGGGTTCAGGAAATTCGAACAGTATTTGTTGGGCAACACAATGGTAACTGTTGAAACAGACCACAAACCCCTTCAATCGATCTTTAAAAAGCCACTGACTTTAGCACCCAAGAGGCTTTTACGAATGATGCTGCAGCTTCAAAGATATGCTTTTCAAATTTTCTACAAACCTGGTAAGAATATTCCAGTAGCAGATTTATTATCCAGAATAAAGGGAGAAGAAGAAAGCTCTAACGCTGAACGAGAAAAGACAACACTTGTATTCCAAGGCGAAGACAGCCAATTGGTGTACCTCAATGTTACCGATGACCGCATTAAAGGGATTAAGCTCGAAAATGCAAAAGATGATAAAGCAAAGAGGCCACTGGAGGTAATAAGGCTGGGATGGCCAGAAAAGAGACCTGCGAGGAAAGATCTGCAAGGCTTTTGGGGTATCAGAGACGAACTGGTAGAAGAGGATTGTGTTACCCCGAAGGGGGATAGGTTATTCGTACCGAAAAGCTTAAGGCCAAAGCTGATCAGAATAGTTCATTCAGCTCATCACGGGAGTAAAAGCTGTATCCGCCGAGCCAGGGAAGTATTTTTTTGGCCGAAAATGGCTGAGGACATAAAGTTCGAGATCAACAGTTGCGTCCTTTGTAAAAAATACGCAACAGCTCAAAGGAACGAAAGTCTCGTTACACACGATACCTATTCCAGAACGCCCATGGCAATTCGTGGCGATGGACTACTTTTACCTCTTCAATGAGCACTACATCATAATCGTCGACTATTATTCCTCGTTCTTTGAAATAAAGAAGGTGAAATCCCTAAAGACTGCCGCGCTAGTCTCATTCTGCAAGGAAATTTTCGGTAGATGCGGCGTACCGGATGAGGTAGTGTGCGACAGTGGCACGCAATTGATGAGCAGGGAATTTCAAGATTTCGCAAAAAGGTGGAAATTCAAGATTAGCCAGTGTTCCCTACGTAACCATCAAGCAAATGGAAAGGCGGAATCAGCAGTAAAGAGAGCGGAAACTCTAATAAAAAAGGTAAAGGAAGAAAAAGAAGAACTGGAGATGGCACTTTTGGAATGGAGGAACGTTCCACTTCAACATTTAAATGCAAGCCCTTCGCAACTGCTGATGTCGAGGAGGACCAAGACGATGGTGCCAATGGTAGAAAGGAAGCTTCTTCCTGAGTTACCGGATGTAAAAAAACGAATAGAAGAGCGAAAGCAGTCTTACAAAAGACACTACGATAAGTCTGCGATGGACCTTCAAGTACTATCCGTGATGCAGCACGTCTGGGTGCAGATGAAACCTGACGAGAAAGGAAACCCATGGGTGAAGGGTCGAGTCGTCCGTGTTGAGAGCGACAGAAGATATCTCGTCGAAGTGAATGGGAGATTATACCGCGGAAATAGAAGGTTCATAAGAACTTGAGGAGGGAGATGTTAATGGAATTATATTCCATTGTTGTAATTAATGTTAAAAACATACATGTGTTAGATAACTTTGATTATTGTGATTAAATGTTCTTCAATATATTATTCTTAAAAAGCGTAATATTTATTGTATTATCACCTCGTAATATTAACAGGATCCCAAATATAAATCGGATGGAACAATTTATTAAACGTTTTAGTTTAATAAATATATATATAGTATGTATCATCATCATCATCTAATGGCGCTATGGTCCTTGCAGGACCTTGGCCTCCTCCACTATTCTTCTCCACTCAGACCTGCCCTCTGCTGCCCTTTTCCATTCCACAACGCCGGGAGTCCGAAGGTCATCTACGTCCTGCAGCCAACGAAGTCTCGGCCTACCTCTCTCCCTTCTTCCACCTGAGTTCCCTGTCATTATCATTTTTGGAAGGCGCTCGTTGCTCATCCTCTGTACGTGGCCTAGCCATCTTATCCTTCTCTTCTTTATGTTGGCAACTATGTCTGGTCCCTCGTACAAGTTCTTCAACTCTTCGTTCGTCTTCATTCTCCAGAGATTCCCTTCTTTAGTCGGGCCGTAGATTTTTCAGAGGATTTTTCTTTCCCATATAATAAGTATTCTTTCCCCACTTAAAGTAAGCGTCCAGGATTCGCTACCGTACGTTACTACTGGCTTCAAAATCGTCCTGTAGACTCTTACTTTCAGAACTCTGGGTATGTCTTGACTACGGAAGATTTTCATCAGCGACCAGTAGCATCTGTTTCCAGCTGTTACTCCCTCTCTGATTTCTTCTAGCATTTTATTATCTTCCGTTATGACCGTTCCCAGATACTTAAACTTGGGTACCCTCTCGAAGCATATAGTAAGTTTATGTATAGTAATAAATAAATAGTAGGTACGTATTAGTTAGGGATGATTTGTTGTATAAAGATTAATGATCCATTATTTAATATTTAAATGTGTACCTAAAAATAAGGATAAAGATCCTGAAAATTTGGAAAGTATGGAGTTCAATAATGTGTAAGGAAGGATAAATTAAATTTAGTAAAAAATATATTGAATGATTTAAATTGCAACATAACATTATACATCTATATGCAATAACTTTAAACCAGGCTGTGTTTTTCTGTTAAACAGAAACTATCAACGGTAAAAGAATCATCCGTAGAATCCTAAGTTTTAAGTTTGTTTGCTGTGTCAATCGTCAAATCGCATAGAATCGAATTTAAAAGGCATTTCATTTATCTAACGGGACAAAGGTATGAATTTCAATTTTATTGATGAAACGTAATGTAAAATGAATGTTTTTTGAATAGTTTTTTTTTTCTTATGCTCTTGATTTTTTTTTTTTTTTTTTTTTTTTATATAATCTCTGAAAAGAGCTATTTATTTTCGATCGATTTTAAAAGGAACTCAACGCTATATAATTAGGGATATTAAAACTGGAATCACTAAATGAAACTCCGTTTATGGGCACCTCTGTAATTATAGAACGTCTTAATACATCTCACGCTAATAGGCGTATTACAAATAAAAAAAAAAAATTCATATTATATATTATATTAAACGACCACTGTCGTTTAATATTTAAAATATAAATTTAAATCAAGATATTGTTATAATTATTGGTTTTCCTTAATTCAATTTACATGTCGAAGTTGCAACATAAAACGCCGACAAAGGGATATCTGACGACAAGATTTCTTTCCATAGCGTTGACAATTTTATTTCACCAGTTAACAAAAATATTCTGAGTTTAAAGGGCTATTCTCAGGTTACAGAGCTTTGAAAGCAATTCAGTTAAAAATAACCGATTAATGCTATAAATATGTAAATAAAATACATAATTATACAAATTATTATGGGAGACGATTCTAGACATAATTTTCAACAAAAAAAGTTTATTTTATAGATGGTTTGATTCGGAAGAAAAAACGAGTGAAGTCCAATTTTGTGTGTTCTTAAGGGGGTTTAATTTAATTGATAAGAAAGTATTTCTCAAATTTTGAGGTCTAAATACGCAATCGTGAAGTAAAAAAATTTTTTTTTTAGAAAACAGTAATTTATTTTACAAAAATGATAGATAACGTTGGGTTTTCGGAGACATAACGTGATGAAATGTTTCTCGATAAATTAGAACTTTTTAGCAAGTTATTTTTTCAGCCTCCTGATAGATTAAAAATTTCGTACCTGCAGGAAATTTACTTCTACTAAGCATTTATTGCAATTAAGGTATTGACCGCAGAGGTCAAAGGCCTGAAATGCTCGGTAGATGCCAATGCCGCGGAACTGAGTCAGATGAAAATATGGACAGAAACGCAGGCCTCTATAACATTCCAGAACTCGAAAATGGACGGCCTAGTTCTGGAAAATACAACCTAAAAGTCCCGTAACTCTGAGCTGGAATCGAAACTTAACAGATTCGATCAGCAGCGCCTAGTGAGAACCGTTGAGAAAAGGGGTATACCAGTTAGGCCAGGGGAAACGCCAATGGGCCTTCTAATGAATGTAAGTACAGCCCAGGGGCTAACCCTTAGGGTAGAGGACGTGGATCACGTAGGAAGAAATCGTATGAGACAGGATGATGCAATCGGCCCACCTTCAAGCTCCTACGAAATAGCACGCAATCCTTAATACGCCAAGCCAAATCCAACTACTTCCAGCAATCCTTATCCAGTGCCCACAACTCCAAAGCAAAATGGGCAATTCTCCGTAAACTCTCCTTAGGTAAACCCACTCAAACCCAATCAATATCTATTTCAGCCGATGAACTCAACTCTCACTTAGTCTCCAACACCTCCCATCCTCTCCAAGCACCAACACCGGTTCCTGTTTCCGCCCCCTTTAACCCTAACAACGTTTATTTCTCCCATATTAACCCTGACGACCTGCTCATAATCCAATCGAGAATCCCAAACAAATTATTTCGGACCAGATAACATCCCAGTTAAATTTATTAAAGTCTCACTTACTTTCATCCTCCCCATCCTCTATTATATCTACAACTCTTCGCTGCAAAGTGCCACTTTTCCCAGTACCTGGAAAATCGCTCTTGTACGCCCACTGAAAAAAAACCTCCAATCCAGAAACCCTCAATGATTTCCGTCCCATCTCCCTATTATCCAACCTATCCAAACCTTTGGAGCGTTTAGTTCAGGCACAACTATCCCATTATCTGGAGCAAAACAACCTCCTGAACCATCTTCAGTCTGGTTTCAGGCCTGATCATTCCACTCACTCCGCCCTTACTAAAATTTCCCAAGACCTCCACTCAGTGGACCACAATATCCTTCTAAGCAAACATAAAAACTTCCACATGTCCTCTAATGCCCTACTAGGGTTCCAATCATTCCTCACGAGCCGCTCCCAATATGTTATATTCCCTAACAATCCTCCGTCAAAGCCTCTACCATTGTCTAAAGGCATACCTCAGGATTTCTCTTTGTTCCCCACCCTTCTTTCGATCTATATCAATGACCTCCCATCCTCCACCCTTCACTGTCAATACTATAGGTATGCCGATGACGTCCAGATTCACCTATCCTTTGACCCCGGTGATTCCTCCGGCGCCATCCTAAAACTCCAGGAAGATATCGACAGAATATGTGCTTGGGTAAACCTTAACAAACTCACCGAAAAGACGAAAGCCATCTTAATTGGATCTCCCTCTCTCCTCTAAAAAATTCCTGTTGCACCAAATCTAGTCCTGAACAACTCACCTATCTCATTCCATAGCACCGTTAAAAACCTAGGCGTTACCTTTGATCAATCCCTCTCTAGGAAACCACACATCTCACAAATTTCCCGTCGTACAATCTCTATCCTGAAACAGTTTAACCGTCTACGATATCTTCTTCCATTCAAAACCCGCCAACTTCTAGTCTCCTCCCTTATCTTTCCCCACTTTGACTATGGCTGTATGGTGTACGGTGGACTGTCTGGTGAACTCGAAGCCAAAGTCAAACGGCTAATGAATTCCACAATACGTTTTGTCTTTGGGATCTCCAGAGATACGCATATAACCCAGTACTACGCCGAAGTGGCTCTACCCCTCCATCGCTGTCAGTATTTACTGGCTTCCTTTTTATACCAAGCCATCAGAACTAAACGACCTTCCTATATCCTACAGAGCCAGCAATTCAAATCCGCCATCCAATCCCGCCCAACCAGATCCCGTACATCTGATCTCTATCCCCCACCTCATCGAACTGACACTTATAACAAAATCCTTCATAATGCAAGCCATATCCCTCTGGAACTCTATCCCCTCCAACATCCGACACGCTCCATCGACTTCCACTTTCAAATCCCTCCTCTTCGAGTTCCTTTTCAACTCCCAATCCAACTGATCTCTGAAGGGACACAATGGAGCCTTAGAAGCAACTCTGTTAATCATTATTCCCACTAGAAAGTATGATCTTTATTCAAGTTGTTTCGTTGTCTTCAGGTATCGGCACTCTCTCCTCCCCTTATTTCTCTTCCTCCTATTATACTTATAGATTACTGTAATGTAGGAATGCATTATTTTTGTTTCTGTCTTCTGTTTTGTTTTGTTTTCCACTTTTGTTAACCCTTTTGTAAATATTTATTATTATTCATATATGGCCACACTGGATTGAACTCTGTATTATGAATGTATAATTTATTCTAAAGGGACTTAGTCCCAGGATAATAAAATTATTTTTCATTTCATTAAATCCGTGCAACTCTAGTTAAACTTTACTGTGAGATTGGTCGAACGAACGAGTCTGTTAGTCAATATATGTTGAATGGAGTTTAGTCTATGAATTTTATTAAATGGGACACGGTTCTTTATTTCCCAACAATGGGAATCAATTTAATAATTCAAAATAAATAAATAATAAGTTGTAAAAATTTTCCAAAAAGCTATTTCTCAGAGGGTTATTTCAAATCCGGCGTTTTTGTAACTTTTCACTACTATCCATACAAAATATTTCCTGATATATTAAGCAAACAAAAATTTGATTTCACCAAGTGTAAGTGCGAAAATATCCTTTTCGCTAGTGACCGACCGAAGTTTCCGTTTCGGCCGCAGTTTCTGTTTCGGCCAAGCGGAAACTGGCTTTTGTGTATGATATCTTCGAGAAGGAAGTAGGACTAAACGATTTCAGGTTGTAAGCTCGATCTATTTCATGGCCTTTAATACCCTTGGATTTAATGGTGCGAAATATCTGTTATTTTAATTAATAACACTTGTGTTGTATTTCGATAAAACACATTTTTTTCATTCGTTTGGTACCTTTAATTGATCGAAAACTTTAAGTTGGATGTGGAGACAAAAATTTGATCGTGACAAACAGAAAAATGCCTTGTAAATTACATCAAGTCATGACATGTAATGAAAGCATTCATTTCATACAGTATTATTTACGTTGAGTGTAAAGAATAATATTCATTCTTTACTTTGAGCACTAAGAACCTTTTTGTGCTTTCAACTATCTCTTTATTAATAATGAAATTAGATTTCTAAAAAAATAAGATTAACACAAAAGAAAGACATATATTCTTAATACTTAACCATAAATTAGTCGTCGGAGAACGGATTCAAATCAAAAGAGAAAAACTATTTTAGGCTGCAACCTTGCTATAAAAAGGGGAGCTCAAGTTGCATCAAATGTAGGTAGTAGATTTCGTTCTTTGTTCTTGTGTGGAAAGAGACTTAGATGCAAAAACCAATTTTTTGACCTCGGCAGCCCCCTTCCCCTACCTTATCACCAATAACATCCCAAAAACTTTTTTTTTGTTTTGACCACGAAGAAGTAAGATTTCGACAAAAAACTGACTCAGTAGACTAAATAGCTTCTGAGATACAGCTTTTCGAATTCATTTTGTATTCCTTCAGCTTTATTGTGGTAGAGATTTACTACATTATTTATTGTTCAGACATGATAATATCAATTTATTTTATTATCAGCTTGTTATTTCAAGAGTATTTCAAATTTTAAGGGTGTACTAGTTAAGGGGGTATGGTCTAAAATCCCACGGGGACCAACCGTACAAGGAAGTCGGAGCCGCAATTCGAACCTACAACCTAACTACTACACCCTTCTTATCACTCTCTTATACATATTATATGAATATTGAGTTAAATTACTGTTATTTGATGAGGTTTCATTGAAATGTTTGCTAAACTAGACGTGTATACATGTATTATACTGGGTGTCCCAGACCTAGTGTAAAAAAAAAAAAAATGGGTAATACTGCATGATAAACGGGATAGAATGGCGCAGAAACTAGTTTCCTATCTCAATCTGTTAAGGAGATAGAATTTTTTTTGTTTTTATTTTTAAAATCTTACTTTTTTTCTGAAAAATTACAGTTTTCTCTACTTTGGTTTAGCGTAGAAACAAAAACGATGATATTTTCTTAATCAGCATTAAATTTTCTAAAAGATGAAATGGGTCTAGTTTTTTAAAATCCACTTTCAGTGGGTCTTTTAACGCGATAAACACAAAACATCTATTAAAACTTACATTTTTAATATTTTTTTAAAATTCCTCACTCCCCACTGGAGCACCCTAGAAGCTGTCAAATTTCCTAAAAACTGCGGAATTCAGTTAGCTTTTTAGTGGTGTAACCCATGAAAGAACAATATATAAATTCTAAATAATATAAAAAGGGTAATAATAATCTAAAATTAAAAAAAAAAACTCAGTTTAAATTTAAAAAATACTTTCTTTAAAATAAATTAAACCTTTTTCTTCTCTTCTACTAAAATTTGAAAAATCCTTCATAAAATATGTTGAAGATAAAAAAATAATATTATTATTTTAGAATATATTATTTAGAATTCATACATTGTTCTTTCTAGTCTTAAAAAAGTAAAACTAATGCTAACTCATAGGAAGTTCGGCATCCATTACTTTGGATGCAGGCTCTAGCGCGCTTCCTCATTGCCCTAACAGTGACATCTCTAGCGTGTTTTTCATCAGAAAAACGTCTTTTAGACTCAAAAGGTGAAGTGCAATTGTATCATAGGTTACACCACTAAAAAGCTAACTAAATTCCCCAGTTTTCAGGAAAATTGACAGCTTCTAGGGTGCTCCAGTGGGGAGTGAGGAATTTTTTAAAAAAAATTAAAAATGTAAGTTTTAATAAATGTTTTGTGTTTAGCGCGTTAAAAGTCCCACTGAAAGTGGATTTAAAAAAACTAGACCCATTACATCTTTTAGAAAATTTAGTGCTAATTAAGAAAATATCATCGTTTTTGTTTCTACGCTAAACCAAAGTAGAGAAAACTGTAATTTTTCAGAACAAAATGAGATTTAAAAAAAAAAAAAATAAATAAAATCTATCTCCTTAACAGATTGAGATAGGAAACTAGTTTCTGCGCCATTCTATCCCGTTTATCATGCAGTATTACGCATTTTTTTTTTTTTTTTTTTACACCAGGTCTGGGACACCCAGTATATACACGCGTAAATAAGTTTCGGTTTCGGCCCGAAATCAGATCTATGGCCGAAATTCGGTTTCGGTTTCTGTTTCGGCTAAAATTTTGGTTTCGGTCAGACACTGCTTATCCCTAATGTACTCTGCAGTAACTTTCCCAACTGAAATTTTTAAATGTTTTTATGATGTCATCCAATACTTTGATAACTGGTTTAATACTATAAATTAGGTTAGGCTATAAAGGTTCATCATACTTTTTTAATGCTAATACGCTAAAATCAGAACAAAAATAGATATTGGACAATTAGTTACATCATTTGACATCAATAGACATTAAAAACTCTTTCTTTCCAAAATTTACTTAAAAGTATGGATTAATTAATACACAAAACAGGAGAGAGCATTACCTAATTACCCAAATTCCTAAGGTAACAGAAATAAGAGAATTATAATGCGATTGGGATTATTCATATTATTAAGTTTTGTGGAAAAAGTTAGAAAATAAATACTCAATAAATATGCTCTATCCGTAATTTAAAAACATTTGAATCGTTGGATCATCTGATATCTTGCAGTATGAACAATTCGCTCAGTAATCTTAGTAAGGTTATTTGGATTTTTGCGTTGTTTATGATTCATTAATGTTTGTTGGCATTATACCTACGTTTTTTATTCAGTATTTATAAAAAGTCCGTATTTCCTGCCTTGTTTGTTTTATAGCATCAGTGACTTATGTTGTTTATATTATGTTATAATCGCAACTATAGATCAATATTTACAAGTTTACATTAATATTTTTATGCATTCAAATATTTTATCTATTCAACGTGGCCTAGCTAGGCTCCATTTGTATAGGGCATGGGCCTTTAAAAAATAAAATTCTATTGTGTTCTATTAACATTCTACTTCATATATTATAGACTCCTTTTTATGTCAAAGAAAGATAACAATATTTTTAAACACTATAACAGATAAAGCAATTATAATTCAACCATGAAAACGTCGTATTGTTATTTCCCAGAGGTTACACGGAATTTTTTTCTGTATAGGGATTCCGTGAAAACCGCTTTCTCTTAAGTACTTCGCGTACCGTCCGAGAACGATTACAGGAGAATGCTGCTTGGTGCAGTTCAGAAGACGAAGAGGCTATAAACGGAATTGAAGACTACGAGTTACAAAATAAGGGCATTTTTACTATAACATGTAACAAGAACACTCGCGCAGTTCACCATTTTAAATATAAAATGTTTGTATAAGATTTATTATTATATTTCGGGAATGTTTTCCTTCCAAGAACTTATTTTCGCGAAATGATCAAAGAAAAAGTAGCGCAAAATAAATGAAAGTTTAAATCAATCAGTCGATCATAAAGACCTCAAAAATTTAAAGTTCAACTATGATATATATTTTTATTAAGATCATTTGAACGAAATTCGCAACCAATGCAATGAGATGCAAAAAATGGAATCAACACAAAATGTTGTGTCTGTTTCAATATCACTGTTTTGGTAATGTTACTTTCTCAATCATAAAAATACAGTCAGAAAAATAAAATAAAAAACATAATCATTGAATTTCTGTGTTCATCTCGGTCTAATTTTCAGAAATACGGAATTTTAAATGTGAGCTTTCGTGATTTCCAAAGACTCTTAACTTAACACCCTTTACTTTCAAGCTTTCGAATCCCTGGATTCTAAAAGACAGTGTAAGCAATCGTATTAAAAAAAAAAAAAAAAAACGCATTGCCTTTAATGTTGAAGTACTGAAGCTTTTTCATACCAGTAAAGAATACTGCCATACCCGAAAATGAGCACAAGTATATTCGAAGATATTTGATGTGTGTTCGAAGGTGTGAAACTTTACAAAAGATATTTTACACCAAATTCAACTGTAGATTTATATTTTAAGGTAAAAATAACATGGAAATCCAAATTATTGTACAATTAAAAAATATTAAAAGGAACTATAGTTTTGTCCAGCTACATTAACGACTTCGTGGAAGGGCCGCAGATAGTTCTGGACCCACAATCCGTCATGCTTGTATATAGCCATATTTATTATGGATTTCATTTTCAGATCACCAGTATTGATTATATATAGGTAGATAAATATTTTTTTATTGGCTTATATGTTACAACATGTAGCCATGGTGGCCTATTATGTGTTAGTATGTTAGTTATATTAAATATAAAATAATAAAGAAAAAACAAAAATAAACAATAATTATTATCCTAGTTAGTTTCATAATCAATAATAATACAATTTAATGGCTAAAAATAACAAGAGCAGAAAAACAACAAAAACAAATATTTATTCTGAATATGCGTGAAACAGATTTAGAAAAAGACAATTTACTATTTAATTAGATCATGTACTACAAAATTAAATTATAATCAAATAGATACAGCTAAGTAATATACCCCTTAACAGATATCAGCTATTTAATTAGCTCTGGTATTGACACAACGAGTGATTTCATATTAGTTAAAAAAAAAACACAAAAAAAAAACAAAAACAATAAATAAATATAGAAGAAAAAATAAACAACTTTCTAGCCAACCAAACTAAACTAAACAAATAAACTAACGAATGTATATAGACAAGTTTATAAATAAATAGGCCATGCGATTAAAGTATTTACGGATTTGTGAATGTTAGTTGCGAAACTCATATTATTCTGATTGAATCTTTTTTTTTTTTTTTTTCTCCTTTTATACTCTTACATTTAGATTGACTAGATATTATATAGATATTACATAGATATTATACAGAGAAAAATATTATTTAATTTTTCAACACTATCAAATTTAAGAACATTTTCTATGGACAATGATTCGTCATACTGGACTATATATTTTTGCAGTAACTGTTTTCTTGTGCTAAGAAAAAACGGGCTATATAAAATTATGTGGTTTATACAGTTAATTATAGTTTTTTGGCACCATTGACATTAATCATCAGTTTGAAGAACATAGGCGGTATTTTTATAAAATATTTTCAAATATTCAGAGTTTGCAATTCTTAACTGGCTTACTGTTCTTAATTTACCTATATTTACATTGAACTTCAAATAGCATTCCGGTTCTGGGTTGGTGTAGTTACAAATAGTTCTATATATTGTGTTATAGTTTGAATTAAGGGCTCTATCAATGTCCTTCGACAATGAATCATTTATAACTTTTTCGAGAACAACATTTTTACTAGCCAATAAGACACTCGGTTTTTGAAAGGTTGTAAAATACTCCTCAATATGGTTGTTCGCAGCCAACATTTTAACTTGTGATATCCAATTAAAAGATAAGTCCGCCCCCTTCCTATCAAGTTCAACCAGTCTATCAAAACATTTACGGGGTAATCTATATTTAGGGAGGGACAATATTTTAATGCAAAAGTTAATTATTTTTTTTAGGATTATTACGGTTAGTGAGTTACGACCTGTTTCTAGACGTACAATTTAATTTGGGGTGCATTTAGGCCAGAAATATAGATATTTTAGAATTTTAATTGAGCTGACTCGACATTTTCACAATAGTTTGGACTCCAAATTTCTGCAGCATATAGAAGTGTTGGTGATACCATGGAATCGAACAGTGTCATTTTTGTTTCCCATTCACAGCTTTTGCCTCTTCTAAGAATTTCCCTCACTTTCGCACTTGCAATGTTGGATTTCTCAACAAAATGATCACATGCCAGTATGAATCTTCCGGAGGATGAAAATGGGACTTCTAGGTAGGTTGTGGATTGTGTATACTCCAGTACTTTAGCATTCCGGAATAGAGGCTTCAGCTTTTTCATTTTTGGTGATTTATGAAACACTAGTATTTTAGATTTTTCTGGGTATAAAATTAAAGAGTTTTGAACACAATAAAGTTAAATTAATTCTATGTTTCTATAAGTATCATGCCATGAAGTATTTAAAAGTACAATATCGTCGGCTAAAAGGAGTATTATTACTTCATTTTTATTATTGATAGGGACTTCTTTAGCACCATTATTTTGAAAAAACGTAACTATATCTGATAAAAATAATATGAAGAGGGTTGGGCTAAGACTCTCTCCTTGTAAGAGACCGGAGCTAATACTTATTTCCTCAGATAGTTCGTCGCCGACTTGAATTTGCATCATTGCATTGTCATAGAGAGCTTTCAATATCCTTATTAATTTACCGCTGATGCCAATATCAAACAGCTTTTGCCAAAGTAGGGAGTGATTTATAGAATCAAATGCCTTTTTGAAATCTACGAATGTAGCAAAAATATAATTTCCTTTCTTACGAAGATTCATTTCTACAAATGCCCTTTTTCGAAAAAATATGCTCGATGCATCCCCTTCCTGCTCTGAACCCTGCTTGTTCTTCTGGAATCAGATTTTCACTGTCAGCCCAAATTTGTAACCTATATGCTAAAATAGCAGTAAATAGTTTTGTGATATTATTGTTCAATGATATACCGCGGTAATTATCTATATCTTTCTTGTCTCCTTTTTTGTGAAGTAGAATTTGTTTAGATTTCGTCCATAAGTTCGGAATTTTTTCGGTTTCCATTGTATTATTGAAGAGATTTAGCAAATAATGTTCCCATTTTGGTGTTAAGTTTTTGAAAACTTCATAGGTTATATCGTCAAGACCGGGGGATTTATTATTTTTCTTAAGTTTGATACACTGTTGCAGTTCTTCCAAAGAAAATGGTAAGTCTAAAACAGGATGAGTTACTGAAAAAAACGACGTTTCTAAAATCAGTTTTTGCCCGAACAGTAAACTATAATGCTTTACCCATTCATTAATACTTATTTCATTAGGTTGCACTTAAGGAGGTCTAAGAGAATTTACTGATTTCCAAAATTCGCTACTATTTCTAACATTCTGCAATTTAATTATAATATTATCTCAATATAACGATGACTGACGATCTGACTAACGATTTTCTATAGTTAAATTTAGATTGAAGATAGTCCATAACTGCATTGTGAGAGTAATTGTTTTTTAACATTAATTTGAATTTCCTACGGAGAGCTGTTTTTAGTTTCCAACATTCAGTATCATACCATTTATTTTTCGGTTCAAAATTCTGTTTATTACTTTTGTTTTTGTATACTATCATACCAGAGTCAATCAAAGATGCGGACATGCAGGTAATGAAGTTATCGCTGACCGAATTCACGTCGTTGGAATGGAAGTAAATTCCTTTTGATAGAGAAATATATTTTTTAAAATACTCTGCCTTATTGTTATCCCATAATAAATACTTGAATGATTTATTGATTATTTTTCTTAATATATAAAAAAAAAATGTGGGTTAGCACTAACTGCAGCCAACCCTTTCATCAATTGAATATAACCATAAAAATGAGTTTAAAAAAAAAAATGGGAATTCTTTTAATTTTTTCTGGTATATCTATATGCCTATATGATATATGCAGAATCTTCATGATGTGATGCTTCATTTTTTGTGTTAACTTTAAATTTTCCTTATGCCTATAGTAATGTTTAGTAGATCACAACCACCCTTATTGTCAAATGAAGAAACTTAAATTGTAAAATAATTAACCAACGAAATAAATAAATATGTTGCACTACATACACCTGTTGTCCTAACAGTTGAAATTGGTTAGGATGCGTCTAAATGTGAGAAATATTTTTACATTTTCTATGAACGATTCTCACATTTAGAGACACCTATGCCAATTCCAACTCATCGATTAGATAATGAGAATTTATCAAGAGTAAAGCAGAAGCGGTAAATATTTACAAAGCAGAAGTCAATTTAAATTCCGGACCGGTTTTAGACTACTTTACATTTCAAGGGTCCAGGTGTTCACCTTCATTTTTTTTTATATATATGAGAACGTTCCATCATTTTCAAAAAAATACCTATACGCTCTATAGAAATGTAAATCGCACCATGCCTGACGTGTATGCGAAAAACATTAAGATAGAAAGGGATAAATCTTAGTAAGTGAACAAGATTGATATTAGCGCCTATGAATTGGGTATTCGAGGCATCATTTCGTAGGTTTGGACCATCGTCAGAACAGCGCAGTCAAGTTCAGAAGGAAATTAACAATGTTTGCCTATGGAAGGTGTTCTGACAAGGGAGAATTGCGTAGATTGGAGCGCAGTGTCGCACCCAGTAAATATCTTTTTATTTTATTTTTATTTCTTTACCTTTATTTCTCTTATTTAGCTTAAAACTGTGAGTTTTAATGTCAATATCTTAATAAATTACAGTTAGTAAAGAATTTTACAATGTTAAATTTACCTTACACTTAGTTTAGCAGAGATAATAGGATTCTTACCTGGAAAAATTAAACAATATATCATTATTAAATTTATAATACATAATGTTATTACAAATAGAGGATTTCTAACTTAATAAAACTAACGTAAATCTATTTTCATAATAAGAGGTGCTAAGTAGCTGAGGGATATAATGATTACATATATTTATTTAATAAACTGGCATGTAAAATTGCGAAACTCGGTTGTGAGCGAATCCGTGAAAGAATAATAAGCATAGGGCTGACTAGGAAACGTCCGAGGAGTAGGCCGAGACGGAGGTGGGAGGATATCGTGAAGGCAGATCTGTCGAAGTACGTTCTGGATGACGGTCAGTGGATAGAGGTGCGCAGGGAGCGAAGTGTGGTGCTGGCATCAAACCTTTGGATTCGTTAAAACTTCATTATTATTATTATTAAATAATTCTTGTTTTAGAGAGATGGTTCATAACGAATTAACGGAATATTCTATTTATATTTAACTTGATTCCCTTAATATATTTTATGCTTGTTTCCCTTATTATAGTTTATACATGTAGTTTTTATAACATCGATTGCAAAAATTGAGACAGGATTTTCTCCTGAATAATAATAGATGAAATGAAAATATATTGGAGTTGTACAGGAAGCTAATGTCCTAAAGAACTATTGGTTTCTATGGGCATACCAGCAAAATACTTTTACCTACCTATTTTGGATCACATAGTAAGGGAAAGTATTGAAATCGTCAAACATTTCGACTTCCAATTTTCAACGGAAATACAGGTGTTGGGGTTACCTGAGTCCAAATAACCAAGTCCCGCGATGTGGTGTGTTTGTGTGTCTATGAACAGATTAGATCAAAAACGATAAATCGTAAGAACTTGAAATTGGATATTTGATGAATGCCAGCGATATGACAGCAAAATTTCATTGAAACTGATCAAACACACTCTCATTCAGGAGCACCAGGGAGCATCTTCATTCACCTTCATAATATATATTTTTGATTTTACAAAAAGCAACTCGCAGTAAAAAGCAAGAAGCAGAAAAAAAAAAAAAACTTGGCTATTGATGAAATCAGGATTTTTTAAAACCCCTAAAAAATAATTATATACCTAACAATGAATCGACAAACATTAAAGACTCTCAAAGTTTTTCAATAATTTTAATACTCTTTAACTTATGGATAATACACAGAAATGGAAAAAGCTATTTTCTTTTTAGGAATTTGCTAAATGACGTTTACACATTTATTAAAACACATTGATTTCTACTCTAAGTAGGTTGGTAAGTGAAAGTTGTATGTTGCGCACTCCGCACAAGATTCTTTAAATATCAGATTGTCATGTTCAACCGTCAGGTAAAGAGTTTTATATTTAATACCACTTTATTACATAAATAAAATTTCAATACTACATAAAGCTTCCACGATAGCCACTGAAAATAGCCTCCAATTCAACTGAAATTCATTTTAGGAGGCGAAATTTATTTTTTAAAACTGTCAGATATTCTATTTTGGAGGTTCGAAGATTGCCGAAGGCTGATTCTCAACATTTCCCACTCATAGCTGGATAATCACCAAATAAGACACTCAATATTAATGAAAGCTATTAAGGAGGCAAAATATTTAATTAAAAATATAAAACACTTCAGAAGCCATAACCAATAAATTTTTCTTACCAACCTGCCCGTTCCGCCTCGGTGTTGGGATAACAGATAGTATTTTGTCAGGCGATGTTAGTCTGCCCCAATTCGGATAGATTGGTTGGTAGGCGCAGCCCGCTTAAGTAATTCCAAAATTTTGGGATTCAACACTTAGTTAATTATTATTGTTAGTAAAAAAAAAATTATTAGTCATGCAATTTACTTTGAGAACAACTGAAAAGAAGAATTAGCGTAACTGCGTAATATTAACAATAATATTGATTTTGTTTGGAATAACATTATAGGATAGTTTTTATCTCGATTACTGACCTCAATATTTCTTTTATTGCATATTAATTGTATATTATACTACAATTAAGTGTAATTATTATAAGTTCTGTACATTGCCAACAGATGGCGGTGTTAGTTGATTTATTGAAACAAAACTTTATTTTCTTTCGATATTTAGGGTGGGTAAGCATCCAGTAGTCAAATCCAATTTTTCCGGCTTGGACGACGAAAATCCGTGATTTTTTAATGTGCAATTATGTGTGCCTAGTCACCGTTAGGGATATCATCGAATCTATTCGTGTTAGCAAAAGAGAGATTGAACACAAACATTGCGCTCCTTTTAGCACTTCAATAAATAGAAATTTTGAATTCTAATAATAAAATTCAATTGTTATATGTTATTTTGAATGTTTTGATAAGTACTACTGTTGGAATATGGTTAGAGGTTCCTCCCGCTCAATACTCGGTATTGATAACTTGTTGCAGGTATAACATACTGATATGATATCTAATCTCATCATAAGTTAATATGCATTATTTGCAAAATTGTATTAGGTACATTTTTTCGGACAGGCTGTTGTGATTGTAATAAACCTTTCTTATTTATGTTCTTTATTAGTTACTTTTCATGTTTATTCTTTAAATTTAATCTCGACTCTACTGAAATAATCTGTAAGTGCTAAATAAATGGATCATTAATGGCGTAACGTTCTATTCTCAATCCCTTAGGTTTTTAAATTAGCTGAAACGTATTAATCTTTATCAGTGAATATTTATTTGATTGTATTGAAAAGATTAGGATATAATTAATTCTATGAATTACAGCAATTGAGCAACAGCAACGCTATATAGGTATGTATATACCTATCAGCGGGAAAAATAATGTTTGTTTTCTTAATATAAAAATGATAAAAATAATCTTCTCATTGCAATTATTTATTTCAAGTAGTAAGGCCCGCTTTCTCCAATATAGTTTAAACTTAGATTAACTTAAACCGGATTATCTTTAATCCGAGGTTTAAACTCTGATTCACTTTCTATAGCCTTAGTTTAGTTTAAGCTCGGTTTAAACCTAATCATGTGAAGGTTATTATGTTTTTTAAAAGGTTGGTACATATTTGTTTACATTTCCTTTTTGAAACTTCTATGGAAAGAGAAGGTAATGTAAGGGTTATGGAAAATTATTTATACATATTATTTTGTTTTTACCAAAAAAGTAAATAAGGGGAAAGTGTTCTATAAAAATGTAGCAAAAAGAATTAAAAAAAAGTAAAAACTTTTCTCAGTGTGAAATTAATGTTCTTCTGGCTCTTGTGGAAGAGAAGGGAGACATTTTTGAAACCAAAAAAACAGATTTCGTCTCTATCAAAGAGAAGGAGGATGAATGGAAGAAATTGGCGAATAAATTCAATGAAACGAGCGGTGCTGTTTTCAGAGATTTAATTTGTATGTTAATAAAATGTTCTTTATGATATGATATTATTATGCCAAGTATAATAATAACCTCTATTAAATTTCATAATTTTTTTCAAATAATTTTGAACCTTTTTATTATTATTATCATTTTGTTTAAATAATTAATGATCTAAGTTGAACGATATTTAATTATTACAGCTTAATAATAATAAAATTACATCATTATGAGATATTCAAGTGAAACATAATTTACAACATAACCTTGATATTAATTATGAAACAATCACTATAAAAATAATGCACGTTAAGAAACATTTTTTTCTTCATTTCTACTTCACTGATTTAACATATTCTGAAAATATTCTTGGATTAACTGATTGCGTCTATTGATGCGTCTCTTTGGCAACAAAAACACATCATAATCTTCTTCTTCCATGTCATTTAAAATTCAATTATGTATTTTTCCATTTTTGTATTCAGTCAAGTGCAAAACAATAATTCCTGAGTAACAAGAGCGAGTATGTTATCACACAAAATGTTTGTTTATATTTTGCAGTTTAAACCTAAATCAGAGTTTAAACCGGGAAAAATGAAGGATTAACTTAATCTAAGTTTAAACCAAGTTTAGAGGTTGAACCGACTTGAAGAAACTCGCATCTGGTTTAAACTAAGAGATAATCCGGATTAAATTTAAACTCGGTTTAAACTAACTTGGAGAAAGCGGCCCTTACTGTATAACGAAAGGATTTATAAACTGTCAATTTCCATAATCTTTTTTTGAATTATTAATAATTGGTTATTACACGCAATAAAAAGAAAAGAAAATTATAATTACCTTTTACATAGTTAATTATGGTTACATTTTATATTCAAATATAAACTATAATTGTAATAAATAAAATAAAAACATGATATAACCATAAGTTGTCAAACACATCACCAATTTCTAGCATGACCCCTCGCTCCTATTTTTATTGATCACGACGGCATTTTATTCTTTGTAAATTGATAAATAATAATACCTAATACCCAAACTCCTCGGTTGAAATTAATGTAAAAATAGATAGAATCATCATTTAATTAAAGTTGTGACAACCTTCTTTGCAAACTTCAACCTTTCTTTTCTTCTAATTTGCCTGCTTCAAGGAATTCAAGATGCCCAGCTGTAGGGAAAAAAAAAATACAAAGATTGATGTGCAGTAAAACAGACAACATACCTACTCTTTTTCATTGCATCCAATGCCATCACTAGGTATAGATTCATAACCAACAGATGGATATTATTACTTTCACTTACCTATATATGAAATATATAGTAAGTGGAAGTATTGCGATCGTGAAAAAATTCGACTTCCGGTTTTCAACGGAAATACACGTTTTGGGGTCCCCTGAGTCGAAATGACCAAGTCCCGCGAAATGGTCTGTGTGTGTGTGTGTGTGTCTGTGTGTGTGTGTGTGAACAGACTAGCTCAAAAACTATAAACCGTGCGATCATGAAATTGGGTATTTAGTGTAGGTATATGCCCGCGATGTGACAGCATAAATTTCATCAAAATTACTTAAAGGGAGGGGGTACTTTACTTAATAACTTTTTAGGTTTTTTTCGATTTTCTCAAAAACGGCTCTAACGATTTTGATTAAACTGAGTATTTGATGTACTAATATGCCCGAGATATGACTGTAAAAATTTCATCAAAATTGATTAACCGGAGGGGGGACTTTACTTAGTAAATTTTGTATCATTTTCACGTGTTTTTTTTATTTACTCAAAAACGGCTTTAATGATTTTGATCAAACTGGGTATTTGATGTATGTACATGCCCGAGATATGACTGTTAAAATTTCATCAAAATTTATTAACCGGAGGGGGGACTTTACTTAATAAATTTTGTATCATTTTCACGTGTATTTTTTTATTTACTCAAAAACGGCTTTAAAGATTTTGATCAAACTGGGTATTTGATGTATGTATATGACCGAGATATGACTGTTAAAATTTCATCAAAATTGATTAACCGGAGGGGGGACTTTACTTAATAAATTTTGTATCATTTTCACGTGTTTTTTATTTACTCAAAAACGGCTTTGAAGATTTTGATCAAACTGGGTATTTGATGTATTTATATGCCCGAGATATGATTGTTAAAATTTCATCAAAATTCATTAACCGGAGGGGGCACTTTACTTAATAAATTTTGTACCATTTTCACGTGTTTTTTTTATTTACTCAAAAACGGCTTTAACGATTAACAAAAATAAGATATAAATGTAGAAAAATGTGTGAATTTGGGAAATGATATTTAGCAAAACACGTCAATTTCTAATCTAAGTAAGTTGGTAAGTGAAAGTTGTGTGTTGCGCGCACGCATCAGATTTTTTTTTTTTTTAGAGAGTACAAAAATAAAAATTAAAAATCGTGGCGAATCCTACATGCATTTTTTTTTTTTTTTTTTTGGTTTCATTTGAACATCTAACCGCATAAGTTAAAAGTTATAGATTATTATTTTATTTTATTTTTTGAGGATGCAAGACCAACTAATCAAAAGTACGACACAAGACCAGATTATGGACAAAGCTTTTTCATAATAAGTAGAGAATAACTTTCAGATCTATTTTATTCATTATTCTACAATAAAAAAAAAAGGGAATAAAAAAAACATCTGGGTATATATAAAAATTTTTCTAACTGAAAGGAAATTTTGTATGCGAGTAGATAAAGCATCTGATTATCTCCAGATTTCGTCTTAGAAAATGGTACTCCGCAGAGATCACCCCTCAGTGCGACCTTATTCCTTATAGCAATCAATGGAATCACGACTACTATCAAGAACCCTGTTAAATGCTTCCTTTTCGCTGACGACATTGTCATATTATGTCGGAGTAAGTCGCTAGCGTTCGTGCAATGGAAACTACAAGACGCGATTAATAAAGTAGGGAATTGGGTGAACAAAGCCGGATTCGAACTTTCAACATCTAAAACAAAATTCATGCATTTTTGCCGAAAAAAGACCTGCCAACATAACCCCCAAATCATGTTAGAAGGATCAAATATCGAGTACGTCGGTTTTTGTTGTACGTTGAAATATGTTTACCTGGGAATGGTACAAGATAAAAGGCTTTCTTGGATTCAACATATAAAACATGTGAAAGAAGAATGCATAAAAAGAATAGGAATCCTAAAATGTATCTCACACTAGAGAATGGGGCAGACAGAAGTACTCCATTAAAGCTATACAACAGCATCATAAGAAACAAAATTGAGTATGGTGTTCCAATATATGGTACTGCGAAAAAAACAGCATTAAAGATGTTGGATTCCATACACAATGCAGCTCTAAGAATATGTACAGGTGCTTACCGAACTTCACCAGCTGAAAGTTTCTATCCTGAGTCAGGAGAACCACCCCTGTACATGCGAAGAGTATATCTTTCATTGAAATAATAATATTTCAATATATATTATATCTCAAAATTGCAAACGCATCCCCAGCTCCTATTAAATTGAATCCTATTTGAAGTGGAATCGGAAACGCTACGACTTAGAAATATTAGAGGCAACACTTTCAAAGAAATGATTAACAACTTTATTGAACACGTAAACGTAGATCTGAACATTAGACCAATACCAAATTTAAAAATACAAGGGTGGGAAAAAAGAGACGAATTATTGATAAATCAATGAAACAATGCTCAAAGGAATGCCCTTTAATTATCCAATAGTCATTTCTCAAGCTCCTAGAGAAATACAGTGAATTTAAAGTTGTATATACTAACGCCTCCAAAATGGAAAACAGTGTAGGCTGCGCGGTTTACACTCCCCAAAATCGATTCTTGTATAACTTACCAGGCGCAATCTCTATCTTCACCGGAGAGGCTACAGCAATTACGAAAGCCCTAAATTGGATTGCAGAATCAGAAATAAACACATCAGCTATCATTACATACTCCCTGAGATAATAAACATATGGTGGGAACTGGAGTCGAAGGCAAAAAAAGTAATTTTCATTTGGGTACCATCTTAGAAAGGAATAAAGGGGAATGAGGCAGCCGATCAAGCAGCAAATATAGCTGGACTGGGAGAATCAGAGAATGTGACAACACTAAAAGAAGTCACAAAAGAGGACTGGCTACACCAATTGAAGAAAAACCAAAACAAAATTGGGAGTTGAGGTGGAGGAACGAACAGTCCAAACTACCTGAAATGAAACTAGATTACAAAAAGTGGACCACAAGCTAGAGAATCTCGAGAAGAGGGGAAGTCATAGTATGTCGTACCAGAATTGGGCATTGCCAATTCACACTCGAATATCTTCTCCGAGGACTTGAGGCACCCACATGCAAGAATTTGATAATGTACCCCAAACGGTGAAACACCTTCTAATAAACTGCGCAAAATACAAAGATGTCCGGAAAAAACTGAATATAGGAAAAACACTAAGCGAATTGTTAAAGGACGACGAGGAAAATATAGATACTTTGTTCAAATGCTTAAAAGAAATCACGTATTACAACAAAATATAATTGAACATACCGCCAATGAACCTATAGGGTAGAGGTGAAGATAAAAGAAAAAAAAATTTACATTAAAATGAAATAAATCTGTGTTATCTATGAGAAGGTTATAAAATATGTTTCAATCTTTGTAAAAAAATGCGATCACAGACATGTAAAAGCTGTTTATTATATTAGAAAATATAAAGTAACTCATAAAATGTTATTCCATGTTCCTTCCTTGCTCACGATTTCAAGGAAAAACAAAAAGCAGGGGTTAACCACTACAGGGGTTCCTGTGGTGTAGTGGCTAGCATGGCAACCCACTGTACTAAAGGTCGCGGATTCGCGCCTCGCGGTGGCCCTAGGATTTTTGTAATGGTAGTAAAAAATCCTTGGCTATGCCGTCCCTCGAATAGGACGTAAAATGGAGGTCCTAAGCCAGTACGATGTCAAGAACTCGTTATAGGCAAAATTTAGGACTCCCACTGTAGCATCGTCCGATTAGCCTTAGTAGCATAAAGAGATGTTAAACAAACAAAAAGATGTTAAACATACTTTTGTCCAAGCAACAATAAGTTTCAAGTTTTAATAGCTGTAATTTCACTTTAATTATTTGAAAGAGACCTAGATAGCGTATCTAATTATTTGAACCTATGTAAAATTGAACATAAATAAAAGAAAGTATGACATCAAAAAATTGGTTCTCAAAAAGCTTTAAGACATTGTTTCCTTTGATGTATAATCTATATTTAGAATTATATGATTATAAAAACAGAACAAAACTAAAAAAAAAAAAAAGAGACATGATAACTAATTTCTCTGCCTGAAAGATGTCTAGAAAATTAATTAAATATTAAAAAATACTTATGAACTGGAAGAAGGGTTATCTCCTAGAAGGAAAATAATATTAATTAAAGTTATCTACATTAAAATTAACGATCAAAGATCACTGATAGTCTCACTGAAGCAGTCCGATTTCTGTTTTATTTTTGTTTTTGTTTTTTAGATAAAATGAAGATATTAAAACATTTCAATACAACGATTATAGGTATGTTTGACATATACAGAATGTATAACACTAACATGGGTGATTCTATTGACATTCATTCTTCGCCCTTCTTTCTATCTGTACTAGAAATAAAAAAAATATATAATATTCCCACTAATCTGGTATTATTTTAAAGATTTCCAGCAGACCAGATTGTCAGCAGCAGGCCGGAGATTAGGAATTTATCGCCCGTCACGGAAGTATAATAAAACATATTAAGTCAATATCCCTACAAAAGTTATAAGTCAATATAGCTATATAAGCCAATATACTATGGATGGTAATAAATAATTTATAATTGATAAATGATTTTGCACCGAGCGCTATCAAATCAAGTGACGGCACAGCTCTCAAAGATCTAAGGATATTTGGATCGCAAGAACTAAACCATTGCAGTTGCATACTATAAAAGTTAGATTCTTCCAAGTAAGATTAAAAAAACCGGTGCAGGACCTGAACGGTTAACCTGGTTTATTTTTAATAACCGGCCGATTTTTGACACCCTAGTAGTGATGGAGGGTATTGAAAAAATAACTAACCGGTTAAAACCGAAGGCATAACTTAACCGGTTCCTATAGTTTTATATTATCTGAACATCATATCCTATAGGTTTATATTATCTGAACATCAAACGTTCAGTACATTAAATCGGCCGTGGAACCAAATCAATGTTCTAGTCCTCTCATCATGGAATGAAAGCAAAATTTCACTTTCAGCCACTGTTTGCATCTAAAGAGTTCAATGGACTGATGGATAAAATGTTGATGTAATGTGAACCAACACGGTTTATGGTGTTTTGGAAAGAAGTGTTAACCCTTCTTTGTGTGGAGGAAATTTATTTATTAGTTTATAAAATGATGTGAAGATATATTCGGTAATATCAAATTTATTCCTAATTTACATAGTAATCACCTTGTGAAAACTCCTGAAGAATATTCTGGCAGCCTCTAGGGGGTGCAATATGGTGAGGCTCAAATTCACGGAAGATTGCTTGGGCGCCATCGCACTCTCGAACCATTATACCCGACCTGTTGGATTGTCCGGTCGACAAGAGACTGAATCTGGTGACTCGATGTCACCATTATCCTAGGAGATAAGGGAAAAAATAAGATAACGGAAGCTCTCAAGTATTTACCGATCGTGTAAGTTCGATGTGCTACTGCGAATCTATAAGCGGTCATGCCAAAGCAAATGAGTTTACCGAACCACTTTGGGCCCATTACCTTATCGCTTATCGCACTGGCTGCCATTGAACGGAAATCAGATAAGCGGTAATATTAAAATTATCAAGTCACAAGCTGAAAATCAGGAGGCAAATTTGAACTGAAAAAAATTAAGGAATGATTTTTTGATTAAGAAATCTGTCAATTTTAACAAGCTATCCGAACTCAGGATCATATTCTTAACGAGATTATACATTATCTCCTCTGTCACTTTCTAAGTCAATTCAAAAAAGCGATCCTTCGAACATCAGCTAAAGCTAAAGAGAAATCAATCATCAAAAGTTTCTCCCTGTGGCCGACCAATACCATACTATAAAACTACGTAATCCGACGTAATACGGTGAGTTGAAATGACCAAATTAAACATTTTTTCTCTAGGATATCCGAAGTAATTTAGGGATATCAGGTCTATCAGTTTTTTTTTAACCTTTTCAATTGAATTTAATAAATCATCATATGATGCAATAAACGGAGATATAACGCAATAAACCTCGATGAAACGATATTTAAAGGCAGAAAAGTGGCTATATATATAAGAGAAACTCTACATGATGGGGTTTGTTTAATTACACGGGACCGGTTACGTTTATAAGGAAATTTACTAATTCTTGACGTCGAAAGGTTTTAATACGTAATTTACGCCTTGATTTACTTAGTACTTCCGGTGTTTTATTAACAACAATGAAAGCTGCTGTATAAATTTAAGTATCCATATAGAAGTAAAAATCCAATATTCGTTTATTTATCCAATTTATTTAGTCTTTTTTTTCGAAATAAACAGCCCTGAAAACCCCAAAAAAATATATTATGAAAAGGGTAAATGAAAAATATAGTTGAAGTATATGATAATGGAAATAAGATTAAGTACAACAACTTAATTAGAAAGTTTTAATAAACAAATTAACAATTACATGAAACATTATTAAATGAAATAAATAAATAAACACATAAACTTATTTTATTTATTTATTTACTTTATTTTATCTCTCAATAAGCATCTAACTCTCCCAAAAAAATTATTAGATAAGTGAAAATCAATAGGTGACGTTAAAATATAATAGCTTGAGTTGTTTTTTTTTTTTTTTTTTTTTTTTTTTTTTTTTTTTTTTTTTTTTTTTGTGAAATCTGCAAAGGATTATGTTCAAGTTGCCACTTGGATTTTATTCTTATGTTTCGGAAGGAAATGATCTCAGTTACTTAGGTAAATCGTAGCAGGTAAATATCCGTTAGATCGAATACAATGGAGGAGTTTCTTTGTTTGTTTTTTTAATTTATTCATTTTTTTTTTATTCAAGGACCTAATTCCTTTAATAAAGGAAGGCCAAATAAAAAATTAAATTAACAAATAATAACAATAAACAGAGTTTATTTATTTTCTACAATGAAAAACATTTTTTTTTTTTTTATTAAATGGCTCATCGGGGATGATATAATGATCGAGACCTTAATAAAACGTAAATGTTTATTATTAACGTTCATACATATGCAAGCCATACTAGTTAGTATGATGATCTACAAAATGAGTTATTTTACTTTCGTCATTGGAATAAAGTATTCATAGAATTAAAGAAAAACAGCACGTCATATATTAAGCAAAAAACGATGAACTTATCTTTGAAATTAATAACAGCGTTAAAGGATGATACGATCATTTATCCACCGTTATGATTTTTAATAAAATTAATTACTTCGTTATTATTATTTACTTGCAGTATACCGGTTTCATCCGGAGAATTTCAGTTTCTAAATCTATAAAGGTACGTAAAAACCAATGTAATGCGAGATCAAAACTATTTTTATAACAAAAAGAATGTGCCCAGAGATTAGCAAGTTATGCAATTTTATTATGGACAGGTGTTGGCACCAGGTATCAAAGAACCACTGAGCGAAATTTGGAGAATTTAGGACAAACGGTATGGATTTCTATAAAGAACAAACAAACAGAATTTCATCTTTATCTATATAGATTACAGGTATATAAGAAACTAATACTTACATATTATATTCCTCATTACTTAAGTATTACTCTTTACGATTTTGTTTTAGTTAATCCAACATTCAGGCATCGTAATATCATGTTTGATTTCATTCCGTAAGCAATGTATCATAAAAATTCGCATCTATGTCTTTGTGTATCTAAACCCTTGTGTTCAGTACATTCGAACATGTAATCACCCAACATATTAGAATCTTCACTCTAATGTAAATTACTGTTTATAACGATTCTCCATCAGATACAATCTGGGAAAAACTTGTTGCCAGCTAGACCAGTAGGACAGATCCCACACATAAAAACCGGTAGGTGTGAGCTGACTCCAGTAAGCTTACTCGAGTAATATATGTCCCATCTGCATATATCCCCGAATTTTCTTCTGAGCTTTCATATGCAAGGTCCTACTTTTCCTATATCTTCCAATTCAGACAGAACTCTCAACAGAAATGACAATGCGATTCCTGATAAAGACTTTGAATCAATAAAGATGTCCTATCCAAATAAGGGGTTCTGTTCGGAAGGTCCATTTAGGAAGTTCGGTTTTAATAATAGGATGCATTATCTTTCAAGCGCGTCACAGATCCTCCACAGAACTGACTACTACGCAGGAAAACGCAAATGTGGCTCCATCAGCATTCAGCAAAGAGGAAGTCGATAATCGTTGGATTGTTCTCATTGCGTCAATAGATATGCGGTCTGGCATATGAACTAATAATATGGTCCAACATTTATTTAGCCAAACTGAGCATTATTTTTACTATACTGTAGTACGAACGTCGGTAAAAAATAGAAATATATGATAGTTTATAATGGTTTCAAAGATATTAAACTTGGTCCTAATGTTTTGAGTATTATTACCTTTAATCTAACCAGAATTAAAAAAGGATGATGTAAAGAGTCCCAACTCTTTTTTATTAAGCTCTTTTTTTTTTAAACAAATAATTTAAGAATACCATATTTTGAAAATAAAAATTTTCCTAAAACCTAATGATGAATTCCTAATAATGAATAGTTTTAGTTAATTTTTGTATTTTTTTGTTATAAAATAAATAAATAAAAAAATAAAAAATAAGTATACAAATAATAAAAATATATTTTTTATTTTCTTTTTGTTACAAATATATTTCTCTCTTATTAAATCAACATCCCTCTTTAAAAAAAAAAACACAAACACTTCAAAATTGAAAAGGACTCAGTTTTTCACTCAAAATTTTTGCGACTAATTTTTCTAAGGAACGTTTTGTAGATACTGTAATTGCAAAGCTTCTCAGGGCTTGCTGTAAAATCAGGGGATTCGATTTTTCACAATGAGTTGATAATACAAACAACTGATGATCAATTCAGAATTGAAGTTTAACTTCCATAGTCTGCATATATTTTTCTTAATAGATAAGCACATTTTTTATTCCATTTCTTATTGCAATTATAGTAGGAAACTAAGAGAAATATCATTATATAGGCATTTTTCCTATTCAAGGCATTGTTGCATCTTTGTGGTGTTCTCTTTTTCCTGTGAAATCTGAAATTCGAGTCGGTAAAAATGTCTGAGCACTGTTTTGGTACTCAGTCGATATGTTATCAAAATACTTTTCGACCACGCGGAACCCTATATGCATACAGCACTTGTTTCAATCTGCAATGGTTGAATGGTATCATTCACATGGAGTCATTTCTTTTGTATCCTCATAACGTCAATACCTGAATACATCAAAAAAATAAAATTTAACACTAATGTACTCGTCATAGCAGGTTGAATCGGCTAACATGTTTAAATAACACAAGGGCATGTAATGCATGGGAGGTGTACCGCAGGACACTGTTTTCCTCCTTTTATTTTTTTACTAATTTTTTTTTCACATTTGATTACTCAATTAATGAATTAATCAATTCATGCTTTCAATTTCGATCATTTAATTTGACGGTTGCAGATTGAATAATAGCTAATAACCAGGGATAGGATATATATGTAATAAAAATTTCAAAATATGGACGTATATTTGCAAATATATGTAATAAAAATATGAAAATATGGACAAAAAAAAATTAAAATATTTACAGAACTTTAAATAGAATAGTTAAAAACATAAAAAATAAATATACATTTGAAAAATTTATACCATATCAAAATAAAAAATAAAAATAGTTAATAATTTTTTGGAAATGTAACATTAAATTTTAAACTTCTTCCTCATCTTCACCATCAAAAACGTTGCAAATAAGGTCTTCGGAAAATCTACAACGATTCGGTCGAAGTAATGCTTTGTATTTGCTGAACGATCTTTCTACATCGACTGATGTGACGGGTGCGAATTTAAAAGCATTTATCTCTTTAAGTGCAAGGGCCAAGTCTTTTTCGGGTTTTCTCCTTTGTGCTGACGTGCAATATTTTTCAAGTCGTCAAGTCCAGGATTTTTTTTCAAAACAACCTCTAATTTTTGTTTTACAACGGTTCCCTTGTTTCCTTTGGCTTCATTTATTTTCTCGATTATTTTTTGCAAAATTTCCAAATTGTCAATAAGTGCCATATTTTTAGTTTCCAACTGTTTTATGGCTTGTGATAAAAAACTAAAGTTACTAGCTATGTAAACCAGATCTTGTTGTAATTTATTATCTTTGAAGAGAGCGTTAGCTTTTTCTATTGCTGAAGAATCAACATCTAGAGTCGATGTTATATGTTTTATTTTTTCGAAGTTCTCTAAGTAGTACTTCGCCGCCTCTAACCAAGTTCCCCAGCGTGTAAGGACTGGTTGGGGTGGTAAACAAAGCTCGGGATACATGTCTTTCAATATATTAATACGACCTGGGGGTCAGTCTTGTCAGTCTTCAGTCTTTGTTTATTTATTTTAGGTATTGATAGAAAAAAAAAAAAAAAAAAAAAAAAAAGTGAATAAACAACAATAATTTTAATGTGAATTCCCTAGTTGTAAAATATGGACAAAAATATGTATTTATCGAAATATATGTAAAAATATTTAAAAACGACAAAATATGGAAAATAAAAATGGATCAAAATGGTTTATACCATGGTAAAAATCATTTAGAATGCATATACATGCATTTTTAGGCCTCAGAACAAAATATGTAAATACATGAAAATCCCATCCCTACTAATAACAATATATATATAATAACGTGTTATAACCTACATGTATAACGAAAAATGACACTTATGTCATTATTCAATTGAGTTACTATTGCTATGACATTACAGGCCAATAACCAATCCGTAATAGAAACTAAAGAGATCCTGAGCCAGTGACCCACAAGAAGAATAGATAATTACCCTAATCATAAAGTCAACAATTCAACAATAGGCGCTAAACAAGCTATCTTATCTTATAAACACAATTACTGCCGGCTCCTAATTTTTGGGCGTAGTCCATCTTCTCAAGTTTTATATAAATTAAAACAAAATTACAAACATATGTGTTTGTGTGTTTTATATATATATATATATATATATATATATATATATATATATATATATATATATATATATATATATATATATATATAAATATATATATGAATTAGATAGGAACTACGACAACAATATGGTAGTTGTATGGTTATTAAATGAGCAATATGGTTCACAAGTGTTTCATACTTGTGTCCATTATTAAAGTTCAGATCCTTCTAAAGAGATAGGTTTTCATTTAAAAGTTCTAGTATAAATAGAATAAGAGGTAATTGATTTAACGCAAGGCTCTAAAATGGCTGAAAATACGCGTTCATTCGAAATTACATGACCGCCAATGGCAAATAATATTTTTAAAAAAAATATATAATATTCCCACTAATCTGGTATTATTTTAAAGATTTCCAGCAGACCAGGTTGTCAGCAGCAGGCCGGAGATTAGGAATTTATCGCCCGTCACGGAAGTATAATAAAACATATTAAGTCAATATCCCTACAAAAGTTATAAGTCAATATAGCTATATAAGCCAATATACTATGGATGGTAATAAATAATTTATAATTGATAAATGATTTTGCACCGAGCGCTATCAAATCAAGTAACGGCATAGCTCTCAAAGATCTAAGGATATTTGGATCGCAAGAACTAAACCATTGCAGTTGCATACTATAAAAGTTAGATTCTTCCAACATAAAATTATATATAAAATTGCATTTTTGCACTTCTAATGGATTGTAATGACATTTGTTGGCTTAAAATTATATTGGAGTTAGCTGTAAAAATATTATTGTTATATGTAGGTATATGCAAACACGGATTTATTAGGAAGGGGTTGAGTGAAAGTAAGGGTTTATTATGAGAAGGAAAAAAATATTATTGATTGCTATTGCAGTAAGTTTCCTATACGCCGTATCCTCACAATACAGAGTTTAAGGACTATGACCGTGACAAACTGCCGATTTTTTTTAAATTGGAGATTTAAGTTTAATAGTTTCTAAGAACGGTAAAGATAAAGTAATATCTTAAAAAATGCAAAAAAAAAAAAAATCTACAACATAAAAAATAAGATGTAGCAGTTCTTGGCAGATATTTCCATTACACCTCTGACCTTTCCACGACGGTGCAATGAGGAGGCAGTTAATACTCTTTACTAATAGTCGTCCCCGCACGACCTAACAGTCCTCGAGCAAGGAGCGGTGCGTGCCGTACCCTCATCTGTCCCGTTCAACATCCTGGTTTCCTCTCCGAAGGAGAGGTATATTATACGCAAGGCAATGCGAAATGCAGTACTATCTTTATAAACTAAACTCATTCCAGCAGCAACTATAATGAGAGCGGGAGCACAACTATGAAGGAGAAATAAAACAGATATACTTACTCGTTGCAAGACTATATATATTACATACTAGAAGTTTTAAAATTGGAATAACGGCCAGGGCGGTTTTTGCGAAATTCAATAGGCGATGAAAAAAGTTAGTTAGCTGCACATTTACGGCAAAGAGAAAAGCCACTTCTCTCCTATCGTTCAGCAACATTGTTTTAATATTGGCTTTCATATGTTTGGGGACGCGGTGTGGCTAAGCAGTTAAACGCCATACTTCTATTCCCATGAGTTTTTAGAAGAGGTTTGCAAACCTCAGATACCCATCCCTGAAACGGTTAAAAAAAAGAATGAAATAATCTGAAAAAAAAATAGGCAATGGATCCGCCTAAATGGTGCCAAGTGAAAAATGGTCGCGCAAAAGACCATTTCCTAGGGCGGACTTTTAAATGTAAAAAAAATTATGTATGTATTCTTCCGATTTAACTTTTTCTATACAGCAGATCGTTTTTGATAATAAATATAATTTTTCTCTGTTCAAGAGGGACGATATACAAATTGTTTAAGTCATAAACAGTTCTATTTGATTTATTCTTTCTGTGATGTTGCTTACATTGATTTCATTAAAAAAAAAAAAAATAGTGGTTCCGCTAGGTACCAAGTCAAAATTGGAATAATATCACCATAAATTATGTGGTTGTAGTTAATTAAAAATTAAGTTGAAAGCAGTCCGAAAATGCACCGAACGAAAAAAAAAAATAAGAAAATTGAAGATAAATACTTTTTTAATGGGCCATACCACGTCAAATCATCCATCCGAAGTTCAAAATTTTACCTCCCCCCCTCAGATTTTGATAAAAATTAATAGGTATTAAGTAAATACTAAAATACGAAAAAATGCCAAATTTTACCCAATTCCGACAACTAGTTTCAGTATTATGGTCATTTGAACTTTTGAGATATTTGAAGTTCCGATGATGACTTGAGCTCAAAACCAACTTGTAGGTGTTAAGACTTTCCTCGGTAGAATGGGTATTAATTGAACTGGAGCTTTCAAAATTTATTCATTAATTCTGCATTTCATACAGAATCGGATGATACCATAAATATTAGAGAGATAATTGACCATTATAGAAAAAAAATCCTTAAACATAAAAATTTAGATTTTTTCCAAGTTGTAAAACAGTCATCGAAAAATGCCATGGGCAAAAATCTCTCTCTAATCAGCCTAACAAACTATATATCAATAGAAAGAGGATAAAATTCTCTATCTAATGATGAAATAATATGAGTGGCTTATTGACTTATAAGGATATTATGTCGATTTGAACCAAACACAGTAAAATTTAATTTAAAAGTGGCGCATACAAATTAATGCAGCTGAAATATCTCTAAAATATCTTCATACAAAGATATATTATTGAAAAGGGCATCTAAATTCCTTTTAAATGATATAATGATATAGGTGGGCTTTAGAGTTGGAAGTGTTTTATTACAATTTAAATCTGGGCAACAGATAAATATGGACAACAGATAGTAACAGATCTGTTCGACAGTGATAGGTTGAGCATTGTCAAAGGATTTCGCAGGAGAGAAGATGGGAGATTAAATCTCCAGTTTTGAAAAACTAAAGAATTGGTATGGGGTGCACGGACTGGGCATTATAGTAACGATAGTATCAATAGTTAATCATTAGCGTAAGAAGCAAAATAACATATTCTTTTATGGAGGGGATGATCGTAAATCATAAACTCAGTTTGAGGGCTACTTTTCAGTTACAGTTTGTACCAGTGGTACTAACTGCTCTAATGCTCGTCGATTGCTGATGAAAGACTATTTTCGATAGTCCCTGTTTAAATATAGATAGATAGATCTAGATAAATATAGAAATTGAGAATGCAGTTGAAACTTCACATGCGATTATACAAAAGAAGTTGTAACCATGTTCTTGCCGACGTGCGATATATATGATAAGACAATCTTGTTCAGATCTACATGTGACTTGGATGGTTGATATTGCACAGAAATAAATTGCTCTTTAGAATTTCAAATTTTTCATAACTGACTAATTTCAGTCAGGGAATACTGATTTAAGTGAAGTGAGTTCTCATAAAATGAAAAGGAAATAAAGATCTATGACAATTCAGGGCCGAAAATGATCTTATAAAAATAAGATAGAAATTCATAGAACAAGAGATGAGATAAATATAAAATTAAATCGATTGAAAAATATGCATAGTCTGGACCTTCTGGGAATTAAATCTTAAACATTATTTTATTTCATTTTTTTAAACTATTCCTTATTTTTTATCTAAACTCGTTTCTGGCCGTTTTGTATATAATAAACTAATATAAAATAGTTTTTATTTCCCGGAAGATTCTGACTAAGCGCAAGAATTGAAAATCGAGGTAAACAACTATTAATGGAATAATAATTCTATAGTGAATATTTCATTAATTATTAATTTCAAAGAGTAACGGTCGGCATGATTATAATATTTTTTACTAGGATTATTATATTTATTTAGTTGACTAGTGAGTATGAGTAAATAACTAATTCCCGCACGTGTTTGTAACTGGTTGTTACTAAAATAGTGGGTATTAACTAGGTTACCGAATAAATGGCGTCAAAAACAATTTAATTAATTTCTGAAATATAGTGTTAGGAGTTTAATTTGCGAATCATTATCTTTTTCTTGGAGTGCCCAATAAACACATGATACATTGTATCATGAGGTGTTACATAATGCACTCTAGATGAAGATACAATAATTTTATGTTAAGTGGGGATAAAGTACCACAAGAAAGGAGATTACAGAGAATCTAGAAATCATAGAGGAATCGCAATGCTAAGTGTGCCATGCGAAAAATACTCTGAAATACTTGAGAACAGACCAAGGAAGTTCATGGAGAGGACACTACTAGGATAGCAATTCAAAGAAGCACTTGCAATGAGGCAAATATGAGAGGAAAAGAACAAACAGCTCTGTTACTCCTGCCTTGTAGAACTGGCTCAGACATTTTATGGGATAAGGAAGATAGAACTAACCAAAACCCTGGATGAAGATGTCTATCCAGGTCCAGCGAATGCCCCACTCTTTACAAAGAAATGTGGTTAGAACAAACAACAATAAATCCAGCAAGTTCCAGAGTACTCAGGGAATAAGACAGGGCAGCAGTTATTTTTACTGGGGCTCAATTAGGCATTGAAGAATGTTAAGTGGAGAATGGGTCCTTCTTATGGAGCCCGATACAGGCAGTCCGAAAACGATATTAGCCATTTAAAAGAAAATATCAAGTGTTCTTTGAAGCTTTGAGGTGCATCAAGAACAAGAACATTAAGATTATTTGAAGATACTGTTTAACATCTAAACAGATCTAGATTGAGTCCCATATTGGTCGAACAATTGAAGAAAAGTAAAACAATGATAGATATTTAGCGTTTTCCACTATTCACCCCTATCATATGAGGCTAACAAATGTGCAGCTTCGCATAACAAATATCTATCCTTGTTATACTTTTCTTCAACTGTTCGACTACAGTGGCTTGATAGAGACAGTGTGGTCAATGAAGGTGTGTTTTCCTATTGGCTATCGCTTTCGCCGCCATGTTGTGTTCAACTGTACTGTTTACCTAATGCTATACAGTCTGTATTGTGTCTACTTTTGGACGATTACAACCGTTTTTTTTATTTTTTTTAACACTATCTTGTGTGTTTTTCATGGTTTATAGTTTTAACTATAAGTTTATAAAATAGTTTAGTCGTTATAGTGCCTACGTATACAGTTTAACTGTAAATTGGTATAGGCCTTTATTATTTATTTATCTTTAAAATATATGATCCATTTAGTGTATGTGTAAATAAGTTATTTTTCATTTCAAGTCAATAAGGATTTACTTAGTTTTAATTTTTTTTTATCACAAGAAGATTTCCCCAATGTTTATAATTTTTTCTCAGCTTTTTTTATTTTTATTTTATTTTTTTCATTTTAATTTTCTCTATTTGTTTGGTTTTTTATTAGTACTCTAAGGCACTGAAGTCTATTATATGTATCTGTATAATTTGTTCCTGAGGGACTAGTTCCCGGGACAATCAATAAAGAGTTTATTATTATTATTATTATTACGTATTTATTTTAGTCTAAATTGAAAAGTAAGTTGTTCCTGAGGCTCAACTCTCCCTTTGAACGAAATTTTAGCATTTGAAAGTAAGTACCTTCCACATATTACATATTAAATTAATAACAATACGTTTTTTTAGTCATTGGCTACTATTAAATATTGCTGAGTCATTGATATGCTTTTTCTAACAGTCAATAAATTCAAGTGAATCAATCAATTCATGTTTTGTTAGAATGATAATAAACTAAATCTTTATTTTTTAATGCTTCAGTTTGGTAGGTTATTTTATTATTTTTGTATTATTTCCTGTAACAGATACCAATCTACAACTTATTGTTTTCTCGTCTCTAATTTTGATGAAATATAGATTTTATCATAAAAACCATCATTATTTCTCTGACTCACATTTAAATAAATACATTGCCTTTGGATTTTATTTCTTTTATTTATTTTGTCATAAACAATCTATGAACTTTTAGAATGACTCGTTGTTGTGCAGTTTGCTGTACCAATAGGCATTCAAAGGGTTTCCTTATGAAACGTTTCCCCAGGGATCCTGAAAGAAGAAAGATTTGGGCTGCGAAGGAACGAAGATTTTGGAACTTGGTAAACATTCAAAAGAATGGAATTAGTTTTTCAAATTCTAATACATTCATTTATTCTTTTTAGGTCCATTTTACTCAAGACATGTTTAATCAAAACCGAGCTGATGGCAAAAGAAAGCTGAAGCATAATGCTATTCCAACAATTTTCCCACACATCCCCCCAAAGATCCCAATTGTATTCTATTATTTATCTTTATGGCCTTAGTAATTTATTTGACTAAACTTTCTTGTAAATAAATGAAAATGTTTTCTATATTTGCAATTTATGTTTATGGCCTTTTTAATTTATTTGACTAAACTTTGTTGTAAATAATTAAATATTTTTTTCTGAATACCTATTTTATTTGTAAATTATTTATTGTATTCTATAATTTATGTTTATGGCCTTAGTAATTTATTTGACTAAACCTTCATGTAAATAAATGAAATTGTTTTCTGAATACCTATTTTATTCCTTTTTTGTGGTCTATACCCAATATTTGAATCCTTTTTTTAATATTTATTACATATGTTACTACCATTGATCTTCAATGATATCAAAATAATGCTAAATAATTATATACTTGAACTGGAAATAGATTTTAAAAACACATAATGAACAATTATTTATGTGTAACAATAAGAGCAAGGGATCATAAAGGCTTTACGCACAAAATATGGTTTTAAACTTTTTTTTTTATGAGTTTAAAATTACTCTTTTTTTTTATTTATTATTTTTGCAAAGAGAAAAAATTTATATTATAACTTGTTTTTGGATTAATGAAACATAAGGTCTGGTAATTTAAAAAAAATATTAATTGGGGAGCTTCTGAATGAAAATTGGTGTTAAAATAAACTATCATTTATTGGGTTATCATCATGAAAAATATGTGAATTTTATTAGTAAATTAAAGTATTTGTCAGATGGAAAAATGTATAAATATTATCAATAAAACAAGGTCTTGAATATTATCTGTTTACTCAACAGCTCACAAAATTTTTTTGACTAATTTAACTATTTACACCCCATTAGTGGATTAATTTAGACAAAAAAAAAAGTCTTTATTTTTAGGAATCAATTGAATAGATTCAAATAAAAAAGGGCAATTTTGAGTCAACAATGCTTGTTAAAATGTGGAAATTCTTAGTTAGGCAGATAGAAACGTTTATTCATTTGGAATCAAGATGGACCACACTGTCTCTATCAAGCCACTGTAGTTCGACCAACATGGGACTCAATCTAGATCTGTTTAGACGTTCAACAGTATCTTAAAAAAACCTTATTGTTCTTGTTCTTGAAAAAACTCAAAGCTTCAAACAACACATTCTCGAAAATTAGATTTCTTCTCCTAAAGTGATTCCTCTTCTATCGTAAAAATGCCAGTGTAGAGGGTCCTTCTTATGGAGCCCGATCCAGCCAGTTCGAAAACAATTTTAGTCATTTTAAAAAAAATAAAAAAAATTATAAAGCTTATGTTTCCCAGATTTTATGTGAAATATTTGGAACAGATAGATGGAGAAACAGTTGTCTGTATATCTACAAGGCTAAGGTATGCAATTCTCAATGGTAAAAAGTACCGGTAGGTTACGCCTCTAGAACACTCATCTCTTCCCTATCGTATGCCACACATACCCAGGTACGACTACCAAAAAAAAAAAAAAAAAAAAAAATACCACTCTAAAATAAACAATAAATCTGTGTTACAATTATAAGCTCATCTAGAGCAAACTGAGAAATGGATGATTATATCTATATTATATCTCCCCCATCATTATCAGACTTTAAAAAAGCTTATGGATTATAGTTCTAATTTAATTGACAGTTTGGAGGCCCACCTTATCAATATTTCGGGACAGAAGGGGAGTCAGTTTATAGAATAACACATTGGACATTTTAGATCACCTAAAGAAATAAGACAATAAAATTTCAAGAAATTTCAAATTGCTTTAGCTGAAAAACATTGACTCGATGCGTTGATATCCGAATGTAGTAATATATTGGATATTTCTACAGCCCTCCATGTAAATCTTAAGACACATTTATCTCTGCTTAGTACTTCATTACTTACACGCTTTAATCTTGCCAAAGGAGGAGGTAGGAATAAATTTCGTCGTATGTAGTACTAAGAACCCTCACTTGTTAGCTTAAATGACTCTACAAGCTGGCATATCAAAACAGACCTAAAGGCAAATCTAAAAATTAAAAAGAAATTGAATATCCCATCTACGGAACATAGCTTAAAACGAGGCCTAATTTTTTAGCTACAAAGATAGTAAGTTTTAAAACAGATCCAATTTCAGAATTGCATATGTAATAGCTTACAGTCTAAAATAGGAAATAGGAAATATCACAGAAGATTGGTTGAGGATTATGTTACCATAGTTGGAGGTGTGAAATAATACAGAGGATTGTCGCCTTTAATCGAACTAATAAGTCTCCTTTTGCAAGAGGGTTATAAAACAAATCAGGTGCTAATATTTTAGAACCAGATAGTAAGCGACTCCTATCGAAGTTAAATAAAAATATGTTTATAGATCATGAGAATAATCTTACATTTTAATAAGCATTGGTTTTCCAAGGTTCAAGCTGATCATAATAATTTAAAAAATACGCATATCCTATATGTTATGTTTGTGCGATAATAGCTGAAATCTTACTTCTGTATTATTTAATTTATCACCCGAAGTTATATTATATTTTAGGATCTAAACTGGATCTAAAATTCTATGTCTAGCCCAGTCCTTCACCGATTTTCCAGTACATTTCATTATCTAATGCTTAAATACTTTCAATGATTCGTGCTGGAATATTTTTTGTATCCTTGAAACACCATACTATATTGTAATGAAGTTGTAGAATGTTAACCACAACCAACACTATAATTATTTTGCTGATACCCAAGACGTCATAGACGGACGTCACAGACACCTGGAGCTTCCTGTAGCCGTGTGGCATTCACGCTCTGAGTGGCTATCCCCCATGGGAAGGAAATGTGCTCTGTTGGAGGTCGTGTGCTTTGTATAGAACAATCGCTTCGAGTATCAATTCTACGTTCTTATTTCTGTGGCATTGATTCGTTTTAAAAATAGAAATTGTTCCTGTAATGAGATTAAAGAAAAAGCCGTATTGAAAATTTAAAGTCTACCTTGAAGTCGTTCAGAAAAAGAAGATTAGTAAATTTATTAAAATTCACTTCAAAAAAACGGACCAATGTTCAATAGTGATTTGATTGAAAATTTACCAACATGCATTTGATCATCGACAAAAACAGACCAGGTCTAGATCGTTGGAAACTGAATGCTTTGATAAACCTGGGTGTCTGGCTGTAGTGTTTAAATGGCAATGGGGTTTCCATCCCACAGAGGTATCTATTCATCTGGTTTGAATCATTAGTGATCGTCGTACCAATAAACCGAGCACTGAAATACTGAAAATAACATCCTTTTTGTCCAAAAAATATTCTTAAACTACGAGTAAGGAAAGTACGCTTCTTTCCTGGCAAGCTGCCTTTTCGGTATCAACATAAAATGATTTTTATGTTGGCCTTTCTATTTTAATATTTATTTATTTGTAACAAAATGGGCTCTTCAACCACTTGGGTCATTTTAGCCTCTATAGAACATAACGAGATTGACTTTGGAAAGAAATATTAAAAAGTATGAAGAGAAATATTAAAGAGTACATAAAATAATACAAGGGTAACATAAAAATTATGGATGACAGAATAGAACAAGGAAGGTAGTATCAAGAAGGTAGAACCAAAAAGAAGGTAGCAGCAATAAGGAAATAACAGCAAACAAAGAGTATCATTATTATACGAGAAAAAGCGGGCACAATTTTATTCTAAATCAAAAGAAAGGCTTCAACGCATTATTTATTTACAAAAAATAAAGACCTATTCTGAAGTAGTCTAATAAATATGATAGCAGCCTTGTTAGCAAAATGCTTAACCACAGCGCTAATGTGTATTTTGGTGACTAGTTATTTTTAAAATTCAATAATGAATTTTGAGAATTTATGTTAAGAATATAATATTAAGCCAGATTAATAAATGGTAATGGTAAGAACAAATATATAAGATTCTAAATATTAAACAAATATATAAGATTTTATTGAATTGAGTGTCGAAAGATGCACAACAGGTTTTTCAACACTATATTTCGCTCGCCCATTGCAGGACAAACTCAAAAATAGGGTCAAAGATTTTTCAAAATCATTTAAAATTTATGGCCTAATAAAGCTTCTTCCTTTACCTTCTTTTGATATCCTTCGCCTGCTTTATCTGATGTTCCAAGAATCAATGAAATGGCATCCCAAAAATGCGGTCTTGAGATAGGACCACTCTTGCATTGGACGAGCGATAAGTATTTAATATAAACTATCACTACCAAAGAATAATGTATATCTGACTAATTTAAATTTCTTTAAAGCATACCTTTGTTCATCATGCAGCATTGAGAAGAAAAACTTCTTACCTGCAAAATAAAAAATAACTAATTAAAAAATATATTTAATCTAAGGATATTTATATAAAATTCATTTATTTTCTAGTGGGTAACTACATCTTACAATTGTTGAATATAGATATATTTAATTAAAAGGATACATGAATACTTATAGTAAACTAAGTTGAATTCAATATTTATTTCTGCATCAAGTATGACATTTTAAAGCAAACAATAGCCACCTCAAAGGCACGAGGCATTCGTAGACATCACAAATAATTTTAACGTAAACAGAATTATTAATATTCATGTAGAAATATTAGATGTTAATCACAAATTTATATATATGTATTTAGGCTAAGTAAATACAATAGTGATGTAAGATATCGATGGTTATTTGAAATATTAACAATACATTTAGTGTTATTTAATATGACCATGGATTGATTTAGAACCAAACTTAAGGGGTGTCACGATCTCACCCGATCTCATCATCTCGTGTTGCTTTTTACATTAAAGCACATTTTTTGCTAGTTTTTCATGTAGTACGTGGGCCAGACCCCCCTACCGTGCACCCCCCCCCCCACATCCCTATCAATTGCATATCGTTGTGTTCCTTGTGATAAAAGATTAGGAAAAAGCCAATGTCCCCAGAAAAAAAAGTGGCCCCACTAACCCGAAATGGCATACTAATACAAATAAACGCCTATAACTCCAAAATATGTACTTTAAATGAAAAATGTTGCAGATAAAAGTTTTAGACCAATTAATTTATTTTATTTAATTTAATCTTTGATGTTCGAATTTGGCTAAAGAACTAATCCGATTTCAAGTTCAAATATTTCACTTTATTTGTATTAGTATACCCTTTTTTCGAAAAAAAGAAACAGTAAACTTTTTGATGTGTAGTTATATGAACGAAAGAAGATGTAGTTAAAAAATCTGGTGCGTGCGCGCAACACACAACTTTCACTTACCAACTTACTTAGATAAGTTTTTTCAGACACATTTTTCTACATTCATATCTTATTTTTATTAATCGTTAAAGCCGTTTTTGAGTAAATAAAAAACCCAGTGAAAATGATATAAAATTTATTAAATAAAGTCCCCCCTTCGGTTGATCAATTTTGATGAAATGTTGGCTATCACATATTTGGCATATACATACATCAAATACCCAGTTTGGTCACAATCGAGAAAGTCGTTTTTGAGTAAATAAAAAAAGCACGTAAAAATGATACAAAATTTATTAAGTAAAGTGCCCCCTGCGGTTGATCAATTTTGATGAAATTTTTACAGACATATCTCGGGCATATAAATAGATCAAATACTAAGTTTAATCAAAATCGTTAGAGCCCTTTTTGAGAAAATCAAAAAAACACGTGAAAATGTTACAAAATTTATTAAGTAAAGTCCCCCCTCCGGTTAATCAATTTTGATGAAATTTTTACAGTCATATCTCGGGCATATTAATACATCAAATACCCAGTTTGATCAAAATCGTTAAAGCCGATTTAGAGTAAATAAAAAAAACACGTGAAAATGTAACAAAATTTATTAAGTAAAGTCCCCCCTCCGGTTAATCAATTTTGATGAAATTTTTACAGTCATATCTCGGGCATATAAATAGACGAAATACTCAGTTTAATCAAAATCGTTAGAGCCGTTTTTGAGAAAATCGAAAAAAACCTAAAAAGTTATTAAGTAAAGTACCCCCTCCCTTTAAGTAATTTTGATGAAATTTATGCTGTCACATCGCGGGCATAAACCTACACTAAATACCCAATTTCAGGATCGCACGGCTTATAGTTTTTGAGCTAGTCTGTTCACACACACACACACACACACACACACACAGACACACACACAGACACACACAGACCATTTCGCGGGACTTGGTCATTTCGACTCAGGGGACCCCAAAACGTGTATTTCCGTTGAAAACCGGAAGTCGAATTTTTTCACGATCGCAATACTTCCACTTACTATATATTTCATATATAGGTAAGTGAAAGTAAAAAATGAAGTAAGCGTTACAAATACTTTTCTGTTTTCATTTGTATCTCTACGCAGGATTAATTTAATTTAAAAATAAATGGGCTTATTTTATGCAGAATTTAATATCCTAAAACTTTTATGTGTGACATTTTTAATTTAGAGTACATATTGTCGAGTTATAAGCTTTGGAACATGAGTTTCCACAAAAATGGTAGAAATTACCTATCTTTGATGTTCGAATTTGGCTAAAGAACTAATCCGATTTCAACTTCAAATATTTCATTTTATTTATTAGTATACCCTTTTTTCGAAAAAAAGAAACAGCAAACTTTTTGCTGTGTAGTTATATGCCAGAAACCGAAAAAGGCTACAACTTCTTGGATTATAGACCATTAGATGCATGAATACTTACATGTTTTAATTGGTTTTCCTCTCCAGTAGTGGTTTAATTTTAAATTAATCATTATATATATATATATATATATATATATATATATATATATATATATATATATATATATATATATATATATACACATCGTGTAACTGATAATTCATTAATTGTCGTGAGCTAGTAAATTGTGTTAGGTATATACGAGTACTTCCGAAATTGTATTACGTATAATTTCTATATTACGTATAATATCAACGAACAAACAGAACTTTGTATTTATCTTTTTTATTTTGATTGTTTTTAAATCTGTAAATAATCAATACTTTGCAAAACTGGATTTATTTCAAATTTCACTAACGATCAGAAGTCAGTGTCTGTAATCCAACTACTACTATGAGAACATTATTATTTCATTTCAAGATAACCAGTTTATGTCAATTGGGGTTTAGATAATGTGGAATATGCGACTAATTCATTATTATTTATCATATTTATATCCTTTATTTATCAGATTTAAAAAAAAATAAATTATATTAATTATTTCTGTCACTTAAAAAATTGCAGTTACATAGGCCCGATTATACATATAATATCCTAAACCCGCTGTAATTATATCGTGTATTACAACTGAACGATGTGGCAGAGGAGTGGGTGCGCCCGAGTCACCGGCGCTTTTTCGCCGCTAAGGTCCGTTTTCTATAAAACTATTTGATATATTTTGAAATTAGACCAGTGATTTTCAAAGAAGAATTATTGCTCCAGATGTTTTATTTCAGGGCGTTTTTCGTTAACGATGGCTTTTAATCACAAATTAACTTGGAATTTTAACTTTTACGAGAGTGACTTGAAAAAATTGACTTTAAAGGTATTTTATGTTGTCAAGACTAATTATTTTAGAACTTTTGTTTATTTATTAGGCATAATGCTGAATGTCAGTAATAAAAAAACTAACTAAAATCCAATTCGCCATTCCGCCATGTTTAAACGCCATTTCGGGTTAGTGCGGCCACTTTTTTTTCTGGGAACATTGGCTTTTTCTTAATCTTTTATCACAAGGAACACAACGATATGCAATTTATAGGGATGTGGGGGGGGGTGCACAGTAGGGGGGTCTTGCCCACCGTGTAATGATATTATTTCCTCATATTAAAGATGAATGCGGTCTAAATAACGATAAGTGTTACGTTCAGGGTTTGGTAGATATGCAATTGTAATATTCCTTTAAAAATGCAAACAGAATAGAAATGCACAAAATTTTTGAGGGGGTCATGACCCCTGTGATCACACCTGGATCCACCCCCGAATATCACTTTGGCGAGATGACTATCCCTCCCGGACAGCATTTCTGATGCAGGGGATTTCTCGGGGGAGGGCTTAGAAAGATCCGCCAACCAGTCGTTACGAATAAACATGTACAACAGATTGTCTTAAGACTTTGAGAAACAAGTTATTATTCTCTGACAGGGTCACTTAAAGATTATAAGTGTAAACAATCCTTTGATGCGATGAATCCTTGCCTAACCATATAAATGTATGTTCACATATGAGGTTTTTGAAAGAATGAAGGGAATTTCTATACTAGGACATCCTTTCCTCGAAATATAACAATACATGACCAGATCCCGAGTCATTTTTCTTCCTAGTTGAAAAAAGAAATTGTGAATACAAAATAAAACTTTTAAAAAATAGAACATACAGCAACATAAATAGAACATTTGCATATTGCTTGGAATAAGTTAGCTATTGAACTTTTGAGCTAAAAAAATATTAAAATCATTAAATAAATATACACTAATTTGTACTAAGTTAATGTTGATTTCGCTATTTTATATATTCACGGAAGATTGATGATTAAGGAACTGGACAAAAAGTTGGGTTTTAAAAGAAGTGAGGGATTAAGTTCAAAGGATGGACAGGTAAGGAATTTCAAAAGGAGGCGAAACGAATGATAAATTAAAGGAAAATAAAAATGAGAATAATAAAAGGAGAAAGGAGTTCGGTAGGACGGAATATACGTACAGGTTTGAGATATCAGATCTGGTAATTAAAGAAGGTATAGAGGAACGGTATGTAAACGAATAGAGGATATATCTTAGTTTTAATAGTTCGGAGAAAATACACACTTAGGAGGCCTTGATATATATATATAGAGATAGATAGTTGATGATTGATTGAGACATAGATAGAGATACTTAAATTCTGCATAGGGAGTGTTTCTTGAGATAAATAGAAATACAAAGAGAATAAATAATGTATTTTGGTAGCAAATCGGCTCTATTAGCAATCTTTGTTAATCTAGCTGCAAAGCAATAAGGATAAGGATTAGCATCAAGTCTCTCAGGAATCCATAAGTCTTTGTTCATACGGTAAAGAAATTTACCGCGACATGAGAATATAAAAACTATTTTTTTTTTGGTACCTCCCCTTCCTTGCAATGTAGGCTATACGTGGTTTCCCGGGCCAGAGGAGTGGGTGGGGGATTGATGCCGAGTCTTATGAAATGTCCAGGGATTCCGAACTTACTATCTTTCGGTTCTCAATCATACGTTGCCATGGGTAACGCGTATTTTCTGACGCGTTTGCCCACTCGGCCATCCCGCCACCCTGAATATTAAAACTATGTCGGGGGGAACCAACATCTGCCCAATCTAAAAAAAGAAAAAAGTATTATTAAAAAGATATTTAGATTAATTGGTCACTAATCCATAATGAATAACAAATATAGATCCTTAATCGAAAAAAAAAATTACGAAACTAAACAACATTTATTTAAAAACAACATAATTTAAAAAAAAAAAAAAAAAAAAAAAAAATCAATTTCCTAAATCTATATAATAACAGGTTTGTGAAACGTCTTATTTTCTGAAGTCGTTTATGGTCTCTTGCCTATTATTAAATTAAGTATATCTCTACATCTCGATACATTACGCGATACGTAGATTTATCGATCGCCTCGCGTCACATATCGATTTATAGTTAATATGTAACCCTTTATCTCTCCGCTGGATCTAAATTAAGAAATATAGTCAGGATCGAAGAAACGCAAACATTAATTAATAATAATCTACCATCGAGAGGCCACAGGAGTGATGAGGCATCATGTGTGGGAACGCCTTCGTCCTCAAATAAAGTTTCAGTTTCAGTCATTTCTTCAGCTCAACTAAGTCGTTTCTCACGAAAGGGAGATTAAGACCTAAAGGGCAATCCTTCTCACACAGTAAAGCAGGGATCTGATGGAGGACAACCATGCTTCGAATGATCAAGTGGTGAAAGGTAAGAAGAATGTGTTATTTTCAGGTTTCGATTAAGATCTTAAAAAAAAAAAAAGATAGAAGTAGTTAAGAAAACACATAGTAATCATTTTGAAATAAATATTTCGTGGAAAGAGAGGTGGAAGAAATAATAAACACTAAACTCCGAAGCACGACTACTTGCCACTCTCCCATACATCACTAAATCGAAGATTGGCTGTTGAGAACGAAATAATATGGAAAAAAATATCCTAACACACCAGTGCCAATACATCACCCCAGAAAGCAAACAAATTATTCTAGTTATTGAAACTGGATTTTTTTTTTTACATTTTTTAATAAATTTACAAGATTGCATTTCATAAGGAATTTTATCTTGAAATAATTTAATTTAAGCCTATTGATAGGCTTGCGGCATCTAGATGTACTTTAAATGCGGCAAGTGGCACTAAGAAAACATTTCGAATGCAACATTTTTTCAGGGAAAAGTTTTTTATTTAAAAAGTTCCTTTCCTCTTTAAGATGTCTAAAACAATTTTAGTATGTGAATGTTCTATGAGAAATATATACATTGGATGGTAAATCAGGATTTTTCATAGCTCTTTATTGGCATATCCATTTTGTCTTGAAAATGTTTACCCTATCAAATAGAATTTTCGAATGGATCCTCATCAATCCATACAAATTTAGCACAACTAACCCAAAAAGGAAACAAAACTCATATTATTTGGTTCAATCTGTTAATAAAAATGATTTAGGAAATGAGCTTAGTATAATAATCTGTATCTTATAATAAATTTACAAGATTGCACTTCATAAGGAATTTTATCTTGAAATGGAAAAAAATAGTACTTAAGATTAAATTAAGATCCTGTTAGAGCTTCATTTATATGGTACATATGAATTCAAGAGTTTATATTTTATAAAATAAAGGATTTATAAACTTTAAGAGAGTAAAAGCGACTCTATTCCAAATTTTCTATAGTATAACTAAATCACATAATTAATGTAGGGATCAATATTATATGTAAATCTTAAAGAAAAGACTAAAGTGGATTTATATAATGCAGTGCCATCTAGCGGCCCATTTGAAAACCAAGAGCAAGACTACAAAAGATGAGGTTCTATTTTAACTTAAAATATTAAGAAAAAATGATATTTTTTAAAGGAATACAATTAAAATACATTTCATTAATATATCATAAAATGTATTTGTTTATAGTAATGACGATTTTTTGAGTAATTAATAAATTCAATGTAACAGATACCCTAAACTAATACAACAACCAGTAAGGTACAAAGTACCAAAGTTATATATTTTAAAATTTATAAAAAAGAGTGCTACAAATAAGTTCATAATTATAAGAAAATTATGTTTTTAATAATACAATATGAAACATAATTTTGGTTAAAGAATGATAAGAACCAAACCAAATAGTAAACCCATAATTATATTTGGGTCTAGTATTTCTTTTTTATTTATACCAACAGCATCGAATAAATTATTGTCTGTTGTATATTGGATGAGCATTAGTCTTACTTTGAATAATTAAAGTGTTGTTTTATTTTAAATTGATCATTATCTCAATTATGTAATTAAATATGTTCCAAAAATTTCATTAGACCATTTACATAATTTCTAATGTATTTATTTTTAGCTCCATTATGTTTTTATTTACTTTTATGGTAAGTAAGTGGCAATGAGATAATTGGTCTAATTTCAGAGCTGCTATAGAATTTCAAGATAAATAACATAACAAAATAAATTAAATGAAGTTTTGTTTTCCTTAAGAAATATCATACACACTAACACGCACACTGTTTTTTTTTTAAATAAAAATAAATTGATTTGATGATTTTGAATGATAGATTGATGATTTAGTCGATTCAGACAACTCAGTATATATATATATATATATATATATATACTTAAATAAATTAAATTTAAATGTACAATTCAATAATTACATGAATATTATTTAATCTAATATATATATATATATATATATATATATATATACATATAGACTGAGGGTAAAATAAGGTGAGAGGTAGTGGGGTATGGGGTTAGTTTGCCAACTAAAAAGGTTTATTATGAGGAAACTAAACGCTTATATATATATATATATATATATATATATATATATATATATATATATATATATATATATATATATATATATATTAGATTAAATAATATTCATGTAATTATTGAATTGTACATTTAAATTTAATGAATACATGAACTAAAAATAAAAGAATAAATAACGTGATGTGACCATAAGTTTTTGTTTGAGGTACTCCTACAGTAAATATTCTTGAATTAATTTTTCATAAATTGATCAATGATTTGCATATGTTCAATGATTAAATAAAAATTTAAAAATCAGTTATTTAAACTAATTTTGACTGAAAAATGATACCAATTATGGTATTTTATGTCACTAATTATTGTATTTTATCAACACAAGTAAGAGGAAGAGGTATTAAAATAGTTTATATCATATATAGTTTTAAATATTAATATATTATCAATGAGAAAAAAAAAATCTAAAAAAGTCTGAAATAATGCTAGTACAAACAACTGCCACCAGAGGGTAGGCAAGTACAGGGTGTAGGCTAAACCCACAACACTGTCTGGAGCTGCATTACTGTGGGTCTATCTTCGGAAGGCGTTACGGCCTTAATTTTACTTATAGTTTTTGATATATTAGATAGTTTTTAAATTACAGGTTTCTGGTTCGGTGGAAAGTTGATAGGGGAATAGTTACTCACAAACGCCTACTCATTGAATTTTAATTTCATGATTTCCATTTTGGGTGGTGGCATCGGGCCTCCGGGTTCGTTAAGCATTTATTCTTATTCATATTCATTTTGACCTAACAGAATATCAATGGAAGATCTGTTTTCATACCTAAATTATACGATATAATTTTTTAGCTATACAAAAATAATGATTGCGTAGAGAACGATGTTAAACATAACAAATTCAATTTTTTTTTTTTAGCTAATTTTTTTCCATTTCAATTTCATAATAACTGTGAATAATGTTATTTTTCGTTGTTGTAGAGGAGGGACGCACAATGATCTACTCCCATATCAATATTAGCTATTAACAAATAAAATTATTAATAACTGTTATACGCTTGATTCAAAACTGACAAGTGTTTTTTTTTTTCATAATAACAACCATACATATAGGTCTAGTGTAATAATAAATGTATCTCAATACATGTAATACACTTATGTACCTTTTCTGTTCTTTTTTTTTTTTTATCTTTTCATTTCATTGTAACTCAAAATACACCTATAGGAATCAAAAAAAGTTTTAAAAACTTTTTTTATATAACTGTATTCTTTCAGTTTTTCCAGAAAAAATAATTTTAAATATACGATCAAATGATTTCTTAAACATGGCCGTCTCATTAAGGTCATATTTCGTATTCTTGTTGTAATTTTTTTTTTTACTTGAGATTGATTTAATAATAAATACTCTAATAACAATAAATATTAGATAATAAGATTATCCTTCCATCTCATTTCAATATACTAATATCTTCTTCTTCTCTTGGAACTACAGACCGAAGTGGTCCTTGGCCGGCCACATAGTTCCGGCTTACACCAATCGGATGACCGCTTGTCACATGACTTCCTCCAAACGTCCCTACCATCGTACTCTTGGATGGCCCTTTGTTCTATTGGTGAAAAATTTTTCGACACATAAATTCTTCACCTATCTGTCTCCCTTCATTCGGTTTAAATGGTCATACAGCCTATTCACTCATCTTGTTAATATACTAACAATATACCTATAAGTAAACTATATACAGAAAAGAATACAAAAGCGATCTAACTTGCCAAGATTCAACATGCAGCATACCATGCTTCATTCAAGTTGCTTGCTTACCTTCTTCCTGTCGGCTTGATGATCGGCGATGCCTAGGAGACAGTCGTCGCAGCGGCAGAGCTCTGATCCTATGGAGCTGCCAAAGGAGGCGGCGCTGTCGCTGGAGTCTGTCCTCACTAGCTGAGCTCGCTCCATCTTGGCGATCAGGAGCGACTCCATCAGGGACCGTGGTCGCTGCTTGTCGTCGTCCATTGTGTCCGATCTGTCGGGGAGTTTATTGTTGTAAGAGGAGCTCGAGGGATATAGGGGCTACAACCAAATGGAGATTCGAAAGCAAACGAAAAAGGATATTCCCTTTTCCGATTATTAGAATAAGTTTCCAAAAAAACTTCCGAATCATCCAGATATAGTAGCCTCTATAACTTTCTCAATATGTACTCAACCTCTCTGTTTTCCTATTTTGTTCTGAATAATTCCCGTTATTCATAATTCCGTCACTTAATAATTCAAAAATTATTAAGTGAAGCACGTGATGTAGTACTATGGTAGAACAAGTTATAATATAAAAAATTATATTAAAATAACTAGAATTGCAGCTCTGTTCTTATCCTGCCCAATCAACACCAGCCTTTGAATCGATACTAAATTATCCCAGACATTTTTTTTAAATTACAATATTTAACTAAAATGTGCGATTTGTATAAATAAAAATAACAAAAAAAAATCTAGTGCGTGCGCGCAACACACAACTTTTACTTACCAACTTAGGTTAGAAATTAATGCGTTGTGTTAATGCCACTACTCACTCAGTTACACATTTTTCCACATTCATTTCTTATTTTCGTGTTTTCATTAAATCCATAACAAACATTAATTTCTTTTATTATTAAATAAAAGTTTTTACTTGAGATAATTCGGTAATGCAAGCATAATACTCCAAGTCGACTGATTTTATAATTCTCTATGTAGGTACTTGTTGAAAATTTTATTTAGTTACTATGAAACCAATAATTTCCATTAAATGAACAGAACGGCTTTAATTATGAACAATGATCTGGCATTAAAGGCGTACTACGCATGCGTGGGCTCAACGTGTTTTATGAGTTGACTGAATATTTTTCTTTTTTTCTCCTCTATATGTTTACTTGGTTTTTATCATATCTCATATTTAGCTATTTCTTATTTTTAGGCGTAATGAGAGACAGTTAATTTCCCCATATAAACAAAAAGAAAGATACTTCATAGGAAACAAAAACAAACAAACAAAAATGGCCCCTACCCCATTTTAGCCCCCTCAGAACATTTTAATAATGATAGAGCTCACCTGATATTAAAGAACACCTAATTTTCATTAAACATGACGAATTTGATGAAAATCGTTAAAGCCGTTTTTGAGATAATCGAAAAAAAGGTAAAAATTGAAAAAAAAGTTATGAAATAAAGTGCCCCCTCAGTTTGACCAATTTTGATGAAATGCTGGATATCACATCTTTGGCATGTACATACATTAAATACCCAGTTTGATCAAAATCGTTAAAGCCGTTTTTGAGTAAATAAAAAAAAATACGTGAAAATGATACAAAATGTATTAAGTAAAGTCCCCCCTCCGGTTAATCAATTTTGATGAAATGTCTACAGTCATATCTCGGGCATATTAATACATCAAATAATCAGTTTAATCAAAATCGTTAGAGCCGTTTTCGAGAAAATCGAAAAAAACGTAAAAATTTATTAAATAAAGTACCCCCTCCCTTTGAGCAATTTTGATGACATTTTTGTTGTCACATCGCGGGCATATACCTACATTAAATACCCAATTTCAGGTTCGCACGGTTTATAGTTTTGAGCTAGTCTGTTCACACACACACACACACACACAAACCATTTCGCGGGACTTGGTCATTTGGACTCCGGAGAGCCCAAAACGTGTATTTCCGTTGAGAACCGGAAGTCTAAATTTATCACGATCGCAATACTTCCACTTACTATATATTTCTTATATAGGTAAGTGAAAGTAAAAATTTAGAACCTTTGCTGGAAATTTCAAGAAACTGAGTGTCGAGGTTGAACAAATAACTTTTTTCCCGCATTTTAAAATGTTGAAGACACTTTCAATTTCAATGCTCCCTGGCTTTTCAAAAAAGGACGGGTGTATTCATGGTCACAGAAAGATCATACCAGAAGGCCAAGCTATGGTATTTGCAAACAAGCACGGGATGAATGGAATTCGCAGGGAAGGAGGACGAAATGAAAACCTTTGGAAAAAAAGATACTTACTTGACAGAGAAGTTTCTTTTCGATAACTTTAAGAAAAAAAGAAAAAAGAAAAAAAAGTGCTGTTAAGATGCTACATTTTCCTAGGTCGCACGACGGATCAAGGAAGAAGAAAAATATCCGGGAATGATGCCATTAGTTCGAAACCTTGGGTAAAATTTACAAAGCATTCCAATTAAACTCATTTAACCGGGAAAGGTCACTATTACCCATGTTTCTATTTTATATCTTCAGCCTTTTTTTTTTTTTTTTTTGAAGAACGTTGGTCATGCGCTATTTTAGTACTGGCTTCTACGTATAAGATCCGAATGTACGTATAAGATCCATTTCCTGTTGATACCCATCCCTAAATAACTGTAAGCGGCAAGCACATCATCTTAAAAAAGAAACACAACAGGGTGTTACCGTTGGCGGTAATATTTAATTGTTTAATTTGAAAATATTTTCAGAAAGTAGCAGTATGAAATCCCTGCATTTTCGGTTCAATTTGCGAAATGAATTCCCGTTGACGAAAATTCCCATATAATTCAAACGCTAGACATCTTGCAGCTAATTAGCTAATAAGGCCCTAAAATAGTTGTTCTCTAAACTGTGTTAAAAATAGTGATCTCTAATAATAAAAAAAAAATCTTTCGTTTCGGTAAACAACCTAATTTATAGTCAAGCTTTTTTATAGATTGGTCATAGTCAGTTGAAATGTTTAAACAAATTAATTAAATAAACACGCTACATGTAAGAAAAAATAATAATATAGGAGATAACAGGCGGGGAAAAGAATCAGTTATCGTGACCAGGGGTCTACCACCAAAACCGGTTTCGTGTGAATTAATTTGGCGAAGCCCACATTCCTTCTTCACGAAACATATCTTAATTAGAGCAAACATTTTAAGGGGGTCTAGAACAATCAAAGAGTAGGGTGCGTTCAATCAAAAAAAAAAAAATCAAAGCACGCAATATGAAGTGATGCGCAATATCCATTCTTTCCTTTAAAATGCAAAACGACTTCATAATCAAGATCCTAATCAGTTATCTTTATAAGGTTAAACGGTTTGGGAAGGGTCCCAGACCTTACCTGATGTTTTTTTTTCTTATGTTCAGAAGAAAAATACGTACTTTTGTTTGATCTGCAACGTAGAGACGTACTAAATAATAATGTTAACTACCAAAAGAAAAAATATAGTTTTAACACGAAACAATATTGCTGATTCATTCTAAATATAACAAATCTCAACTCCATTACATAAAATTTATACTCCGGTTTCCTTTTAAAGCAAAGGAATGAAGTTTCCAGAGGATGAATGCTTCGAATAATGCTAGTCAAGGTATGGTTAAACCTATCTTACTTGTGATCGTGGCATGTCTCGAGAAAGTTTGGTGACTGTACGTCGTACTGCAAAGTGAACTCCAATCGCGTCTTTTTCAGTAAATTGGGGCCTTAAATAGCTTTATTAGATCCCCAGCTTTCAAAACCTGCTCGTTCTTCAGAGATAAATAAACCCCCTAAAGGGCGATTTTCACTTGAGATCTGGGCCTCTCTAAACCTCACCATATTTGCCACGTATAGAAGTTGCATAGCGGGTATTAAAGTAAATTAGTATGTCAAATAATGTTAGTGTTGTTTTTTTTTTCGACAAATTTTATTTAAAATAAATGTTCTTCTACCGATTTCAAATGTTATTAGGCACCGAATCCCCCATTGAAATTCGGAGTAGACTCTATTGCCTTAGAGCCATAAGGTTAGTGTAAGCTGCCTCCAGCAGCATCAACCTTTGGCTGTGCGAAATTGTGCTTACAGCCATAACAAGATTCTATAAACGCGAAGAAGAAAAAATGAAATCCAGTGAAACAACAAATAAAATCTAAATTAAATTATTGCCAACATTCCTTATAGTTTAACGAAAAATTAATAAAATAAAACTAAAGAAAATTGTTAAATGATTCCTTTTTTTTTCCTAAATAATACCAAATTTTTTCCTAAATGAATAAATTGTTACACGATTGCAAGATAGTAATGTTCCACAAGGTGGTTAGGAAATCAAAACTAAATTTAAATAATTTAATTTTTGACCTAATATTAAGTCAGCACCAGGGCTGAAACATTTTACAACAAAAGAATATCAAATTCAATATTGCCTCATCATTTTATAAGTGAGGGGAAAAACTAAACTGAAGTAATTGGGAAAAAGATTCCAACTATGAGTGGAACAGCTGGTACAAACAAAGCAAACAGACAATAACCATCACCGGTGAGTTCTTTGCCTAAGACTGACGCGCAGGCGCCTAGGACTGGACGCATTGGCAGCTAGTTCTAATTACACTAAGCCTTAGCCGGCTAAAACAGTGTCTAATTGATACTTCGTTAACGAACCAGTTTGAAAGTAGATCCCACCGCCTTCTAAGCAGCAAGGGTAAATATTTCAACCTCATCTCCGTTCATACCTTGCGAAAGAATGTGAATTGATAAATGAATTCGACTCAGCTGAAATCTTAAACTTATATACAATTATCATTGAATAACTCAGTAAGTTAGAGTTAAACTGTTTTACGTCCATTTTTATCGATTTCAAAGTAAGTGTCGATCTTTAGTAAATTGGACGCTGAATTCATTGGAACTATTAAAATGATCGATTTTCTTAAGGTTCTCGGGATTTTGAAAGTTAAATTGAGAGCGAAACTGTCTAAGGTCCAAAGACAAATGAAAGAATTTTATTAACACCGTCAATTAAAAGTGAAATATAAGAGCCTCACAGTTGATACAAAAAAAGCAATGATGATTCGAGGCGTTTATGTATTTTTCAATTTATCCGAAACTGATAATTCAGACATAGGACAGTCCTGCACATAGGTACCTACCGAATATGGAAAATAAAAACAATATGAGAGAGAGAAATAATTTTACATGATCCTATAATAAGTCCCTTAATTTTCTGAAGTAAATTAAATATCTTAAGTTCAATAAATACAGTCCTCCTGCAGAAATGCTCGCAACATTTAGTACCATAAAGTAGACGATAGAACAAAAGAAAAACCTTCATTTAGAAGGCATAGATTTATACGCAATGTTCGAGTCCAACAAGAGTAGAAAAAGACATGCACGATTTACCCACTTCTATCGCATCACTAAGTTGTCACAAAAGCGTGAGTAACTTTGATAAGATTGAAGCCCGAATAAGAATAAAATTAATAGAGGAGGTTATAGAGAGAATAGGTATTCATGTTTTTAAATAAAACAGTATGATGGCAGAACTTGGACATCATGTCAGATCTCTAGAGCGGAATTATAAGAGAACAAATTAAGTAAATAAAAGTTAAAAAATAATTAACTTAGCTTAGATAGCCAGTACGAATTTAAAATACTAAGCACAATAAAACAAACAATAGAATCAGCAGTAGTAAAGATCTAAAAAAGTGAGAATTGATTTATAAGTACTTATATTATTTATATTGTGAATTTAGCTTTTCAATTAAAAGTCTTCACGAATCACTGTATTAAACATAAAATTATTGCTAATAAAGTAATGTTATATAAGTTAAATCCCTAAAATAATATTAAATAAATTTCTCTCCCATAATAAAGTAGGGTAGGCTATATTTTCTACGCATTGTGCACACATTATCTATCGAATTATAGACCAAGACTAAGTACTAGCTTCTATAGTTACATAATTCAATTATAGATATATCGATTTAATTATAGATTAATAGAAGCCGACTCGACTTTCTAGGCCTGTGCGTCGATTAATAAATTAAATTTAATCTTTAAATGGGCAATAGATCCCAATCAGTCAGTAATTAGTAAAATGTAGATCAGCAAGGAACGTGATATGTCAAATCAATCAGGTACAACTATTTTGATTTCATAGATAAATAAATAAATGCAAGTCTTGCTGATTTAATCAAAGCAAAATGTATTTTTTTTTTTTTTTTTTTTATCTTCATACTTTTATTCTCACCTGTTAACTATTAGCGACAATCAGCGAATAGTGATCATATAAAATAACTAAATATACACGCATTGTAGGCCTGTGTAAGGAAACTGCCCATCAGCACCTCATTCTTAACTTAACACTAGATAAGGAGAGGAGGTCTCTCATGAAGCCTCTTTTAGCCGCCTTGTAAAGGGCATTTCAGTCGTGGCCATGTCGTTAATTAGACTGTTGTTATGTTCGTGTAATTTAACAAAAAAACCTGAATAAAGAGATCGTATTGACAACAAGGAAAGATATTTTGAAATTGTCTTGAAGTTTCACTAAACAATAAAGGACAGTCTACCTACGGCAGATTTTTTTTTTTTAAATATTTTATTTTGATTCATATTTGAACTTTTAAAATCCATTAATACTGTTCTTTTGACGATTAGTTATTTTTTAATCAAATACAAAATTCAATAAATAAAATATACGACTGGTGAAATATATTTATTTATAGGTAAAATAATATGTGTTTGAAAAGGTCTTACAAATAAATTTTAATTTGTTTTTCCACTTTTATGATGTCTTATGATGTCTAAAAACTATGTAGATAAAATTCTACCTTTATCTGGTTCTGAGACTCAAGAATTGTCTGAAACTTTCAATTTACATTCAATTACTTATTAAACACACAATTTTTTAATACAACAAATAAACAGTCGGTTCTTAGGATCATTCAACAGAGAAAGTTGACGTAACTGGGATACGTTCCTTTGTACCTCAATTGGTTAGAATAAGAAATGGAAACGCGGAGACCCGGGTTCGAGACCCGGCCATGGTCAATCTTTTCTGTTCATATAAAATTAATTAATTAAATACAAGGAAGGGGAGCAAGAGTTCACAATCGGATTTGTTGTTTGTTTAACATCCCTTTAGGCTAATCGGATTTTAAATAATAAAAACTCCTTTTTTTTTTTCAATCGTTGTTATTAACAGGCATCTCCATAAATACTACTATAGCTACTCGGCATCGATAATCCTGAAATTCAAGTACCTGGAACAGAGATCGTACGGTTCGAAACCCTGTAGATTTCAACCTCAGCAGCCTGAGCCTATACAACCAATAAATTGCACTGCTCGGATAGGGAAGACCATTAGGAGTAATGCAATTAACTGGGAGGAGGTGCTGAGGGCCGCCATTAGAAGTTATGTTAGCCATCCCAGCCATTATTTTCTATTAATAATTCTCCTAATCGGGCAATTAACTAAACTCATTACTGTCCGCGGTTCATTAGGGGCTGCTTGAACGGAAGCGATATATATTTCAGAGATAAACATCTTCAACCTTATCGGCATCTGTAATTAGAAAACATGGTCGATCGGCTCATAATTAAATTTGAATTAATTTATTTAACAAATATAATTAATACATAAATTATTAATTAATTGTTAAAATAATTAAATTAATAAAACTATAATATACTACTAAGCACTTATAGGAGACAAACATCCTTTATCTGAAATCCAATACGATCCAATAGAATTAGAATCATTTGGCCTCTGATGCCTAAATGAAACACGTCTCTTAAATCCCAAATGATAAAAAGTTAGACATAAAGAAGAAACTATATTTCGATATTTTTAATCTTTGAAACATAGTATGTAAATATATATCGTTCAATGCAAAACAGATATGATCCAAAAATTTGAATTGGAGCAAGACCGCAGTAGAGTTGATTCGTGAAACTATATAATCAATATATATTATAAAGCAAAGTGTACAATGTGCGTGCCGAAAAGGCTCAAAAACGACTCCACGTAGGATTAAGTAAGTTATGTCTTCGTTTAGCCATATGACTCCTTACGGAGAAGAAGGTTTCCGTTTTTCTCTTAAGAGTGTAAAATTGAAGAGACAAGGACTGGAATTTTAAGCCTCTCGCACCATTTAATTAGCCTACCTGTGACTGAGATACGAGTTTATGAATGAAAAATTTAGTTCGAGCTCCAGGCTACCAGGAAGCGCTATGGTGCGTTTCACTCAATGAGTATTGTCCATTCATTCGTATGTAATCGTTCTATATTTTTCAGCTGTTTTTTTTAAATTACTAAAAATTAAGAGAAAATAATTAGTTTGCGTTTCAAAATAAAATAAGTACTTTACATCTCAGCAATCATTTAGAAAACCAACTGGATTCCTTAAAAAATTAGTTTTCTCATAAGAACTATGAACTAATGACCAGCACATTACATTTAATCTATATATAATATATACTTTTTTTTATTTTATTATTCCTCATAGTTCAAGTTAAAAAGAAATATGATGAAAAAATTGTGCCTTCAAGAAATTTTGGTTTGCACTTTGTAATAGTAGTAAGATTCGAGATATGCAGAAACCGTCCAAATTACGGGGGGATATCTTAAGGGAGGTTGAAATGGAAGAAAGGTCTCAAAACAAATTTTCTATGAAACTTCGGTAGTTTCTATACTTCTGGATCAAATAGGACCATCATAGTAGTCGGCGCTTAAGTTTTACTCAAAATATAATTTTTTTAACTGAGATGCCAGGTTTTTCAACTATAATCTCATAACTTATTATCTGTTGACTACTTGGAATGGGCTTAAAGGATTCAGAATCACAGAAACCATTAAAAACGATGCATAACTCGACAAAGTTGCAGCAAAATTAATTGTTCACTTACCATTTTCAACCCCCTGTAAAGTATACATGGTTCCTTATTTGGGCGGACTCTGCAGATCTCAAGTCTGCAGAATATTGATACCCAAGTTAAAACCGAATTTTCAAGAAGGTGCTAATTTTTTCCCTATTTCCTTTAATTTTAAAGTTTTTCTGGTATTAAAACTACCACACAACTACCGGAGCGAAGCCGGGCACCCTAGCTAGTAATAGGATAAATGCAAAGGCACGGATATCTAAGGAAGGGAAAATAAAAAACATTTATTTGCTCATCAAGAAAATCTTGATTGACCAGAGACTTTGATTTATAATTGCAATAATTTCCTTTATAATAATTAATTTATAATTTGCTTTAATTGCAATAGTTAAATATTTTAAATAAAAATATATAATTACATTTTTTTAATATCACAATAGAAAAAAACTAATTCACAAATATGTTGCTAATCAAAATTTTTCATAAACAAAATTTAATATAATAAATAATATAAATAATATTAAAATTAAAAAAAATAATAAAATAATATAAAAAATATTATATAAAAATTTAATATCAATTTTAATGAAAATAAAAATAAATAATTGACAGAAATCAGCATTGAACATGATTACTAAAATTTGTTATTAAAAAAATTATCAGGGACTAAATAAAAATACATTTCTCTAAAGGTCCTGGAAGAGGTCTGGTAGCAAAGAATGTGACGACCTCCAAAGGCTGTCAAACAGTCACTAACAGTTTGCCATTAACTCAAAAAGTGTAGCGAAAAGAAAATATAGAAAAAAAGAAATTCGCAGAAAAAAGTAGTCACCACTTTGTATAAATTCCTAAAAAAAAATAAGAAAAAACAGAATATAAATATAGTTTATTCTTCTAAACACTTATTAATGTTTTATTTAATCAATATTTTACGTTATTATAAGGCAAATTTTAATTTCGTTTTTACGGTAATTTGCAATCAAATTCATCAACAAATACATCAATATATTAAAAAAAAAATAAATAAATAAAATATTGTCATTTCCACAACTATCTTATAATAATATAAGTGTAAAAGAAACTACTTAGGTATATTAGTAGTTTAAAAAAAAAAATTGTTTTCCATCTCCAGTAAAACCTGCCTACGCTGTTAGTATGGCCTTTAACGGATATTACAAAACCTACTATTGTTAATAATTCTCAGGGTTGTTTAATTTTCTAATGACATAAATTTTTTATGTGAAACATGAGAACGCTCATACAACTTACAAGCGGTTGTATTCCAACCCAATAACATCGGCTGAACATTATTGGTTTTTTAAAGCTTCAAATGATTGTAACATATTATATTTTTAAATAGGAGAAAATTTCTTAGTTTGCTTATAATGCTCAATTTAAATTATCTAAATATTCTAGAAGTCCGTTCATTGAATATATATGAATAGAAATTAATGAAATATCAGATATTGGACGTAGGCAACTCTAACAAACATAATATTTTTTAATCCAAGTAGCACATGACCGGTATTTAAGGTCATATGTATTTAAGGTCCAGGATAACACATTCCCGAAACCAAATCCTCTTAAAGCGCAGTAGACTCAGTATTTTTTTTTCTAACACCGGGCATAAATAACCCAAGATGTTTCTTTGCCCCTAAACAACAAACAACAACAACATTATTTTCTAACCTCGCTGGATGAACATCAGCCCGGGGACATATCTGTAGTCGAGAGGTAACACAAAATGTAGTGGAGTTGTAACGATTTAAATAATATTATTTTATATATTTATTATAATTAAGGCCCGGATTTTTTTTTTGACGGACTGGTAAATATTAATCCAAACTCGTATCCAAATATCAATGGGGATATTGACGAATATAATAGTGAATCCATTGTCATTAAAATATTTAACGTATCTAATTGATTATTTTTTATTTTTAACTAAATATATACGAGAATATAATCTATATCACCCGAAAACATCATTCATTTTGATTAAATATTTTTTAAAAATTAATGCCACAGACCAATTGAGAAAATTCACGAAACAGAAACTTGTTCAGAACGGTTTAGGTAGGCGGAATTACTCATAAAATGTGATTCACAGTGCTTTTTGGTAACAAGACAAGAAAAAAAACATATTTTGGCTGACGATTCCATCCCTTATCTCTGATTGTTTTTCAAATATATAATACGACGATGATTTTTATTTATTATAAAATAAAAAAAATCGTTACAATGTATTCAAATGACATTGCCACCCTGACAAAACGACCCTTGTGGACTAGATGTCTCACTCAATTAATGATAAAAACGGACCAGTCCAACTGCTTATGATTCGACAAGTTTTCATTTTCATAAGTTGTATATAATTAATTAATGACATAATTAAATGTACATGCAGTAATTACGAATCTACCTCAGTTCCCACCCGATGAATGGATTATCTCCGCCCTCCCTCATTATGAAGTATATAAGGCCGCGATTAGCCAGGGAGGATTTGAATTAATTTAGCTGCCATCACTCAGGCCTGGATAGATACCCGACCAGTTCTCTGCCTCGAGAATTAATGCTAATGCTTGTCAATGAACTTCAGTTTAGTTTCCTATTATGGTTATTTTACTCATCATGGGCTATTTGCGGAGTTACAAAAAGTTGGGTAATTAATGATTAGTAATGGCTTCTTGTTTGAAAAAAATAAAATGAAACGGACACATACACCTGGTACACAGATAAGACATATGAATGTTTAATATTAAACAATATAACTAAATCACAACAAATAGACGAATAATTTTTATGTGGAGGGATTTTGGCATAGTGGAAATGGCGGTGATTTAACTTGATTTACTGATTTGGCTTAAGGTACTTCTTATTCTGCAGACGGTGAAAAACCACAAGAAATGACTAATACCTCGTTTAATAATAAATAAAAAAAAATAAGAGATTTTCTATATTCTCATAAGTTAATATTAACGTTAATTTATTCTTCCTAAGTTTTCTGGTGTTATATTAACAGAAATCAAGTAATTTAGTTGAAATTCAGTGTTTATAGTGTTAAATGCTTACCAGTGTTTATTTGGACTCTGGAGGGGAAGGATCCCGATGCTGCTGAGAGATACAGCGAACAGCTAAGACTATACTATTCTCCATTATCTTTCTCTTTTATATTTTTTTCTTTTTTCTCCTTTTTTATTATTAGGATAAGTCACAATTTATAAATTTACCTTCATTTCTTTATTTAGAAATTAGTACTGTTTTTATTTTTTTAGTATTTTATTACACGTATTTAGGTTAGGTATCTTCCTCCTTAAATTAAAATAATTTATATATAAATAAATTATAATTAATCTCGTAGGTTGCTAGAATATTAATCAGTTATTAAAAAATGGGTGATCCGAATGATCCTAGTAGTCCTATAGCCAAAAGAAGAAGACCTCGGGGTCGAATGAGAAGTCCACCCGATAAAATAGATTATTTAGAAAACAATGATATCAGACCGACCTTTCTTATCGTAAAAAGAACAGATGAGGAGGACTTCAAAAAGGTGTCACCTTTCTTTATAAATAAATTTATATCTGGTGCAGTGGGCGACGTGAAAAATATTAAAAAACTAAGAGATGGATCCCTACTTGTTGAGACTTGCAGAGGTATTCAATCCGAAACATTATTAAAAATAAAAGATTTCTGTGGGCAATTTCCGATCGAAATAACTCCCCATAATTCATTAAACTACAGTAAAGGTATTATAAGAGTCTTTGACTTTCAATATTTAGATATCGATGAAATAAAAAAGGAAATGTCAAATATAATCAAAGATATCGTTGGAATAAAAATTAAAAAAAAACGGAAACGAAATAGCGACGCACAGCTATATTGTTACCTTCCCCACCCCGATTGCCCCCAAATCCATTAAAGTAGGGTATCAAACGGTGGAAGTACAATCTTACGTGCCAAATCCACAAAGATGTTTTAATTGTTTAGGTTTCTACCATCCAACTGCCCTATGCAAAAAACAATCAACTTGTATTCAATGCGGAAAAGCCAGACATGGGGAGAACTCGAAATGCGAAAACCCTCCAAACTGTGTAAATTGTAACGGGCCTCACCACGCCCTAGATAAGTCCTGCCCTCTTTTCCAGGTACAAAAAGAAATTAAATCGATACAAATCACAAACAAAATATCTTTATTCGAGGCAAAGAAAATTTATAAAGAGAGGTACCCCTCTCTTCAAAATAAATCCTTTGCTAATATAGTAAAAGAAAAAACGAATAAAACTGAAAAAAAAGAAATAGGTATACAAGTCGATATGCCTTTTATTTTTGGAGAAATTAATATGAAGAACGATAATAACAAGAAACATGAAAATAGCGAAAATAAAAATGAACTAACTTCATCATGTATTAATTCGTCTACTAACAACTTAACAAAAAATACAACAAACCAACCTCGGCCGGCTCGTTCGGAGCCCTGTTCCGGAAACACCCGAGCTGCTCCGAGCGCTCTCCTCCCCACCACTCCTCTCCCCGCCGCTCCATTACCGGCTGTTCAAGCTGGCATTCCTTTTACTGATGCCCCAATCACCTCTGCCCATAGGCCGCGCGCCTCCTCTGTAGGCACGGAGACTGAAGGCATGTCTGTCGACGATGCGGGCCAGTCTGTAGTCGCGGAGGGATATACTAAAGCAAAATCAAACAAAAAATATACGAAGAAGAAATCATAAAACCAACCAAATAAACTTCGTTACAACTTCTGTTAATGTTTTTATATACTTTATTTTTTTACATTCAACTTACTAGGATAAATCGCAACCCCTCCTAACTTATTCTCGCTTATATTTCCATCATATTTATCTAAATTTCTTTTTATTACTCTATATGTCAATCCTACAATGGAATTGCAATGGTCTAAAAACTCATTTCAATGATCTAAAAATTCTTGTTGGCGAGTTAAACCCATACTGTGTGGCCCTACAAGAAACAAATTTATTAAATCACGAAAAACAGACATTAAAAATTTTTAAAATTTACAGAAAAGATGGCCCGAACCCAAATCGTGGCTGTCACGGCGTTCTACTTGCCATACACGAATCATTATATTCAGAAGCTATTTTATTAAACACACACCTCCAGGCAGTTGCTGTAAAAATACATTTAAATTATACCTTTTCTATCTGCAATTTATATTTGCCACAAGACACTACAATAGAAACTGAACATCTTCTCGACATATACAATCAATTACCCAGGCCTGTACTTTTGATTGGTGACCTAAACGGCCACAATCCTTTATGGGGCTCCAAAGACTTAAATACGCGAGGTAAAAAAATAGAAAACTTTATGGAACAATCAGACCTAATCTTATTAAATACTAACCTACAAACCTACCTCAGCTCAACTCACGGTTCGTTTTCCGCTCTAGATCTTGCCTTTTGCAGCCCTACGATGTACAACAATTTAGATTGGACGGTCCTTCCTGATCTCCACGGCAGCGATCACTTTCCGATTCTAATAAAATTTCTAAATATAAATACCACCTTCCGAAACAAACCGAGATGGTTACTTGATAAAGCCGATTGGACTAAGTTTAAATCATTAGCCACCCCACCGCTCAAATCACCATTCGATCTGAATATCGAGGAAGGGTGCGAAGCAATTATTGATACAATAATCCAAGCGGCCAAAATGTCGATACCGATGACATCCGGCAATCCCAAACGTTTATCCGTACCGTGGTTCAATGAAAAATGCAAAGAGGCTTTAAAGGACCGTCGGAAGGCCTACAAAAAATTTAAGAAATACATGACTACCGAAAACCTGATTGACTACAAAAAACATAGAGCTATATGCAGAAAAATTTTCAACCTCTCTAAAGCAGAATCCTGGAAAAAATACATAAGCGATATAAACATTTCAACAAGCTCCACCATTATCTGGAATAAAATCCGAAAAATTACTTCCAAACCCGCTCACCCCCGTCTTACCATATTAGTCAACGGACAGCTCTCTGATGACCCAATAGCAGTATCAAACTCCTTTGCAAATTACTTCTCAGAAGTATATAACAATAATAGAAATTGTTCTTCCAGTGCAATAGAAATTCCAAATAGTAACGAAATTCCAAACCCTCATTACAATATAGATTTCACAATGTGGGAGCTGAATAGTGTATTAAATAGTAAGGATAGTAAGGAGAAGTGTATAAAAGGATCCTCTCCCGGCCCGGATCAGGTACATTATGACATGATTAAAAACCTTCCATATTCTACAAAACAATGGCTCCTTGATTATTATAACCGCGTATGGCAGACCGGTGAATTACCTAATAGTTGGCGCGATTCCATAGTAATTCCAATTCTAAAAACAGGAAAAGATAAACGCTCGCCGTCTAGCTACCGTCCAATCTTTCTCACAAGTTGTGTCTGCAAAGTAATGGAACGAATGGTAAACAAACGATTGAAGTGGATAGTAGAAAACAATAACCTTGTACAACCGTTCCAATCGGGTTTCCGAAAAGGCCGTTCCACTATGGACCACTTAGTAGCATTGGAGGCAGAGGCTCAATATGCGTTTGTAAACGGACAACAAATGATCGCTGTTTTCTTCGACATGCTAAAAGCATTTGATAAGATTAATCACGCGATCATATTGAATAAACTGATAACTATTGGGATTCGGGGATCAATGTATACACTCATAAAGCAATTTCTCTCAAATCGACGCTTTAGAGTACAAGTCGGATGCGAATATTCACGGGAAAATAGGCAGATCAATGGGGTTCCCCAGGGATGTGTACTAAGTCCCACTCTATTTTCCTTGGCGATTAGTGATTTAGGACTGAATTTACCTCGGGGAGTTAAGCCACTTCTCTATGCCGATGATCTCGCGATCTTCTGCCGGTCAGGAAACATTCAGGAAATTAAGCAAAAATTACAAGACGCAATTAACAGATTAAAATGCTGGTCTGATACTACCGATATTCAGTTTTCAACGGAAACAAGTATATGCCTGCACTTTAGTCGGAAAAGAAATGCATCTCACTCACCAGATCTTTTCTTAGGAAACTCCCCAATTCCGTATAAAAACAACCACAGGTTTCTGGGCTTAACCTTTGACAACAAACTATCCTGGAATCAACATATTTCTAGTTTAAAAATAGCCACTACCACAAAGCTAAACATGATCCGTTTTTTAAGTCATACCTCCTGGGGCGCGGATAGAGTCAGCTTACTTAAAATCTACCAAGCACTGATACGCTCAAAACTAGACTATGGTTCCTTCGTCTACGGCTCCGCCAGACCTCAAATACTGAAAAAGCTCGATGCGGTGCACCACGCTGGGATCCGAATAGCGACAGGAGCGTTTCGAACAAGCCCCACCCTTAGTCTGTGCTCGGAATCCGGTCTGCCACCCCTTTCGTTTAGAAGATCGAAATTAGCGGTTAAATATGCCTCAAAATTGTATCAACAGACAGGGAATCCTACTCACAAATATATTTTTGCATCAAAATTCTCTTCCGCATTTCAACAAAAACGAAATTCAACTCTTCCGTTATCAGAAAGAATCTCCTCGGCTATCTCTTTCCTCAAAACAGTAAAACTCTGTCCATCCGAAAATACCAGACCACCTTGGGCCAACAAATATCCCAAAATATTGTTAGAGCTCACTAAATACTCCAAAAATAGTACAGATCCAGCTGAATACCAAGCTCATTTCACAAACATGTTTAACTCGTATGTTTAAGATACTTGAACGGCTAAAGAAAGTCAAAAAGTTCTAAGATTAAACTATACTCTCAGATCAATCTAAATCCCAAAATATTGCAAATCCGTCGGACCATAACTTAGACAAAAGAGGATGGAAAAAAGATTAAATAAATGAGTTAAAAAGAAAGCTGAATTATACATCTAGAAGGCTCATTAAATAGATTAGAGATAAACCCCTTATGTACTTGGCAAGGAATCATCCCTACTGTTCAAGGTGAATATTATTTTACAGTACTAAAAAATAATGCTAAAATATTTTAGATTGACCAATTAATAACTATTTTTTTATAAGTTTATTTGAAAAAATAAAAACGCATTTAAGTTTAAAAGGTTATATTACTTTGACCCAGCCTTCACCGTTCCACGAATGGAAGGAAGGATTATTGTCATATCGTATATCTATCATCATTCGAACTATATTATTTTTTATACGATTCCGCCCTTTTTGGAACACCTCCACAGTGGGCATAAAAGACTAATCCAAAGGTATGTTATTGACAGTTTAACATTATAAATGAGGCAACCAACGAATAAAATATCCATAAAACGGCTATTTGTCGCTTTGGAGTAGAAATTCCTCATTCGTGAGGGGAAAATACGGCCCATATTGTATCAGCTTTCGGTCTGACATCAGCATATAAAACCAAAGATGCCCAAAACGTTTTCTCAGAAAACATAGCCGAAAAAAATATTATTTCGGTCATGGACATCGCTGAGAATGTTTTTTTTTTTTCAGAGCATCAAAATATGCAAACAAAATATATATATTTAAATGGTACCAATAACTTAATATATTGTTGAATTAAATGACAGTTCTCATTCAAAACGTATGGTAAACTGAGTTAAATCAGGAAAAGTTAAACCGGAAAAACAGTGGTGTTTGCATTTTACATTTTTACATTTTTACATTTTACAAGATTGGTAACCTTCCTTGCCCTTGCAGAAGACTAAATAGATTTAGATGCATAAAAAACAACAAGTTCTTAACTTCAATTAACCCTTATAAAAGAATATTTTACCTCTTGAAAATAATGTAGAGGCTACATATTTAAAATGTAATATTTACGAATTTTCAATGAAATTATTTCCTATCCAGAAAATACCGCTATACAAGAAAAGTTTCAATTATGGTTTAAATAAATGTAAATAAGGCTAATCACTTTGCTTATTGCTTTACAGTATTCCCCCATCATTCCGCCAAAACAAAAGTCTGTTAAAATTCTTAAGATTATTTCATATTTCATTATTACTAGAGTTTCTTTTCCACAGGTATACCAATACTGTCCTTCCTAGGTGAAAAAGATGTACCTAACCCAAAGATTGTGAGATAATGGTATTTGGATTCTTCGTTGTGAAATTTTCCATTCGATGCTCCATAGAAAAGCACTAAAAGGAAATAAAAAATGGAACGGTAAACTAAAATAATCTGTTTACTGTTTTCCCATAGACCATCGAATGGAAAATTTCACAACGATCCTATTATCTCACAATGTCGAGTTACTGCTTTTATCCATCGCAGGCAGAATAATAAATTAAAAACAATAATTTTTAAGTTTCAGAGATCCTTCAACCTTCTTTTCAGAATATAAATTCATTTTTACAGTTTCCCAAATTCCTTTTTCATGGCTGACATGTCTGTTAGTAAGAGACTGATTAAAAAGGAGCTGGACGAGAGACCTTCTTTCAGTAATTAAGGGACTTGGGAAGAGATGCTTGTGAGTAATAATTTTTCTCATGCTTGTTCGCGTTTCATCGCTCATGTTCGATACATTGAACAAAAAATCATTAGAGATTCGCCTTCTTCTTCCAATCTCCATTCCTGTCCGCATCAAGTTGTGCTGCAGCAGGTCATTCTTCATCTCCATTATTGGAAGGAGGATCGAGTATGAAAATCATGGAGTAGAACTCAAAGCTCCCTGAGCTGAGAAGTGGCGCGGAGAGGCGAGTAGGTGAAGAGAAGAGGGGACGGACACCGAGGATAGCCGAAGAAAAGAAAGGAAGCATGCTGCCCACAAGATTATCTTTATTCAAATCCAAACTTATTTATAGTTTAATCATATCAATAATTGTTGTTCTTTATCAAATACAGCAACACCAATTTTTCTCACATTCTATCCATTTTTTTTATATCAAACAATTTTAACCTAATACAGTCCACACTTTTTCAAAGCTACCAAATTGATCGAATTTAAATCATTTTTTTTAAGTGACAGTTAGAGCAAACATGAATGATAGAACTAAACTGATCGTAACATTTTAAGGAGAGGTGAAAATGAAAGTAGGCATACAGATTTAAAAGTTTTTTGTTATCTTACCATTCGTAAATATTGTATTTTCAACTTTTTGGGGGACGCACTGTATTGTACAATCGGCTATTACTAATCAGCTTTTCCTCGCAAACGGCAGTTAACATTCCAAGAGCCAATCAGTGAAGGGAACTAAGGATCGACTTAGTTGGATCCCAGGGGAAGTGGGCTAATGAATCCTTTGTTGGGATGTTGTTGAAGCCTTCGCAATAACCAGCCTGCCAACGGTGATCGACTACTTCAATCAACCGCTCGCAATTAACTGCGCAAGGAGCAATCTGCGGCCGAGGCGTGAGCACCGTCCCACGGGAGCTGCTCTTTAGCAAATTGCCGACTGGATGGCCTATCTGATCCAAGGATCCAACGAGGGGTCGGCTTAACCACTTCTTTTCCTCAAACCGTTGAGGCTAAATTAGAAGGTATCACTTCACTTCGAGATTAAAAGCTAAAAATTAGCAACAGGATGTAGCGTAGATTATCTTATGATTAAAAACATGGTTATCTTCCGAGTGTAAATTGATTTTGAAAACGCGAAAATAACATATCCAAGAAAATTTGATTTTTTTTTTTTTTTTTTGTGGTTTTAACAGATTCCTATTGAGAATGTTGAAGCTTGAAAGGAAAATCTTAAATCCAAGAAACCGTGACCTTATGATCTCCGACATATGATGCTTTTGTAAGAATTGAATTAGTGAGGTTTATAATTACCTATTTGGCGACATAAAAATCAGGAGGCTCATTGTAAGAGTGCAAATGAGGAAAAAATAGCGGACTTATTCAATAGATTTTCCTTTACATGCAAAAGAATAAATGATGAAATTTTACAATAGATGATTATGTTATATAAAGCGATAGTTTAGCTATTAAATTTTAATAATCATATTGGTGTAAACAAAACAATAAATTCTTTATCCTTTTTTTTTTAGTTAATAAGCGGAGGATTTAACTCAGTTCTAACCAATTCAATGAGTTCTAACCAAATTTAATGAGTTAACACTATCTTAAAATAAGCAATCTCATAAATCCAGAAACCTCGATCTAAGCAGAACTTCATTTTAATCATTTAACTATCAGATTTTAACATTTTTAAAAACGAAATCTGATTCAATGCAAGCATTAATAAGAAGATTTCTTTTTTTTTTTTTTTTGTATTTATGAAAGTGAGTCTACGCCCTCTTCCACCAAAGGATTTAATTGTTATAATAATTAAATTTATAACATGAGTAAACAGCAATTAATATTTTATATATCTATACATAATTAATATTATAATTAGGTATTACACAAAATTAAGCATTACATAAACATAGTATACTTTTTTTGCAAACTAGATTCTTAAACAAACAGCAGTAACAAAATAATAAAAATAACTTATCAGTCTTTCGTTTTATCTTGAGATATATGGCTTGTGATCGTGAGTGGTTAGTTGACACGGAGCCCGACTTAATGCATTTATTTTTATAGCCTACCAGTGGCGTTATTCTACATGTTGCTGCTCAGGAATTATTGTATAATGGCTCAACTACAAATATTCAAATTTTATAGCACAAGCAAAAGAAAGAGAATTCCGATTCGTCTAAAAGTAATGCACCACAGTTTTAATAGCGAATTTTGGAAGTAAACTTTTACAAATGTAAAAACATCAAATTTTTTTTTTGAACATTTGAACCCACCCATACACTTCAATTGATTTTAAAAAATGGTGAAGCGAAAATTTAATTCTTGCAGGTATGTCATTATCCTCGAATAGAATTAGACAAATAATAAGAAAGAAATCGTTCAACATGGTTGATCAAATATTTTTAACAAAACAAATGGCAATGAACTCGAAAGAATTACCCAAAACGCAACTAAGAAGAATACTCAGCAAGAAACAAAGTCACAAGTAAAGAAAAAAAAAAGGAGGAAAAAAAAACTGGAAAAGACTAGAAACGTTTTCAAGGCATTACCACAAATTCACTATTTTTTTTTAGAGCCTGCAGCGACAAGAATGGTTCTGCAGCCACCTTCAACGGCTCCCTGGCCAAATACGAAGGCGAAAGATTGACTGAGGAATTGAAAAAAGGCTTTATAAGAATAATTGTATAATAAAAACCGGAAGGGTATAAAAGAAGATTCGATAAGTTCTTCAAGTATAATGGATAGCTAGAGAGGGGATGTATTTACTGTTAGTGCCTCCCAGATATATCTAACAGCTGGTATACTAGCCATAAATACCGCCTGATTGAGAATTCCAAAGGCGTATCCTCGGCTTTACCATTCGACGGGGTTTCACCTATCCTCGGGCTGCGGGGCTATGTCCGGGGGATGGCGACATCAATATCGTCGTAACCGGGGTTAAGACAATAATTTACATGCCTTAGGAAATATATAATCATCGTTTGTAAATACATTATGTGCTGAGTTTACGAGCGGACGGATGTATGTACATCGATTTAATACGTAACTCCTGTTGCTTACCTCTCTAGTTAGGTAGTTAGTTGATAATAACATTGATTTGCAAAGTTTTACAAATGCCTTTTGGCATATAGTGTAAATTTAATCTTCTACTTATAAAATTAATTACAAGAATGCTGCCGCGAATCGTTTTAGGATTTTAGTAAAAAATTTAAAGCGAAAACAAAAATCATAAGTTAAGGTCTTGGATTTTGATAATATAAAGGTTAATTTATGCAGGCATCAACGCAGAGAAAAATACGAAATTTTATATTTTTTGGACTAATAATTTTGGAGATAGTTGATGTCCAAGTGATAACAAACGAGAGTATAAAAGAAAAAAATGATGCTTTTTTTGTTAATAATATAGGGCTAAATATGAAAACGTATTAGAGCTAGAAAGCTGGAACAAATGTCTTCTTTTTTAATATTTTGTGCTTTTTCTTTTGATGAAATTATTACATTAAAAGATAGAACATTTTTTTCGAAGTTTAAAAAAGTAACCTATTTAATTTGAAAAAAAAAATATATATATTGTCCTAGTATGTCGTGCTTGAAGATGTTCCAAAATTCAATGAAGAGAAACAATGGATTCACAAGATAAAAAAAGTCGAAATATACCTAATAATTCATTTCATTTAGGTCATTTTATATAAAAAGTTTTAGGTTTTACTTTTGTCGTAAATTTTGTCGTCATCCACAGTAGGAGTCTATCAGGAGTTGTTAGGAGCTCTATAATAAATGAAATTGATATAACAGGTTAATATTAGGTTGGTGTTACAAAAGAGTACAGATTAATGTACATTAGTTCCTCAGATGTAGGAATCAAAGCATGCATTCTATGTGCATGTAATATATCAGTGCACCTATTGATGGTCAACGTATTTTATCTCTTGAACCAATCAAATCTCCATTTTGAAATTTGGCATACATTTAGCTACCATAAGTTGCATTAACTTATACTTCTTCTTATTTTACTACCTCCTTTCTGCCTCTCAGCGTGGAGGAGCCTCGACCCAAGCGGACCAAGCATCACGGTCCCTAGCCAATGCCTTCATGGATTCCAGCCGTCTTCCTCTTTTTTCTCCCACTTGTTCCATTCTTTCCAGCCACGTCTTTCTTGGTCTGACTCTTAGTCTCTTGCCTGTAGGCCTAGGTTCGAGAAACTTACGTGGTTCTCGATCTTCGCTCATTCGGCAGACGTGACCGAACAACTTTAGCCGCTTCTTCTCTAGGATCTCACATATTGGCTTTACTCCTAGATCATTTCTTGTTCTTTCATTTCTAATGAGATCCCTCCGAGTTCTGCCTGCTACTCTTCTAAGGTACTTCATCTCTACGGCCGTAATTCTGCTTAGATGGCTGTCAAGAGGAACCCAACTTTCGCTTCCATACAATAGGGTGGGAAGGTAAATTACATTAAATATGTGTAGTTTCACCATTTTTTCCACTTCCTGTTTCCCGACAACAGTGTTGCAGATTTGGTAATACACACTGTTTGCCTTTTTTATTTTATTGGAAATTTCATCATCTATTTTACCACTTCTGCTAATCACTGTCCCTAGGTACGTATAATGCTCTACCGCTTCCAGGATTTCTCCTCTACATGTGATTTGCACCTCCTCAGGCTGCCGTCCTACTTGCATTACTTTGCTTTTACTTGCATTTATAACCTATCTAATAATGCATTATAACTTCTCTCTAGTTCGGCTTCCCATTCCACTACCGCTTGTTGGAGGTTATGCACAGAGTCCGCAATGAGTACAACGTCATCGGCATATAATAGTGTCTGTGCCATTTTCCTACTACCATTCGTGCCGTCCTTCTTTTACATATTTTCATCCATTAGTATGATAAAGAGTAGAGGGCTTACTTAGGCTGTCGCCCTGTTTTACCCCTCTTCTCATTTCGAAGCTTCCTGATTCCCTTCCGTTTATTCTTACTATCCCCTTTGAGCCTTTATAGGATGATCTGATAGCATCTATAAGATCCTCTGGAACATTCTTTGCTCTCAGTGCTTTCCATAATTCAGATCGTACTACAGAATCATAAGCGGCTTTCAGGTCCAAAAAAGCAAGGTATACGTTTTTGTCCCGGTCCCATGCCTTCTCTATAATTGTCCTCAACGAGAATATATGATCCTGGGTTTGTCTTTGAGGTCTGAAGGCAGCTTGCTCTTCTTCGAGGTTCTCTTCAACCACAGCTCTGTGCCTTCTTTCCAGGATAGATGTGTACAATTTATGAACTACTTGAGACAGACATATAGGCCAATAATTTTTGCAATCGCTTTGGCTACCTTTTTTATGGATTGGGACGATGACGTTGTGTTCCCAATCTCTTGGAATGCTTTTCTCGTCATATGGTTTTTGGAATAACCCCTGGAGTACTTTAAGGAGATCTTGTCCTCCGTACTTAATTAACTCAGGAAAAAATCCATCTTTTCCAGCAGATCTACCTACCTTAAGCTTCTCTATGGCCGTCTCCACTTCTTCTTCCCATATGGTACTATCACCGACTGTGATTCTTTCTGCCCTTGAATCCATATTTTCACTTTCTTCATTTCTTGGATCTTCAAAAATTTGTGCGTAATGCTGTCTCCATCTATCCAGAATGTCGCTTTCCTTGGTCAGTACCATTCCTGCAGCATTCTTCATGTTTCTTATTGGTTTGCACTTTTTCCCCTTCAGTGACTTAATCTTTTTCCAGAAAATCCTTATATTTTCGTTGTAGTCGTTTTGCAGTTGTTTGCCGAATTCTTCCCAAATCTTCCTTTTTGCATTTCTTACTACCATTTTGGCTTTTTTTCTTCTTCGTACGTAGAGTTCCCAGGATTTTTCGTTTCTATTACTTAAATATTCTTTCCATGCGATTTTCTTCCTTTGTACTGCTGCTTTTACTCGGTCATTCCACCACTCTGATCTTTTACCTTTTGAGGAGTATCTCTTGGTGCCACACACCTCTGTTCCCGTTCTTAGAATTTTTCCCTTTATATCTGTCCAGATTTCATCCAAAGATGCATCTAGGCTTGTTTTACGTAGTTTTACTCATAGTTCTTTTTCATATCTTTCCTTCATATTTGGATTCTGGAACTGTGTGATATCTATCTTTTTATAAAATCTACCGGGTGTTTTCCGAGGCTTAAGAATTTTTGTGTCAGCCACAAGCAGCATGTGATCTGAGCCAATTTCCGTCCCCCGTATGACTTTTACATCTGTGAAAAGCTTTCTCAGATTTCTGCTGTACAGGATGTAGTCAATAATGCTGTTTACGTTTCTTCCCTGTGCACTAAAAGTAATTTTGTGAATTTTTTTATGAGGGTAGAGGGAGTTTCCAATCAAGAGATCCAGGTTCACGAAAAAAATCAATCAATCTTTTTCCATTACTATTTTTCGTTTCTTCCCCCCCTTGCATGCCCATCACTCCGTGGGCTCGTCTAAAATCGTTTCCTGTCATAGCATTGAAATCTCCAATAATGATTATTTCCCTATTCCTGATCTGTGCCTTTATAACTTTTTGCTCTAGCTCAACATAAAATTGTTCTTTGTCCAGGACATCTGAATCTTCTGTTGGGGCATATGTTTGAACAATAGCTAATCGCCTTGATGCTATTTCTGCGTATAATGTCCCGAATATATCACTGTGTGGTTCCTTGGCAGTCTCAATTCTCCGTTGCCTTTTTTCTTCATTTCGCTTATACCTAGGATGTCGACATGGTAAGCAGTCATTTCCGATATTATCTCCTCTTCTTTCCCTGTAAATGTCCGAATGTTCCAAGTAGCAATCCGAAAGTTCTTATGAGTGCCGTGTCGTTGCCGTTGATTCCGATCCAGTCCGAGGCCACTTGATGTGCTATGAATCATTAAGCTATGATGGCATTAACTTATACCTGTTTTTTAATTATGAGTTTTTTTTCCAAAGTTAAAAAAAAAGGTTTAAGTTTCCTTAAAATTAAAAAAAGGTCTTATTTATTTTAAAATTATATTTGGACTATGGTCATTTAGTATATAGAAAGAACGCAAAATGTTGAAAAATATGACACAATGTCCATGACACACATCCAGCTTTCTAGCTCAAACATTTGTTTATACATAATCCAAAATTTATTTAAAAAACGAACAGTTTATTCTTCTTTTTTATTATTACTTTTCAAATCTGTATCTCGAAAACCGTTAGTCCAAAGATTTAAAATGTATCAAAATCATAGACCAATAGGTTAAATATCGTTTTAAAACTGAACCGGTAACATTTAAATGGACTATATGACATAAACATGTTAAAAGTATTACACTTTTTAGGTTTCAACATTTAATTGATAGTAAATTATTATTTTTTTTATCACAACTAACATTTTTTTTAAATATTTATCCTTAACCATCGGTTCATTGTTGTCTCATCATTGTTGAAATATCAATCAATAAAGCATCTTAATGGAAACGAATGATAAAATGATAAATTCATTATCTGTTAATTGTGAGTGGACGGGAGTGTTGCGTTACACAGAATACTCCCGCTGTACGCTCCGAAAAGGTTAGAATAGATAAAACACAAATCAGCCGAACGTCCTTCGTTATCGAAGACTGATGTCCATGGCGGACAATCGTTTATAAATTCGCCCACGGAACGCGAAGTCAACGGTCGTTTCCATCCTCGGCCTCTTGATCAGGAGGAGAGGAACGTCCTGCCAGATACCGAACTGCAATCCCGATTCGTTTCGATTTTAGTGGACGAGAGGATACGGTGAATTGGGGGTTTCGAACGAATTTATGATCGAAGTAACAAAGCTAATCTTGTAAGACTTGATGGGTATCTCAAATCGCCTTGTAAAATCTTCTGATGTTTAAATAACTCATTTGAATCAATATTATCTCAATCGGGAAGGCACCAATTATGTAAGGACAGAACATGAGTTTAAAGCTCGTCAGCCTTTCGTATATGGTATGATATCATATGAGAAGAAAATAAGTAATATTTCTTATAAAAACATTATTTTTTGATTCTTTACATACCTACTTAAAATGTAATTTTGTAACAATAATGTGAGTTTAAATAATTTTAGTTTCGTAAAGTTGTTATACAAAAATATCAATATATATATTCGAATATCCTATTTTCTATATTTGGCAAAAGGTGTTCACAAGTTTTGGTCCTTGTATATAGAGTATTTAAAAGAAATAAATAAAACATGAAAATGAAAATGATTCGTCCATAAACCAAAGGCCCAAGGGACGGTACCATGTAAGAAGTGCCTAGAGACGAGATTGTCGGTGTATAAATCATAGGCCATGTTTGGCTACAGGTTGCAACTGCGTGTTGGCCGAGGCAATGGAAGGAGAATATTTCATCAGAACAAATTGTAATGAGCTAGTAATTTGGAAACTGGCAACAAACTAGACCCTACTACAAATGGAGTACATGTTGTTAGTTAATATATCTTGTGAGGAAGAGGGTAAAATTATTTAATAAGTTAGTATTGCAGGGACTAAAATTTTCTAGGTACGTTTGGGATAAAAGAAAATGGGCAGTTTTTAATAGCCAAATGAGGAGTAAAGATGGATTTCAGTAAATAAAAAAAATAAGGAATACAAAAAAAATATTATACAGCTTGCCTCTGTTTCAATGTAATGTGTATGGTCATATATAAACATCTTCACCATTCATAATTGTTCTTAATATTACTAGATGGCAATCATCGAAACTAAGATACATCATTACTAGGGCATTAAGATTTGATTTGGGTACGTTGAATGTACTTTAAAAAACCCCATTCTGATGTAAAAGGACCTCCCAAGACTACAATTTTATTTGTTGACCGATTCTCATCAAATCTACATTTGTTAAATTGAACCCAAGAATTACCTTATGGATAAAGATCGTTTAATTAATAAGTACATTTATATTATGATATGAGGTCCAATAATTATTTTAGATATAAACATTTAATTATTAGTATTTTTTTTTTGGGGGAATTTACAATTCGAAACCGGAGCTATCAAAGGGATAAAGAAGGTAACCATATTGTTAAAATGTCAATGCCTTCACGTCTTCATCTGAGGAGTCAAATGAGAACTGTTTAAAGAGGCAAGTGAAGCCTGGACAATTACAAAAGACAATGGAGGTCATTGGCCGATATAAAGGAAGTGGCGTCAACAGGAGTAGAAGCTCTTGTTAAGGATAACTGATGCTTATTTGGAATGAAATTTCAGAGGATATTAAAAACCATTATTAACTAATAGGGATCTACAATAATAAACATCGGAAAAAAAACTCATGACATAGGAAGGTACAACAGTATCAGAAACGAAAGTCAAATCAGCAAAACAAAAATTACTAATTTTTTTTTTTTTTTTAATCCAATATGTCATATCGGAATGCCCTGTTATCCTCTTTAGAACTGACAGAGACTTAATAAAAAATATTAAAAGAAACATAAAAAAGGTTGAGGATGAAATATCAAAAAGTGGGGGTGTAAATATCGGGAAAATATCGATATACTGCTGAACCGGAAGTATAATGACATAACTGCAAATATTAAAATCTTAAATTACCAACAAGAGAAAAATGATTCCAATTCGTCAGAATACACTACTGATTCAGTGGCGTATTCCGTATGTAAACTAGTGCCGATTTACATCATTGTGCAAAAATGAATTTTTGAGCACACCAATACAATTTTACAAAATTGTGAAATAAAAAATTACTTTTCGTAGTCATGCTATTCTACGTCCGGAGCAGCGATTTCTACATCACATCAAAATTTATATATTTTTTTATTTAAGGAAATAAAATAATATCGATTAATCCCGTCAGGTTACCTTTAAAATTTGAAAGTGTAGGGATGGAAATATCGATGGAAATCACGATATTGATAATTATCAATAAAAATAATCCATACTTCTGAACTTCGTTATTTTTTATGTTAATTTAATTGATAGAAAGAAAAGGGAGTTTATGTTGTATTGAACGCCTTGATTTTTAGGCAGCTCTTATAGCAAAATTGGAAACATAAAAAATAAAAAGAAATCTCCCCTAATTCACTCCTTATCAACTGAAATGAAATAGGTACTGCTTTCATTGCATTACTGTACTGGTAATGCTTTCTACCTAACGTGAAGAGAGGGTGGTAAATATCCACTTTCAAAAGATAAGGATAGGTCTATATGTTCAGTGATCACTAAAAGCAAAATATTGGAAAACTTAAAAATATCGATCACGCACTTTAAAAGAAAAAACTTTTTCAATTATAATTTAAAATAAACTTATTTTATTTTTTTAAAACGACAACATTCATGCTTTAAGGTTTCGAAGTATTCTCATTTTCAGAAATATTTTATGATTTAAGCTAATGCATGCATCAGTTCATCGCGATTCGACTAACACAATTAAATGACGGAAACTAGCAGTTAAAAAATCTGGTGCGTGCTCGCAACACACAACTTTCACTTACCAACTTACTTAGATTACAAATTAATGCGTCTTGTTAATTGCCACTTCTCAAATGAACAGAACGGCTTTAATTATGAACAATGGTCTGTCATTAAAGGCGTACTCCGCATGCGTGGGCTCAACGAGTTTTATGAGTTGACTGAATATTTTTGTTTTTTTCTCCTCTTTATGTTTTCTTTATTTTTATCATATCTCATATTTAGCCATTTCTTATTTTTAGGCGTAACGAGAGACAGTTAATTTCTCCATGTAAACAAAAACAATGGTACTTTATAAGAAAGAAACAAACAAACAAAAAAGGCCCCCCCCAAAAAAAGCCCCCTCAGAACATTTTAATAATGATAAAGCTTACCTGATATTAAAGAAAATCTAATTTTCATTAAACATGACGGATTTGATAAAAATCGTTAAAGCCGTTTTTGAGATAATCGAAAAAAAGGTAAAAATTGGGAAAAAAGTTATGAAATAAAGTACCCCCTCAGTTGGACCAATTTTGATGAAATGTTGGCTTTTACATATATGGTATATACATACATCAAACCCAGTTTCTTCAAAATAGTTAAAGCCGTTTTTGAGTAAATAAAAAATATGTACACGTGAAATTGGTACAAAATTTATTAAGTAAAGTCCCCCCTCCGGTTGATCAATTTTGATGAAATTTTTACAGTCGTATCTCGGGCATATACATACATCATATACCCAGTTTGATCAAAATCGTTAAAGCCGTTTTTGAGTAAATAAAAAAAACACGTGAAAATGATACAACATTTATTAAGTAAAGTCCCCCCTCCGGTTAATCAATTTTGATGAAATTTTTACAGTCATATCACGGGCATATAAATAGATCAAATACTCAGTTTAATCAAAATCGTTAGAGCCGTTTTTGAGAAAATCGAAAAAAACTTAAAAAGTTATTAAATAAAGTACCCCCTCCCTTTGAGCAATTTTGATGAAATTTTTGCTGTCACATCGCGGGCATATACATACACTAAATACCCATTTTCAGGTTCCCACGGTTTATAGTTTTTGAGCTAGTCTGTTCACACACACACACACACACACACACACACACACACACACAGACACACACACACACACACACACACACACACACACAGACACACACACACACACAGACCATTTCGAGGGACTTGGTCATTTGGACTCAGGGGGTCCCAAAACGTGTATTTCCGTTGAAAACCGGAAGTCGAAATTTTTCACGATCGCAATACTTCCACTTACTATATATTTCATATATAGGTAAGTGAAAGTAAAAATAAAGCATAGTTAAATAAGTGAGCATAGACTTTCCAAATAATTTAGAAATTTTAAAAATATAACTATTGCTGAATACAAAAAAATATAAAAAATGGAAAAAATCGAAATTGGATTAATATAAAATACTCAGCATAAGAACAAAATACAACAAAGTAATATCAAACCAATATTTTATTTTTTATGTTTATTCACTTGAATGAGCTTACTAGTGAATCGGGCTATGTTTTATTTTATATTTGTTTTTTTATCACCAATATATATTGATAATAAAAAAAAATTTAATACTGATTTTACGATTTACAGAAGTAAACTACGAGACAAAACATACTGTATAATTAATAAAGTTATAGAGTGTAGTTATAGTATAAAAATATAGTATTAATAATTATATTAATTGAAATATTTAATATTATATTAAAATATTTCAACTTCTTTCCAATATCACCAATGCAGGCCACCAAGTCATGAAACTTAAAAATAAGTTTTCATTATTCTTTAATCTATTGCCGATTAGACAACTATCTAACTCAATATTTCATCGAAGGACTAGCAACTAACGAATTCTTCTGATAGGATCAACCACTTTAATTTATGCCTGCCTATTAATAATTTAGAGCTCTAATCTGCAATTTATCCGCTTAAAGATTAGGAATAGATTAATTTAAGTTGAATAAATTGAAGATATACTGGCGGTATTTTGCATAGCTTATTTTGTATTCCATATTAATAGCTTGACAGCTGAAATAAGCGTAAGACTCAAATCAGTTCTTGAAATCGAAGCATGAAATAGTTGACGGTACTTTTGATATAGGAGCAAGATGAATTGACCGCGTACTTATCATAGCATCTGTTTGAGAAATCAATGCGGAGAACCATGAGATTTATTGGAATATATAACATTTTTTTACTCTTGGAAAATGGAGTTATCCTATGCGTTGCATGCTATAAATCGAGATATCGGTGCGATTCCGATGTAGGAGCAGCTTGATCAGCAGCAAAATAACGGTCATAAACATATTATTGGATTATGGTTTGATTGGTAGTTCAAAGGTATTACAGTTAAGTCGATTTTTTATTAAAGACACTTCATACACAGTAAATACGCCGAAATCTGATGGGCGGATTAACACTATCGCTCCGCTCCCGCTTCGCTCCCGGTCCGCTCTCGCTCTACCCCATTCACACTATCGCTCCTCTCCCGTTCCGCTCCTGGTCCGGTCTCATTGGCAAAATATTCTAAAGAGGAATATAAAGAGGGTGATCACAATATTGGTACAGGTCCGGTCTCGCTACGCTTCCCGCTCCACTCTCGCTCTACCCCATTCACACTATCGCTCCGCTCTGCTCCATTCACACTATTAAGTCTTATCATATACACATAATTTTATACCGCTCAGGATTGACACCATTAATAATCGAAGCCGTCTGTATTTGGATTTTAATTAATAATTAACTTTCAGTTATTAAAGTATTTATTTATCAATTTTATGGCCAAAAAAAGTTCAACTTTTCGTATGTAGAAATAGCTGTTAAGTGTACTTTTCTTGATGAAAAATATAATATTATCAAAACATATAATAAGATGAATATATTGCAACACTCTGCTAATTATTAATAATAATTATAAATTAATTTAATTAATGGTGAAGAAATAATTTAATTTTTTTTTCCAAATGTATTCGAATACGCTTGAAACGATTAAAAAAAAATTACCAAAAAGAAAATAAAACACGAAATCTCGTGAAGCGGTTTTTCCACGAGAAAAATTCATGTTATGTTTGAGATATATTTTGCAATGAATTAATGTACTCGTAAAAAACGGTCACCAATTTATTTATTGACTACATACTCATTGCTATTATAAAATAACTTTCAATTTGAAACGAATAAAAATGCAGTATATAATGAAAAATGTCAGATCATTAACAAAAAAATATATTAAAGCAAAAAATAATTAAAATATGAATCATTAAAAGAAGAGAACACAATTGGTAAATTGCAGCATCTAACGATTTCAAGCGTATTCTTATACATTCGGAAAAAGATTTAAATTATTTCTTCACCATTAATTAAATTAATTTATAATTATTATTAATAATTATCATAGTGTTGCAATATATTCTTCTTATTATATGTTTTTAAAAATATTATCTTCTTCATCAAGAAAAGTACTCTTAACAGCTATTTCTACAAACGAAAAGTTAAACTTTTTTTTGGCCGTAACATTGATGAATAAATAAATACTTTAATAACTGAAAGTTAATCATTAATTAAAATCCAAACACAGAAGACTTCGATTATTAATGGCTTCAATAGCTTCAACCATTCAAAAGTGAACGGTGTAAAATTATATAATGTGAATATGATAAGACATTAGGAGAGCGGAGCGATAGTGTGAATGGGATAGAGCAAGAGCGGAGCGGGAGCGAAACCGATAGTGTGAATAGGTCCTAAATGTTTTCTATACAATTTTTGCCGGATCGCATACCTGTAAAAAACATCTACATATAGGATTAAGTATGTATACTTTGTATTTTTATCTGTATCAGTCACATTTAGAAGAGTTTGAAAAAAAGTGGATAAAGTGGTTTTATTCTTTGGTTTCAATTTAAAATGCGGTATCCATGTCATCCTTCCCTCTATATAAGTCCCTAATGTGTAATGAATAATTTTTTATTTATTTATTATAATTTAGACTAATTTTGAATAGCTCAAACTTTTTATTTATGCAAACTATTTCATATTCAGATTCTCCTCAAAAATATAGAAGTTGAGTTGTGTGTGATACTGACCACATTACCTCATTGTAAAACCTTTAGTCACAAATTAGCATAGTTATGACCAATCGGAGACAGGGGTGAATATATTAAATTAGTCGTGGCCCTAAAATTATTTGTTATTAAGGTTTTTTTTTTCTATTTTACTATGAAAGAAATAATTTTCTATAGCTTTATATTAATTAATCTTACTTATTTTTTTCATTTTATTAATACCTAGTTGTTCAATCAGTCAATTGAACATAAAAATAATATTCTGTCTGATTACTATACAAAGAAATCACGGACCTTATTACAAAATGATAAACGAGAAAATTTTTATGAAGAATATAAATTTATTTAGTTACAATGGCTTATTACTGACGTACGCAGTATAATTTATTATTTTTCTAATCAAAAATTTTATTATTTATATTCGTTACTTACTTAAAGAGTAGTAACGATTTAAATTTCGAAGTCTGTAAACTTAGAGGAAGGGATATATTATATCCATTAATTCAATATATAAATATTTTCCGGAAAATTAGAATAAAGCGGAAAAACGCAGAAAAAGGAAATAGATTTTATCATTAAATGCAGCTTATCTTTATTAGATGACGGCCTTGTCAAATTAAGATATTGATGCGTTGGTTTCAATCAAATTTTTGCTTAAAGTATTCAGCACAACCTAATTATTATCACGATTTCCTATAAATTACGAAAGGCGTTTGCGTTAAATGATATTCTTTATTAACTTTGTAGGACACGATAATTTCCACCTTTAGCAACTGACGGCTTAATCATGTTGGCTTAGTTAGCGCTTTAATATAATTTAGCCTAAGTCCCGCCCGTGCTGTCCTTAATCGGATTTAGCTACCTCGTAAGTCCGCCTCTGTAAGTTAAAGCAACTTAGTAGAGATAGAGGTCCGTAGTACCGGAGGTCTTAATGAAATTAGCAACGCGACTTTGGGCTTCAAAGGTTGCATTCTACTCTATTAGATATAATTAATTTTTATTTCTTTTTTCTATTTTATTTTATTTTATTATATAAAAACTAAAGGTTCAAATTAAATTGTTAGTTAATTTCTGTCATAATTATTTCTACGCAATTAAATCAGTAATAACACTTTAATATTTGAATTGTATTTAAGTATTTAATAATGTTTTTGTATTTAACATTCTGATATATCTTAATAGCCTAAGATGGAACGCTGGTAAAGATAATACATTGACATACAAGAAAAAAGGATGAATATTAAGAATATTTTTTTTGGAATGACAGATGAAAATAAATAAACAAAAGATACGTTAAAAAGATGTACAGAAAACTCGAATGTCAGCTAAAAAGAAATCTTATAATTAACAGATTTAAAAATTTAATTTAAAACTAATACATATACAGGATGAATTAAAAAGTTAACAGTAAGTGAAAAACACATATAAGACAAAACTGCAATTACTCAATCCATATACCTACAAACTAAAAAAAAAAAAAAAAAAATCTGGTGCGTGCGCGCAACACACAACTTTCACTTACCAACTTACTTAGATTAGAAATTGACGTGTTTTGCTAAATATCATTTCCCAAAGTCACACATTTTTCTACATTCATATCTTATTTTTGTTAATCGTTAAAGCCGTTTTTGAGAGTAAATAAAAAAAAAACCCGTGAAAATGATACAAAATTTATTAAGTAAAGTCCCCCCTCCCGTAGATCAATTTTGATGAAATTTTTACAGTCACATCTCGGGCATATATATACATCAAATACCAAGTTTGATCAAAATCGTTAAAACCGTTTTTGAGTAAATAAAAAAAACACGTGAAAATGATACAAAATTTATTAAGTAAAGTCCCCCCTCCGGTTAATCAATTTTGATGAAATTTTTACAGTCATATCTCGGGCATATAAATACATTAAATACCAAGTTTGATCAAAATCGTTAAAACCGTTTTTGAGTAAATAAAAAAAAAACGTGAAAATGATACGAAATTTATTAAGTAAAGTCCCCCCTCCGGTAGATCAATTGTGATGAAATGTTGGTTATCACATCTTTGGCATATAAATACATCAAATACCAAGTTTGATCAAAATCGTTAAAACCGTTTTTGAGTAAATAAAAAAAACATGTGAAAATGATACAAAATTTATTAAGTAAAGTCCCCCCTCCGGTTGATCAATTTTGATGAAATTTTTACAGTCATATTTCAGGCATTTAAATAAATCAAATACTCAGTTTAATCAAAATCGTTAGAGCCGTTTTTGAGAAAATCGAAAAAAACGTAAAAAGTTATTCAATAAAGTACCCCCTCCCTTTGAGCAAATTTGATGAAATTTTTGCTGTCACATCGCGGGCTTATACATACTCTAAATACCCAATTTCAGGTTCGCACGGTTTATAGTTTTTGAGCTAGTCTGTTCACACACACACACACAGACACACACACACACACACACACACACAGACCATTTCGCGGGACTTGGTTATTTTGACTCAGGGGACCCCAAAACGTGTATTTCCGTTGAAAACCGGAAGTCGAAAATTTTCACGATCGCAATACTTCCACTTACTATATATTTCATATATAGGTAAGTGAAAGTAAAAATGAATTTTCAGTTTGCTCAAGTATAGGCCAGGACGGAAAAACTGTTTATGCTCAAATGAAATAAAAAAATAAGGTCCAGAAATTTATTTTGTTGATTTTAAGAATCAATTATGTGAGCAAAATAACCACATGAAATATATAATCTGAACTTATAAAAATGTTGATAGTATTAAACAACAAAAAATAATTTTTTATACGCATCCCACAAGACTTTAAAATTATGTTAAAAAAACTCTAATGAAATAAAATGCTAACAGCATTATATTCAATAAACAGTATTTTATTCAGAAAAAAAATTCTTTTCTCTATTAATGACAAAGTGTAAAGATAATTGATTGATCTAATTATTTTTATATTCTAGAAAACAAGAAATCACTATCTTAACCAATTTGACAAGGATAAAAAATAAAATAAAAATGGAGAAGTTAATTAAGTTACGAGAGAGTAAGATATCAGACCCCGGTGTCAGGACCGGAAGCAGATTTTACTCCCACCTCCAAGCATCAAAGCGACATAATGAATATTCAAAACCTATGAATGAATTATTTTCTGGCTTGAAGGTTATTCTTCACGTTATGCAAAACGAATAAACGTTTTGATTCTAAAGATTAAATTGAAGGCGGCATATCACATTTTTTTGCGCTTTTGTACTTACAATAGATCAGTTAACAAAAAACGAAAATATCTGATATTATTTTTTATAACAAAATTCGGAGTCTAAAACACGAGAAGATTAAACAAAAGTCTTAGTAGATTTGCTGTATTAATGTAGGGAATTTATGTGTAAAGAGTGGCCCCAGGCCTCCATCCTTCTACCAAAGCTGAGTCCAAAGTAATGAACCGTGTTAGTCTACTAAATGGCAACATTGCTTATGTAAATTGAAGCCCAGGTGTCTCAAGAAGTTTGAAGGGGATGTACTTTGATTTTACTCTTAAACTAGTCCTATAATATTTCGGTTTTACTTAATTATGTTCAAATTTTTATTGGTCCTAAAATTTCCTTTGATCTATTCCTATCATATCTATATCATATATCTATTCCATATATCAACTTAGGTTGGGCTTATATCTACGTAAGTTAATGCAAATGCTCTAGAGGGCAACATTTATTTTCTTTAATAATTCAATAGACAAAAATTTTCAGTCTCAATCTGACTTGTTCATATCTTATGTGATTTATGCAGCCACCATACTGATATGATAGTTTTCATCTTTTTTTTTTTTTTTTCACTTATATTTACCATTCTCTGGTATATTCAAATTAGATAATAGATCATGAAGGGCCAAATATCAAGTGAACTTCAGTTTGAACATTGAGCCTTGGGTTTTTTTTTTTTCATTGGGTTGGGTTATTTAAGTTGACTAAATCAAAAAATAGCAATTACAATTAAAAAAATAATGAAAGCTGTTATATTAGTATTATTGGTGGATAAATGAGATAAATTCTTTTTTGGAACGTTTGCTTCATCCTACGTCGATGAACTAAAATCAGGATAAAAACAAAAATAAAAAAAATAAAAAAATAAGTGAGGTTATCAAGTCAATCACTGTGTCACCAGGATAGGCTGCTATTAATGTGTTAGGGTAAGTTGGCGATTGGTATATGATATATAAGGTCTTGTGGTATGGGTACATGATGTATAACATATGTGCAAGAACTGATCCCTGCAGTATTCCGCCCCCTAATAGACATAGAGGAGAGGTTTTTAAACCTCTGAAAAAAAAACTTGCTTAGGGCTTTGGAACGAACGATCAGAAACCTTTCTACACGTAAAAGGTTCTTCTTAACCGTTCTCCCATGAAACTTACTAAAGCTTTCTTTCATGTGATTTTACTTTCAGTTGGTTACAAACAATTTTCTGACTAATTGTTGTTTAATAAATAAATAAGAAACCACGGGTAAAATATCTGCTTGTTATTAAACTATCTGAGGTTTAGGGTAACATTCAATTTAAATAAGTTTTCAGAGACTTATAAACAAATGATGAAATCTTTTCATATTTTTTTCCCCGTAATTAGAGAAAGAAAGAAATCAATAAGAAAATACTAATTATTATCAAGATAATTTTTTTATTGCAGACCACTGTAATTCCAACCATAAGAACTATAGTTACAAGCTGTACAATTAATGAGACTGAAGCCACTTAATAAAATCCTAAAGAGAGGCAAAGAGAATCCAAGTGGTTCCCATATAGTAAGAAAGATGGAAGGACATGCTCTGCAATCTGAAACGATAATTTTTTTTAAATTGGTACAGCCGGTACCAGCTGAATGACTTTGGTAAAAAGTGGGTACCGTTCCCTTCTCAGAAGACGTTCATTATAGCTAGCTAGCTCTGTTTTTAGTAAGTTGCTTCCTTATAGGGCGCACGCTTATACATTACTCCAGCTCCTGGGTATGCTGTTGCAGCGATTAGTCCGAGGATGGCCTCTTCTGCAGCATGACATCTGTCTTTTGTACTTACCGTGTGTCTTTGTCAATGTCCTTTGGATATCGATGGCGAATTAGTGTCGGAAAACGTCCCTTGGACAGCATATTTTTTTCTTTAATTGATATTCTTTTTATATGCGTAATAAATAATAAAACGAGTAATTGTGATCTGAAAAACAGATGTCGTTCGAAATAATACATAGTATAAGATAAAAACGGAGGTTACTAAAGCATTATGCCCGTTTCACATCAAAATAATACTTTTTCACATATATAAAAGTGTCTGAATGTATTTTTAAAAATAAAAATGGAATGCAAAATAATATGTAAAATGAAAAATATAAATAATCACTGTTTGTTTTTGTTTTTGATTTCAAATAACATCTGTTATTTTATTAATATTATTTTTTTTAGGAATTCCTAAAATTGTAACTTCAGGAATAGAAAAATGCTGTTTTAATGCAAGATATAAGAACCAAATTTTACACCTAAAAGCTGTTGTTAAAGTTCCCTATAGACGAGAGTTAAAAAACATGTAACATTGAATCATAATCTTTTTATAAATTACTATCATCGATTATTTTTTTAACGCTGTTGACAATAGGCAATGTATCTCCTAATTATTCTTGGCACAAGAGTCCTGCAAGTACTTGGTAATCTCTTGCTTTAAAATAGAATCGGCCTGACTAGGTAAATAAGAAATATTAAAAAAAATCAGCGTGAAAAAAAGCAATATGGAGCATAATGTATTTTGGCTCTTTAGGTCGTATAAAATCACTAAATATTTAGCAGTTTTGGGGATAACTTATCAATACGTTTCTATGAATTTTTTTTCTTTTATTTGAGGCGACAGATTGCATTTAAATATTTACTAGGTTCTTTTTCTTCACTTTGTGAGGAAGAGTGCTGTAATTTATAGGATTTTTTAATGAAGGAGCCCTTCCGTGTGTGTAGTTGTTTATTATTTTTTTCCCAACGTTTCGAGCTATTGGCTCATCCTCTGGCGTTACCTACACTTATCCTTAGTTACTTCATTTTCACATTAGCCATTTGTCATCTTCTATATTTTTTTAAACAGTATATGAATACTTTTGTCTAATTACATTTTATGACCTATTTCACGTTTTATAGTCTTTTGATTTCACTGTCACATTTTAACTATTGCTTATATGTGGACTTTTGTAATAATGTATATAATGTAATAATAAACAACTACAAACACGGAAGAGCACCTTCATTAAAAAATCCTATTAAATATTTACAAATTGATCCTCAGTTGGCCTTACTTGTTTTATGTAAGTCCGACGTTTCGGGTTTCAATTTATTTTCATGGTAAGTTGTCCATAACTAAATTGACAAAATGCCTTAGTCAAATATAATTTATAAAATTTAATAAAAAAAACATCCTATCCTCTAAATCCTTACTTTTTATTAAAAGTAATTATACATTCTGCCACAATTAAGGACTCATTCACTCACTAAATAAATACAAAGAATCATAAGTTAAAACAAAATAAAAACATAGGGAAATGAAAAAAAAAAATAATTATGGGCTTACATTCATAAACATTTACAATATACACATTTAGTCTGGAAAATTCCGACTCGTGATTTGTTGCCCACCTTTGGAAGGCAAAGCAGGACTCTAGGAGATCACAGTGCTTATCTCCTAGTCGATTAAAATAGAAAGAAAGCCAAATTGGAAACAATTTCTGAATAAACAGAGATACAAGAAATAACAGGCCAGGCTGAATATAATAATTCAAATAAAGCCGAACAGCAAAGAGCCAAAGCGTAATAAAATAAAATAAGTTATGATGATAATTAGGCTATATCAATATCTGTTAATTATAATCGGCTTCGAAGACAGTAAACATGCCAAATTTGAGGTAATCTTTTAAATGGACGACAGTTTTTTAAAGACGTAAAAGGCACAGATATAGATAAAGGAGTTGTATTTGTTTCTATTTGCATAACAAGGAATGCCCGCATATCGTAAAGAGTCGATCTCCCAGCGAGAAGGACTTCCCACAGTTAGACTTCGGAGATGCACGTGATAAAATAGGCTACTTGGTACACACAGAGGTCTAGCCGTATATTTATTAGTTTCTCTATGATCAAATTCAAATCGGTACCCGTGTGCACGATTTACCAGCAATCGTGAAACTAGGGATTTGATCATGCGATATCAGTGACCCACCTTCCGAACGAGAACATAAAATCTGTAAAATTACGTTTAGTAGAAACAATCGGTTACCTACGTATAGATTAGGAATTCAGTTTAAGAGTTTTCATAAAGATAAATAATAATTTAGTAAGGGGAAATGTGAAATATTAAAGTACTTAGTCTGACGAAAAGACTCGTTTTTGGTTGCTATTGAATTTTTAATTTATGATATATATGGTACATTCTAATAATAACAATGAATTATGAACTTGCATAAAACCAGTTAATAATTTTAATTTTCACTTATCAATTGGTTTTTTCCTGCTCTTTAGTTAGATATTAGGAGCATGCATATTACAGCTTTTTTTTTTGGAATTATCATAAAGCGATTAAAAATATAAAATTTCCGATACTTTAAATTTTTAATATCGGAAGATTGGAAAAAAAAATAGAAGTTTTTTCCCGGTACTTTTCCCTAGTTTCTGTTAGACTTAAACCAAATGTCCCATATATAGTAAGAACTCAGAAGAAAATGTTTATCATTCAAGTTTTTCGTTTAAAAAATAACACTTTGATTAAAAAAACAAACAATTCGTAGATTCAACGAGTAAATGCCCCAAGCTATTATACAAAAAAAAAAAAAGAACTACTAATCAAAATATCAGAAAAACCACTATTAAGCGAAGCTAGAGGGAGATAAACCTGTAAGAGTACCTTATGTACTTTTACCATAATCAAACAAGAAAAAGTACTGCGGTGCAAGTAAGAATTCAACAAACAATTATAAATAGGTACTAAAGATACTACTTAACTAGACGTCTTAGACATCCCTTTACCAATCTATTCATCCCGAATCTATTCTCGGAGGACTTGAAATATCATCCGGATGTAATATGACTAGAAGAAAATAAAGAAGAAAAAAAATAGCATCTAATACCACAACCCATGGATGTAGCTAAAACAGGAAAAAAACAAAATATAGGTTGATAATAAGATTAAGGAAATTTGATTTCCCATTATTATAGGATTTTGTAAGATTAGTCAAAGTTCGAAAAGTGGTAAAATCAGGAACGTAAAGTTTAATTAAAGGCTATTTGAATCAAGAACTAGAAGATTTTTTTTAATATGAAACTTTCTGATCAATTCCTAATTCTTAAATTATATATCATTAAAGCATAGTATCATCAATTTTTTTGAAAATACAAATTATGCACTTATCCTATACAAACAAAAAAGAGTCAATAATCACTTGTTTTTAATAGCATACTTAACTTTACATCCTGAAGTAAGACAAAATTATGCTAATCGAAGAAAACATTTTCTTTTTTTCTCTCTCTCCTAGAGATTTCACTTGATTCACCTGTTTTAAAATTGAATTTAATGCTGGATTATTAAAAATATATAATTTTATGAAAGTGCTTTTTTTTCTTTAATCGTTTTTGTGTCATCATTGATTAGTCCCTTTTTTAGTCGTAAATTACGATGTTCTAAACTAGTTATTAGGTAACCAAAATTTTGTCTATTAAGGGCGGAATAAAAAAAAAATTATAAGGTTGAATGATTAAAACATTAAAATTGATTGATGTATCAGTCTGAAACCTACGGCTTAGGTTCGGTCGGTCTCATTATTAATAGTCGGACATACAGATTATTTGAAAAGGTTACAGAGGAAAATAAATATATAATTATTTATGGGAAAATGAATGATAAAAAAATTCGTAAAGACCAATATGTAATTTACACATACATTCATCATAATTTTTCTCACATATAAATATTTATGTATAAATACCTAACACTGGATAGTTAGATACATATGTTTAAAATTTATGAAGAAATAATATTTTGAGAATGCGTCCTGAATTGTTTATATCACTGGAAAATTTAAATAACAATTAATTTGTAAAAAAAAAAAAATAAAATAAAAACGTTCGTCGTGAATATGCGCAAGATTATTGTGATACAAACACTTTGATGAACCCCGATAAACCGCTCTGAAAAAATAAATAAATAAGGTTTGTGATGAAAATAATAAATACGTCTTCTATCAATTGCCGATAGCCGCTATGTCGGTTAGAAAATAAGAAGGGGTAAAAATCCACATTGTTGTAAATCTAAGAGTCGGCAAAATCGTATGGTTAATATAAATATAGTAATGGTCGTAAAAACTTTTATTGATGACTTTATAAAATTATCCTGAAAAAATTAAGTAAATAAGAGCATTTATACATCTAAGCCAGTCTAATCAAATAACTAATACTGACAAAACGTTTGTTTTTAAAATTTTACCAAAAAAAAAAATACAGGAAAATACTTGAATATGTAAAAATAAAAAAAAAAGTTATTCTGGCCCTGACTACACTATTACACAATAAAATGGAGGGAGCAATTTACTTCATTGACGTCAATAGTTAATTCGCTTCCTGAAACGAATTCCGCCGAAGTCGGCTAGAGAATATAAAAATAAACAATGATTAATTCGATAATTATATATTATTAAAGTGAATTTATATTTATAATTATTTTGAAACACGTGAACTTAAGTCTTCCTGCATAAATGGAGAAGGAATAGTACTACTCTATTACTCTGATATTAAACTCGTCCTCTAAATCTGGAAGTAATTATATTAAAATTCTATAAATATGAATATTCAAAATATTAATTGCTTATGTTATTAGTTTAAAAGAATACATTATAATATTATTTTTGGCTAATTCAATTTTTTATTCTATTTATATTTGGTCGAACAAATCGCATCTGTCAGCAAGATGCCGGGCTATCATTAAGTGAGATATCCATAGAAGAAATAATGACGTTTCAGACTTGATGAGGAAAACCCAGCAGCATCCCATTCCTTGATTTAATTACCATCGTTGTTAAGGAGTGAAGGTCTCTCATCGTCTGTTTAGTCTTATCCTGGTGTTTGTCAGCCATGTTTCTATTAAACTGTTCGCATGTTCTTTAAAATTAGTAATAAATCTATCGTATAGGGTCTTTTATTCCCTTACAGTAACCCTGCCGGGATAACCATTTGAGGCAGAGTCTTTTAACAGTGACTACGATGTCATCATCCTTGTAAAGTTTTACGTTTTCCTTATTCGCCACAGTAATTTATTCTTATATTACCGTATATTTATCGAAGGACCTTCTTTCACCCAATTGACAGCGTCCTCTTACTCACTTGAGTCAAAGCTCAGGTTTCACAGCCACATAACAACACGTGTTTAATAAAATAGTTATATTAACTGTTCCTTTAGCGTCCCATGACTTTTAAAAAAGTAAAACATTGTTTTGTATACGAAATAATTTTGGATTATAATATTCCAATTGAGTCGCTGTTCAGTTTCAATTAAAACAGAAAAAAAACACTATAAAAGTTAAATAGGTATTAGAAAAACAAACTATGGAGCCAGAAATTTCATAACTACGAAAAGAAGGAATTTTTTTATTACATTTTATCGAATTTAAAACCCTTTTTAGTATCTGAATCAAAATTAAAAAAAGAAAAAAGTTCTAAACATATGTTGCACAAATATATTTTATAAACTAAAATAGAGAATGGAACAAAAACCAATATGTTAGTCGACAAAATTCTTTTATTCAACAAAAATAAAATTTAATTGCAATCTAATTCTTCAATAACATAGCCAAACATGCAAAAGCTTACCCTTACTAAAATATGAAAACATAAGTAATAAGCACCAATTCCTGATACACATATTTGACAAAGTAAAAAACTTCAACTAAAAATTGAATCCCAATTATTTAATAAATTTTCAAATATGTACGTAGTCCTGAAAATTTGCTCTAAAACTTATCTATTATATTATAAAAATATATTCAATATATTGTTGTTGTTCAAAATGAAATTCCTTCTACAACCTTGCAAATGTCAAAACGTTAATGACGCATAATAGTAGAATGATGATTCACATAGTTTGGTCTAATCATCTAATTATCTGCATCCTCCACGGAAATCATTTTTAACAAAAGAAACAACAAAAAATACTGAACATCACACCAATAAACTAAACTTCACCAAGAGCCAAAAACAAAAAATAATTCTCTCGTCTACTAAAGTTCTAAATATTAGAAACCTTAGAAAAAAGAAACCAACCTTTTTTTTTTTTTTATAATCAGCTTATAAATGATTTATGGACATCCCTTACCTACTTTATTTCCCAAAAAGGTATGGGTAATGATTTCGTGGCCGACGATATACTGACATTGCGCCAGACACACATACAACGATAACATAAACATCACAAGCTGACAAGTGAATGGCAAAAGGCCCAGTCTTTATGATGTTGGCTTCCAAGGGTCCCGTATCAGTTTTTATTTTATTTTTTTCGAAAGACCAACCTTTATTTTCATATTTTTTTGAGGATTCATTTTGTGTATATTTAGACTCTGTTTTGACTTTAGTATTCAAATATTATGAAAACAAGCGTGACAAATCCCTATATGGATTATTTCCGACCTCCTTTCGGTCTCTCTCTCTCTAAACTGCGAGTTGTGTTTTCGAAGTATGATTGGAAACCACTGATAGCGATCAGCAATTTGAATTTAAATTAGGCGATAGATAATAATGTGTGAGAACTAATAAACTTCATCTAAATAAAAGAATAATAAATAATTTGAATCATATTTTTGCACCAAGGGACTAAAAAAAAAAGGTGGTCTCGCTTTAATGAATAATAAATTATACTAACTGTAGGAAATTATTTAATAATTATATTTGCTGAGTTCAACCGATACTATCATCTGTTTTTACAATTACGAACATTCATCATTTATAAAAATGATTTATCGGTAATCATCTGTTATATTAATCGAACTATAGTTCGCCAATCATTATCCTACGAAACCTCTTTGTCTATTTTTAAGAAGTAAAAGAAAAACATAACATTTATTTAATAAGTTTCATTTTTTTTTTTTTTTTTACGAACAATAAATTATACTTATCAAGGCTAATTGTTTAATAATCTTATTTATAGAGTTATATTTATATTATAGAGTCCATCGAGTCCATTTTTTTTTTTTTTTACTATAATGAGTATCATATATTTGTTACAAATCTAGACACTAGTTTAAATGCAATGGATAACAAGTGTTACTAAATCTAATATTTTTTTTTTCAACTTTCTTGAATGATCCTGAATTGAAGGATTTATTTATTTATTTATTTAATTACATTTTAGGTGCCATATAGAACATCATAGGCTAGAGGCACCAAATTCTATTTAATTTATAAATACATAAGGACTATGGCAATTGGTAATTTCATAGAGATTTGTAAATATTGATTTCTTTTAGAAATTTAAATAAGTTCTTTGAACATTCTGGTTTTAGTGCTTCAGCATATCCTTGATGTGATGCGTATTTCTCGCTGCTTCCAGTCCTGGGCAGCCTTCTAAGATGTGTTCCACAGTTAAATTTAAATTGCATCTTGGACATGTTGGTGGAGGTTTATCTTCTAAGAGATGCCCGTGGGTTAGCCTGCCTGCTGGCTAGGCTGCCGTAAATTTCTGGGAGAGGGTGGCTATCTCTAAACAGCTTCTTCATTTTATTATTAGCCGGAACCGAAGTGCAAAACTGGCCCCAGGCTTCTTTGTATTGATTGAAGATATCTGTTTGGAAGTCATATAGCGCAATTTTAACGTTGGGAACTGGTAATAAGTTGCTGGCTTCCTTCGCAGCTGTGACAGCCATTTCATTTCCTTTTATTCCGACAAGACTGGGGACCCAAAGAAATTTTGTACTTTTGTTTGTTCCTGAAATTGTATGTATTGTGGGGGTTATTATGGGGTTATCCTGGAACTGAAAATTTTGTGTGGATTTTAGAGCTGAATAAAAATCGCCGATGATTAGAAAATTGTTGCTGTTGAAGTCATTACTTGTAATTAAGACTAGGGATAGGTGTATGGGAAATAGTTCGGATGAGAATACAGAAAAGGTGGATGGAAGACTGTATCGGATTGTCTCCGTAGGAAGGAGTACGGAACAACCAACATTGCCCAATTGTTTTGACTCGTCTGTACATATAGGGAAGAAATAGTTATATTTGGTCAAAATATTTAGAAAACTCTGTTTATGCTCTTCAGGGGGGGTAGGAGTATGAATTGAAGGATGATCCTAAAGTAAGGAAGAAAAAGTTAAATTTCTAAGTGCATTGTTCTCAACTTTATTTTAATAACAATATTGTTAATTTTATTAATTATCTATTTATTAAATTACTGTCTTTTGATGGTAAATATTTTTTTTCTTCTTTTCTTTGGAATCAAATGCTTATCCTATTATCATTATACTTCTTTCTTAATTTATCAGGCTGTTTAAGTAACGAGTAATATAAGAGATGTAATTTTATCAGAGAAAAATTAAATGTTCCCACGTGATTACGAACAGGTGTCATAAATTATGCCAAATGATTATTAAAGTTTATGCTGAGGAGATTGCGAAAACTAAAAAGAAATATTAAAAAAAAAAAAAGGCGGATGTCGTCAGAACTTTGCCAATGAATGATGAAGAAATGTTAAGATCATGAGAATATCCGTCTAGCATATTCATTATGCAATTGAAGCAAGATAAATAACAACTCCAAAAATATATATGACGGACACAACAAAAAACGTTGCATGTAACGCCCATTTATCTAGATTTAGATGCCTATGAAAGTACTCATTTCCTTTTCAGTCCAAGTTATCTCTCAGTTGTCTTAAGACCTCATATTTTTGAAATGAAAGAGAAAAAAATCAAATTTGGTCAATTTCCTCCTAGGTAAAGAAGATGAATACGTAAATAACAAAATATAAATAAAAATAAAAAATGTTCTTTAAAGTAATTCGGGGTATGTACAACTTTCGATACCTAGAAAAACGAATTAGGTTGAAGTTTTTTTTTTCCATATTTGATTGTTATTCAAGCTTTTTATATTTTTGTCCTCTGTTGTTTGTATGTTGATATTTAAGCAAAGTTCCTAATTATTTATGGAGATGACCAAACTTCTTACTAAAAGATATATTTTTAAATTATATAGATAGTTAGTAATAACTAGCTGTCCCGTGCGAAGCATTCGCAATCCAACGTACTTAAATCCCACTCAATTAAATTATAGGCCCACTCAATATATTTAGTATCGTATAGGGCGTATTTAGCCACGCACATAGGTGAGGGTTGAAGTAACGAATATATGTGTATAATTTATAGATTGAACCATATGGTTGAAAGTTGAAAAGTTATTCTTAATTTCCAAGTAATAATTTTTTCTTCATTTTCATCACCTTAAACTCATTCAAGCGTATTCTAGAGATAAAGAATCAAACATCGGATTGCGATCAGTTCCTTTATCGCAATTTAGTGGTTTCCACAACCTGAAAAATTCCATCTGAATCCAACGTAGCCATAACAGTGCGGAAAAGCACTTTGAAACCAACGATACTTCAACTGGAAAATCTTTTGCTTCCATAGCTAAATAAACAGCCACACCAAAAAAGACCAAGGTATGGTATTCTCCGCAATCGAAAAAACTTCGATTTTGAAGTATATCGTTGCTGTCGGAGAACTTATTGGCCCAGGTAAGATCACCTTTTCATCAAATATTTCGAACAACCGAATCGCCTTATTCCTTTCTCAAAAACAACACGTAACAGACTTTATTGAAAAGCACAAGAGCATTACTATATATGGCAGATTCATTCCAGCCCGTCCATTAATAACACAGTCGAAAAGAGTTATAATTTCAAATGTACCCCCATACCTAACCAACGAACTAATAGAGGTTAAGTTTCAAGGAATTGGTACAAAACTCAATTCCACTGTGAACTACCTCCGTGTAGGTATCAAAGTACCCGGGTATGAGCATATCCTCAGCTCAAGGAGGCATGCATTCACCCAACCAGACACCCTAACTACCCTACCCACTAGTATCATAGTTGAATTTGAAGGCGACTCTTACAGACTATTCGTGGATAAGGAATAATAGAATATTAAATGCTACTCTTGCCACGAGGTGGGACACATAAGTGCGAATTGTCCAGTCTATTCTGTCGAATTGAGACCAAACAAAGCAGTAACAGTATAGTTCAAATCCAAGAAGAAAAAAACGTAACAGAAGCTAACAATATATCATCTTATAGTAAGAATATTTTAAATCTTAAGGTAATCCAGTCAAAATTACCTATAAATCATTCAACAGAACCTGCCACGAATTCCCCTTGGATCACTAACAATTCATATGAAGTTACAAACAACTATACAACAACCAATAACATCAAATCCGATAAAACTTCACTAAAGAATACAGAAATCAGACAGTCAGATTTATCTTCGACTTCTACTTCTTCAACACTGACCTAACTAAACACGAAAAACCTAAAACACAACGAACAACACTCCTTTAAAGTCTAAAATGCTAGCAATAGAAGCCATTCAGAAAACAGTCGAAGAATATAGAATCGAAACTACAATACATAGTGACAACCTCACAAATTTTATCAATGACTCATATGGTCACAGAAATATAAACAATCTTGCATGTTCATATTTCAAAAACACAGAAATATGCAAGCAAAAGCAAAGCAAAGCAAAGAAAAGCAATGCAGAAAATTCATAAAGCAGTAAGCAAACCCTTCAGCCAAAAATTGATTATCAAGAATAATCAATCAACTCCAGCACTAAAAATCAAGACCGTACAGCATAACCTTCTAATAATTTCCAACTATTTTATATCTCACAGCATGATAGTGCAATGGAATATTAACAGCTTCTTTACCCACAAACCATATTTAGAACTACTACTAAAAGAAACCCAACCCTCTGTTTTATGCTTATAAGAAACGAACTTCAACTCTAAGAACATAGGCAAAATTACAGGTCATCATTCATTTATTAAAAACAGACAAACCGAATTCTCATCTGGCGGCGTAGCAATATTTGTAAAAAATGAATTCTTCTCCCGTCAAATTCACATAAATTCTAAATTTGTAGTAGTCGCAGGAATTGTGTCCTTAGACATCTGGCCTAAAGAAATCTGCATCTGCAGTGTTTACCTACCACATCAATATGTATTCACTTACGATGAAATTTATGAACTCAGCTCACAACTCCCATCTCTGATCTTAGTATTAGGGGACTGGAACAGCCATAGCCCGCAGTGGGGATCCAATAAACTTGACAAACGAGGCAAAATTCTTGAAAAGATTTTAGGTGAACCAAACATAGTTCTTTTAAACTCCAATAAACCCACACATTTCAGTTCTGCTACCGGTAAATTCACTAATATAGATTTATCTTTCTGTAGTCCTGATGTAGCAGCCTGCTTGAAGTGGGACACTCCCTTGTTCCCTGGTGGAATAGTGAATGTAAGGATACCGTAAAAACAGAAAAAAAGTCATTCTATAAATTTCGGAGAAATAAAACTAATGAAAACTTAATCGATAGCTCAAAAAGAGCTATTTGCCGAAGAATTTTAAAAAAATCTAAAAGAGCTAGTTGGGAACCTTACCTTAACAGCTTTAAAGAATCGACGTCAATTAAAGATACCTGGGAGAAAATTAGGAAAATTCGAGGAATTTACAAACACAATAAAAGAACTTCTTAAAAAATAAACGAGAATGAAGTAATAAACGATAGCAAAGAAATAAGTGATATACTAAGCAAAAATTTTTCCCTACAATCGTCGAGCTCCAACTATGTAACACCGCCGAAACCAGCCAAAACTGAATACTCGATGGATCCGATATTTCAGTACTCAGATATTTGAAAGAGAATTAGATGACTGTCTCAAAAATATGAAAAACACTTCCGCAGGACCCGACGATATACCCTCGATATTTCTTAAGAAATTGCCAGAAACTGGCAAAAAATGTCTTCTCTCCTTACACAACCTGATCTCGACTCAAAATGTTTTCCCTACTCAATGGCTAAAATCTATTGTGATCCCAGTGATAAAACAAAATAAAAAATAAACAAGACCCTCAAAGCTACAGGCCTATATCGTTGACATGCACATTGTGCAAGCTCTTGGAAACGATAATCAACAAAAGGCTCCTATGGTACCTGGAGTATAAAACTTTCTTCTACAAAAACCAAGCAGGTTTCAGACGCACTTAGTCTACAACTGACCACCTCACTGACATCAGTAACGAAATACCAACAGCATTCTCAGATAAAATGAGTTTAATAGCTGTCAGTCTTGACATTCTGAAAGGGTACGATATGATATACCTACCAAGAATCATTGAAAGCCTACACCAAAGTGGTGTAAGGGGAAATATGCTCAATTTCATTAACAATTTTCTAAAGAATAGGGTTATGCAGGTAAGGGTAAATGAAGTCTACTCCGACGAGGTTGAACTCCAAAATAAAGTTTCGCAAGGCTCAGACATAAGTGTAACATTGTTCCTCATTTCTATAAACGACTTAGCCAATCGCATTAACTTACCCATAAAAGGATTTCTTTATGCCGACGATTTATTACTTTGTTGCAAAGGGAAAGATCTAAACCTCACAAGGCAAATAATGCAGGAAACAATATCCCAAATAGAACAATGGGGGAGACAGACAGGATTCAAATGTTCTGCAGAAAAATCACAAGCAATTATTTTTTCCAGGAAAAAGGAATTGCAGAGGATTAGACAAATTTCCTTAAACAACCTCGATATCGAATATAGCAACGAAATAAAAATTGTAGGCATTATTTTAGATCGAAAACTAAAATGGAAAAAGCATATAGAAAAATTGAAAGAGGAGTGCAATAGAAGACTGAACCTTCTAAAAATCCTCTCCCACCAAGGCTGTGGTGCCAATAGGAAAATAATGCTTACAACGTACAGAACACTAGTACGATCAAAACTAGACTATGGCTGCATTGTGTATTCCTCAGCATGTACCAGCCTTCTAAGCAAATTGAACTCCGTTCAGAATTTGGCACTGAGGCTTTCTACCGGAGGCTTTTTCTATATCAGCCTTACTACGGTCAAATCACTTCCCTGCACTGACTGCTGACCAAGAAAAAGTACTTCCTAGCACGGAAAAAAGTACTGCACACAAGATCCTTCACGGATCGTAGTTCTACAGGATACAGATTAGTTAAATGAATTGGTTTGAAGTTTGGAAGAGTACTCCGATTAAAAATTTATTTTAATTTCATTCTGACTTATCAAAATTAATAAAAGTGAAGTTTGATTTGTATAAAAAAGAAGAGAAAAGAATATAAATACAAAAAAGAGCATTAGTAGTGGCTTGAACCTAGGCAATGATTTATTATTTCATTTATTGATTATTAAAAAAGATATTTTTAGATTTAAGGTAAAATTTGTAGTTTGCGAATTTCTTTGCGATAAGCCAGCTTTCAGGGATTTGCTTGAATATACCAACCGGTGATGATCAGAACTCGCAGAAATTAATAACCATACGATGTAGCTAGTTATTAGGGCATGAACTGATAGGAAGCGAAATCGTCATACAGCGCATACCAAACATTCGGGATAAGGCAAGTTTATCTCTAACACACCATTTATATTCTGCCTGCCGGGATCGTATGATCGTTTGAATTGCAATTGGACCACCCAAATACCAAAGCTCCACATGTATAAATATAAACTGCAGATCAAAATTACAAACTGATCGAAATCAGATCAATGAAATAACAAAAGTGGGTATACTTTTAAGCACGGACCATTTAAAAGACATCTATAATCTCCCAATAAAAAACCTATCATTGAGCAATTGCATGATGTCGAATATTTTTTTCGTTCATCATGTTAAAAAATTGTATTCGGTGACTTTAAATACGACATTATGATTTCGATCTCTTAATTTAAATTATCTTTCTCCTCAATAATGACATACAGTTACTAACAAAAGTTTCTGGACACTTACGAACACGATATAATACTATGCAATTCTTACTTATTGTGATTTTACGAATAACTAATAATGACATTTAGTATATTAATCATGATAAATACGAATAAATAACACGTAGCACATTAAGTTCTGTGACATAATTCTATTTAATTTTTCGTAGTAACAAAAATAATAATATATAACGAATAAAGAAAAAACAACGAACAAACTTCCAGATTTTTCCTTGCCTATATAATTGTCTATTAAAAGTTTGAGTTGCAAGCAAATATCGGGAGGAAAGAAACTGAATCCGTAAAAATAAAATAATTACAACCTATAATGAAACTCAGAGGAGGCTCTCAGTGTAGGGGATGTTTGGTGGCAATAGGTGTTGGACAATGGGATTGTATTGAGGGAAATGAATTAATTATTGTATTGTGATATTCCCCCCCCAAAAAAAATTAATGCCATGTGCGGACCGCTTAGGACTGAATTGGAAAATCTGCCTCAATAATCTCACAAAATGAACCCTATTATAATCAGCTGTGTGTGTGCCTATAACGGAAAATCGGAAAGTGTCCCAAAAGCTCCAAGGAAGAACTTAATAAGATACGTGTGCTCAAAGAATGGACCAAGATCCCGACTTTGACATCAAAATATTTTCTTCTATGCCAAAAAGGCTCAAGGAGGTAAAAAAAGAAACCAAAGACGAACAGAAAAAATAATAATTTATTAATGCTAGCATGAATATCTAATTTGTTATTGACATTAAAAGAAAGTGTTCAAACACTTATGTTTTCGTTATTTTTTCTTTATTTGTTATATATTTGTTATAAGAAAACTTAAATTTAATTATGCCGTTGGACTAATGAATCAATGCATTAAATGTTTTTAATGGTTTTATCCCTAAAAAAATCTCTAGGGGTCACCTGTGGTGTTGTGGTTAGCATGGCAACCTACAATACTAAAGATCGCGGGTTCATTTCCAGCGGTGGCCCTAGGATTTTTTAATGGGAGTAAAAAATCCTTAGCTATGCCGTCCCTCGGATAGGACGTAAAATGGAGGTCCCGAGCCTGTACGATGTCAGGTACTCGTTAAAGATACCTATCCTAATTATACCTGGATAGGCAAAATTTAGGACTCCCACTGTAGCATCGTCCGATTAGCCTAAGTAGCATAAAAATGGACGTTAAACAAACAAACAAACAAACCTAAAAAAATCTAATGAGTAAGAATTGAATTAGTTTATTTACTAAGTTTGCGAGTGTCCAGAAACTTTTGTTACTGACTATACAGTAAAACCTCGTTTGTGCGTCCCTTATTTAAAATTGTAGAATTCTTATTTAAATAAATCACGTAGATATTAATTTTTAACATGATAACAAGAATTTCATTGCAATTGCAAAAAAAAATCGTTTTTAACTAAATTGCTATAATGCTAACGGAACTGGATTAGTAATTGAGTTGACTAGATTGTGCTTTATTCAAATTCCTCACTAATTTGAAAACTAGACAGAGCAACAAATTTTTTAAATGATTTTTATATTAGTTTTTTAATTTAAATTTCTTGTAAACACTTCACATGAAATTTTCATCGTAATAAATTAAAATTTTTATATAATTTTATCTTAAGATAAGGGATTCGGTCCCCGGCCGTAGCCAATCTTTCCTCTACATATGAAATTATTCAAAAAATATTTGAAAAGACTTTTTACTCAACAAATTAAAACTCGGTTATTTGAGGGGGGTTTTCTACTTCCATTACCCATATTTCCTGATTATTAAGATTTTCGATTATCCTTACTGAATATTAATTGATTTCTTCAAGAAGTCGTAAAAAAAAGAAACAGTAGGTATCTGTTGAGCACCTCTTTGAATTGGTAAATATAAAATAAGATTAATTAATTGAATGTGTACTTATTTTGGTTAAAAAAAAAATAAAAATATAAACATTTGTTAGCAACTTAGTTATAATCAGTCGGATACAAAAAATTTATATATCTAGGGGTTTTATATTTCAATAGTATTCCGACGTATTTGACAGGACTTAATCAGGCAAGTTTAAAAAAATGTAAGTTAAAAAAAAAAAAGGATTCTAAAGGACAGTTTTGAAGAAGTTAGCTGTCAGTAGGTTGCGAAGCTGGCCCATACATGAAATGGAAATTGCTGGCCAGGCGACACAGCCGTCACCTGGCATTAACTTATCAATCAAGGGATCGTCATTAGAGGGAGCAAGCGGATAATTTAAACAGTAATTACCCTATTAATAGCGCCACGGTTATCCCGTGATTGATTTGCTTCTTCACGGCGGTCGATGAACCAAAACCTTTACACCTCAAAACGATCATTCAATGAATTATTTACAAGTTTTTAGGACAACTTCCTTGCTTATATATAAACTGCCCATCGCAGGAGTTAACCAAAAATAATTACAGCTTACTCAAAGAAAGAAAATGAAAAAGAAATCCCCTATTTCACATATACTTTTAAAAAAAACTGTTAACTGAGTAAATAAAAGAAAGAGAAAAAATATTAATTAACATACTGTAACACTTAAGTGGGTTAAAATAATACACACCATAATAATAAATAATATTAACTCAAATAATCAAGAAGGTTACAATAAGTAGGGGAGAGCGGGGTTGGTTGGCATAGGGGGTAGGTTGGCCATTGGTTTATAGTTTCCATCAAACCTGTTGTGAAGGCCCCACCATTGTACCATGTGACCCGCTCGACCTCGGGAGTCTTGTCCTGAGTTTTCAATCCGAGTGTAGAATGTAGAGTTCTTCATTGATTGATTTTACAACATGTAAGTAAATTTTTATGTTTTCAGTAAAGTTGGTTTAAAGGCATCGAAAAACATTTGACTCCGGTTCTGTTCACATAGCCCCAAACTCCTTTAAAAAGCCTAACCTATCGACTAACCAGTTTCTTGTTTGATAGTTCTCCCCTGTCTTGGCAGTCATCTTTCATATGATCTATCCTGTGGGGTTAGTTGGCTCTCTTCAACTGGGGTTTTTTGGGGCAGTAGCAATTCACGAAAGCAAGGTAAACATAATCAAAGGTGAAACTACCAATTGTCTTTAGTTCCAGCCAGGAAGATGAGAGAAATTTTTCTTATGCAAAAAGTGACGAAAGTCTAAACTTTTATCTTCTTCTATTTTCCCTTAAAAACTGTTAAAAACCGATTCAAAATTATTATACCATTATAGTGCAGCTTTTAATAACAATAATACGAGTCAGGCAGTACTTGAATGAGATGGCTAAACAACCACACCTTCTAGGCCAACCTGCCCCACATATGGGGTTAATTGGCATGCTCTGGATTGACGAGTTCTTCAATTTTCTATGATCTTAATATTAAATATTATGTTGTGAAAAAAATACTTGAAGTACAATTATACTTGGAGTTTACAGTGGTATCAGCCCCATTGGGATTATATTAACAGTAACGACTCAACAATAAGAAAAGTGAAAACTGTTGCCAACCAACCCCGCTCTTCCGTATCTACTTGTAACGACTCTTTAAAAACCATATGATCGATCTTCAGAACAAGACTAGCACCCTTTTGTCCATCGCTTCTTATATTTCGTCTGAAGAAGAACTCTGTGGAAGGTTTAAGACCAGCGCAGATGGTACTCGGGCAGTTTGTACCAACTATTAGTTCGCTCCAACAACAAGTCTTTAAATCATATGTTATTGTGTTTTTTTTTTGTTTTTGTTTTTTTTTTTGTTCCCGTTACAGTACAGTAGAACTCTGATTTCTCTCTTGTCTCGACTAACCAGAGATTTAGATTTTTTTTCTGTATTTTCAACTGTATTTTCTTTAGACTTCAACATTTTTTAGCATTAAGTTTGAAGATTATTATTAAAATTTTCATTTGAATATTATAATCAAATTTAATTTAACGGAAAGATGATGGAATAAATGTATGTGTGCAATGAATCGGCATTATTTCGAAAACGTAGTTAGGAACTTACGGATTTGAAACTAAAAAAAAAATACTCCGTCCAATTTTAGGTTTTCAAAACTTTATGAAAGCCTTCCCCTAATGTTTTAAGACTTAAAATCTTACTTCAGTTTTGATAAAAGCGGTCGAGGAAACAAAAACATACTGTTTTATTTCTAAAAAAAACTGGACATTATAATAAAAATACTTTTATAAATCAAAATGAAAATGTACGAAAAATCATATATGGATCTGAATCGCATAGCATATGGAACAGGTTAACTGCTGTGAGTTATATTAGAATTATGAGAAATAGAGGTCAGAAAAAACCATGAAGAACTATCTGCAAATTTTTTTTTTCATCAAACGTTTCACGCAGTATAAACACTTACATATTTTCCTCAATATTCTTTAAATATTACATAGACACTTTTTTCTGATTGATATAAATTTATCATACATTTTAATTTTTCTTGCATCCTTACTAAAACTCATACCTCGATTATATCATCCAATATAATTATGCTATTTTCAAATTTCATTATATTGTACATATCCTAGTTAGAATGCAATAAAACATCAAAATTTTATTTAACGGTCACAACTAAGCGACAATCAGCATTTATATCACAAATGTGATATAAACTCCTGTTATGTTGGCATTTTAAGGCACGAGGAGCTTCGGTGTATTTTCCTCCTAGATATGAACTTATACCCTCGATGTTTTTTACCAAATTATTCCGAAAGCCTAGGACGATGCTTTATAGTAGGAGGTGACTTCAACGCAAAGCATCAATGTTGGAGATCATGGTTATGTACACCTAGAAGAAGATATTGATCAGTTAATATTAAATGAATGAATATTTATTCATTATTCTAGGAAAACCTAAAAATAAATTTTAAATAATCCAATTAGATGAGTAAAATTCATGTTTTTACTATTGAGACAGCAATAGATATTAAATATTAATTTCTTTATTAATGTATGATAAAAGCAAAATACGTAGATGGGGTGGGGGGTTCCAGTTTGAGCGGAATTGGTTGCTTAAAAAAAAGAAAACTTCATTTTCACATGCCTCTATAAATATTAATTTGAAATTACTCTATGTAACAACTTTCTTAATTGCTCATGTATTGCAGTTTGTCTTTTATTTATGAATCATTCATGCCTAGAATTACTGATCCTGCATATAAGGTTATAAAATAAGGAGATTTTATTTTATTTTTTTTAAATAGATGATGATAGGAAAATATACCGTTGGATGGAATAGAAACATATAACTTATTAGATAACATTATTAAGACTTATTCCGTTCGTTAGTGAACGCCTATACGGTCAAATAGAGGAACGGCACTGATGTTAAGCGGGCCCGGTGCCATCCATTAATGATTTCCTCATTACAGGAACCCTTTGCGATGATGGATATTTCATTCACAAAACCAGTTCCTGCGAAGGCATTTAGACGTTTAGTAGACAAGGATCTGGTAGACTGGCTGGTACCTTGTCTAATCGGCCCTTCGGTATACGGAACATTGCAAAGCTGGAGGGACATCGATGTCACCATCTACTCGGGCTGATCTTATCGACGTTGTACCGATCATACCGGTCAAACATGCGGAGTTGAAAGACCTCATCGCTGAAGGTTGAATGGCAATCCTGCCTCCTGGATGATGGATGGCGTAGGGTTGCGCTGAATTATATGACCTCGTATTTTCGTAAATAGGTCCCCGATTACTCCAGAACGAATCACTAGGCCGGTTATAGAATGAGTCGCATATTCGTTGAATAGGATTAACAATTCAACAAAAAGGAACTCTCTCCTGGTTTGAAAATCTTGATGAAAGCAAAAAACAATAACTACTCCAGTAAAAGTCAACCTCAGAAGTAACCCTTAACATGGAAGTTCGACATCTGTACTTTGCTCAAGTATATTAATCTATAGTTAACCAAAGTATCTTTGAAATGCTGTATTTCTATAATTGTTTCATCTGTTATTCTTGTCTTTTTTTTTTCTTTCGCTCCCATTCGTCAGAGAAGATTTAACCTTTTCTTATTTTAACATGGTACTCATAAACTATCGAAAGGATTCTTAGGATCATCCTCACCTCAAGACTTAGAACAAATAACTTATTTGCTCGAAGGGAAATCATTAGATTATCAGTAGTTTTTAGAAATTAAGTGTGAAAAATTAATATTGATTTATATTTCTGCTGTGAATCTGAAAAAATAAGAATTTTCCAATGAGACTTATCATGAAAATCACTTTTCAGAAAATCTAATATTATAATAATTTTAAACAAATTACATATGTATAAAGTTATACGATACTTATCTTTTTATTTCACGACTGGAATATATACCTACCTAGCCTTACAATGAAAATCGAAATATTCGACAAGTATGCATAAATAATAACAACAAAATTAAAAATAACTTATTTAAGACGAAAGATGAAGTTGAAAAAAAGTAAATACAAAATATAAATTAAAATGTGGGAATTGCAGCAACCTATATAGTGCAGACGAAACCAAAAAAAACACACACAAGTATTAAATAACATATGTACTCATAAATGTAAGAATATATAAAATATCAACCAGGTTTGATATAGGCTTGAACTAATTAATTTTAATAATTTAGTGATACATAGAGCGATTTAAAAAGGAAGATGAAAATTTTAATTACTGTTATAGTTAATTTTGTCCAAGCGTATTTTTGAAGACCCGTAATATTGCAGGTGATTATGAAAATACAATTGTAAAATGTGATGATTTATACCATAATATTTTTATAGTGACGAGCTTGTTATATTATTGATCCAAAAAAGGAAACAGATCCCCCGAAACGTCGATGAAATGAATAAAATAATAAATAAAAAAATATCCGGAAGGAGAAAATATTATTGTTGTTCTAAAATTAATTTGTTATTTTCGAAGAAATAAAATACAAACGGGAGCAAGGAAAAATAAAAAATAATCAGTGCCGTGACCAGGATTCGAACCTGGGTTATTGCGGCCACAACGCAATGTCCTAACCACTAGACGATCACGGCTATACTGGGGACGGGGGAAAGTTTCAGCGAGTGAAACCAAGAACTGGAGCTGTCGTAGATATAAATGATATAATACCATTGGTGAAAAATAAATATTTCAAATGTTATATATATTACATTTTTTTTTTTTTCGGTTGTCTCATCAGGCCTAATGAGACCTTTGGCCGCACAGTGTGGTCTTCTTACAGACATTTGCTTTGCTTGCGGGAGTACAGACAGCCTGGAGGGGGTAGCCCAAACCTCACGTTGCCCATATTTCTTTCCCTGAAGAATACCGTCCCTGAACCAAACCTCCGGGCGGTTACTGACATCATGGAAAACCATATTACATTTTCTATTACATTATATATATATTTTGTGCAGCCCGTGTGGAAATTCCCTTATTTCAAGAGATATCCTTACGAATCAATGTTTCTCAGCTCAAAATGAATATTCTTTTTTTTTTTCTTAAAAAAAACAATAGTTTATAAATCTAAGTTGCAAGAACAAAGCCTTTCTGTAAACTGCAAAATTTACTAATTTTGCTAGTATATGTAGCAAGTACTATATACTATGTAATTTTGCTAGTACTATATAGTAAATGTAAAATTTACTATATAACATAATCATTAACGATCGGCATAGTAACTGTAGTAAGAAGGAGATGAGTAAGCTGGAGGCACTCCTTTGTATGCTCGAGAGATGTGAAGCAAGAAGAGCCAAGAGTATCATCATCACTAGTGATGATATCAGGATGATGCAGTGCAATCTGGTTCTAATAGCCGGGGAAGACTTGAATAAGAGAGATCCCCGCGCTGCAGGTGAGGAGGAATGGTACCTCATTGGGGATAATAAGAGGCATTAGGAGGACCGGGGGGACCACACCTGCAATATCTTCCGCTCTCTCGCTGGGGGCGCTAACAAATTATACCGATGTTTCGTCTATTCTACTTCATTGTTCGCTCCTCCTGTATATTTTTTGTGTTACTGCAAGACACTTATCGTATCATAACCGGTGTGTTTATCTAAACATGATGACCTCACAAGGAAGAAGAGTAAATGAACTTATAGAAAAACAACAAGCCTTACAATATATATTAGAATTGATATCGTAAAGTATATCCTAGCATTGAAGATCCGATCAACTTTAACTGTAAGATATACAGGGTCCTCCAAGTGTTCGGTAATTGGATGGGGAAATAGTCTACCAAAATCGTATGTTTTTTTGTTTATTTAATGTCAATAATACTATGGATAATCAGATGATGATTTAGTTACAGTATGGTAACTAAATTTCGCCTAAACTGTAATAAGTATAATTAGGATAGGGATCTCTAACGAGTACCAAAGGCTTCAGTTTTAAATTAAGTTCAAGAGGTTAATTTGAAAAGAAAATACTTGTTGATATTTCCAAGCCATTGTGTATTAAGTCGTAATCCATAATGAAATGGTACCACTATTTTGGTGATGTAATCGAAATAACAAGTAGGTAAGTCTACACGTTATAATTTTAACAAAAATATTCCGTACTAAGCCACTTTATTCTTTTTTCCTAAGCGACTTTCGTGGAAGTTCGAGAGACTTCTTGCACTAATCATTAGCTGGATGAGACCTTATTTATTGAAGTAAAAATATTTGTATATTGTTTAAACCTTTCCTAGAGATTGTATGTACACCAATTAATTCATTTACTTATGTGTATGTTCATGAGCAATTTTGTAATACGTGATTTTTTTTTTAATATACATTATTTGAATATATGTTTATTTTCTGAAGCATATTTTAAACAATTCAACGGGGCCAACACTTGTTGGAACGAATAGAAGGTGATTTAAGAGACCCGATGGATTCCAATCACGTAGGCTAAGAAAAACACGAAGCCCCGACAAAACGGGTCCTGACCCCGGTGAATGATATTAACCGGGATATTATCGACAATCAGCACGGGTCGGGTGATAAAGAGAGCAATTAGGACGTCACAATTACTCTCCGGAGGTGATTTGCAGAGAGCTATAGAGGTCTGGAGCTATCGGGGATCGCCCATAAAGGCCCCAGATTTTAGCGGTCCTTGCACAATCGGACCTGCTCGGGATATTATTCACCTGAGAAAGAAACGGCGATAATGCTGGCCCAGCTCTTGCGACAGGCCCCCTTAGCCAATGTTTGTTTTATTCCTCAAGGCGGAGGCTGCTCACGTTCCCTACCCTGATTTACTCGGCAAGCGGTGAGCATATTCGTTTTACTTAGCCGCTTCTAGAAACGTCGAAAAATGTACCAACACGAAAAACGAAATTCTATCTAACCATATTTAGAACACGTTATCTTAATTTGTTGTTCAGTAAGAGATTTATGTTATATTATAGACTTAGGTATATAAAAAAAACGAGATAAGACAAGATATTAGTTAAGATTTTTTCTGTCACGCTCCATAAATTAGTAAAATTTATATACATGGAAACATCAATCATATTAAGTATAAATGGTAGATATTCATAGTTTCACTTTTGAATGTAAATGATAAAGGTGGTACAGAATCCATGAGTGTTTTTTCTATGCCTGCTCGAATATGATCATAACTTCATGAAAGTTATTTTGTTCTCGTTATCCAAATGTTTTTTGTTTGCTTTGTTTTTCAATTGTTAGTGTTTTCTCTTTTTGCGTTTCTTTCTTCAAAGTTTACCTCTGACACCCCTGAGAAATTTTCTGAATAAAACATCATCTTAGTGAAGTTCTATAATTAATTCTTCCTACCTCTTTCTCGCAATTTTTTTGCCCAGATCACTCCTTGATGTTTTCTTTTTCTTATGTTTCTCCGTGAAACAATAATATAGAACTAAACACAATACGCAAATTCACGACTGACAATTATATCTTGTGAAGAACGAAGTGTTAAACAATTTTGGAAAACAAATCAAACGCCTTTGGAAGACAAGCGATATAGATAGGACGAAAGAAAAAGGAAGCGCAAGTAGGGGATTAAGAGAAATGAGTGTAGACACAGCTTAACAGCTGGAAAAATGAAGTCAATTATCTATTAAATAAAGTATAGAGTTATTTGAAAAAAAAAATAAATAAAAAAAACGCATGGAAATCGCTTCTATGATACTTATCTCTTACTAGAACTAAAAATTAAAATATAATTGTTTTGAAATATATGTTTCGGCAGGCAAGGAGAGATAAATTGAAAAATAATGGATGGATATTGGTGGATTGTTTATCCTGTTGGCAATATCTCAACGACTAGTATTATGCTTGCTTGAATGAAAATTATGAATGAAAATATAATTGAATGAAAAACGTGCTGCAGAAGCTGATAGAAAAATTTGCAGAGTTTATGGAGATGATGACCTTAACCGAACGCACAGATGCCAAAATTCATGCAGGAAATTTTGTCATCAATAATGATCAACTGTCTGGTCGCCCACAAGAAATTGAAACGAGCAGTGTTAAGGCGATTGTAGATCGAAATCCCACCCAAACAGTGTGAGAGATTGATAGGGCCCTAAATGTGTTGTTCACAAGGGTAGAAAACCATTTATACAAGCTCGGCTGTGTTTCAAGGCCTTATGAATGGGTACCTCACTCTCTAACAGAAGTTCTTTTCATTTCTTTTAACGATTCACTTCGACCCATTTTTGAAAATGTTGGTACCAGGAAATGAAAAATGAATCTTTTACGATAATGTAAAAATCTTGGGGGAAAAAAAAATCTTAGGGGCCAAGTAGTGAGGCTCCAAGAAGGAAGTCAAAACCCGAATTGCATCCAAAGAAGATAATGCTTTCCATATGGTGGGATCTCAGAGGTGTTATTTTCTATGAGCTTTTGTCAACAAGAAAAACAATTGATTCAACTCTATACTGTCCTTTTTCTTTTTTTTTTTTTTTTTTTTGATTGGCTCACAGACCTTGAAGATCTTTAGCCGCCTCAACTAGCCTATTCCACCTCTGCCTATCTTGGGCGATGGCTTTCCAGTTCACCACTCGATTCTTTTCAGCCCATCTCGTTCTGGATCTCCCTCGCGGTCGGGTACAGACCACTGTTGCGTTCATCGTCATGTGGAGGGAGCCTGATGGGTTGCTTCTTGCCACGTGTCCCGCCCATTTTAACCTCTTAGCTTTCATATCGTGCCCTATCGATTGTTGGGTTTCCCCTATAATCTCTTCTTTAGTCTTTCTTCTCCAGAGTCCCAGTTCATTATCTCACTTTGGGCCTACAATTGACCTTAGCACCTTCCTTTCGAATCTTTCGATTCTTGCTTGTAAGGTGATGGTCAGAGTCCAAGTTTCGCACCCATACATTAGCACGGTTTTGATTATTGTGTTGTAGACCCTGATTTTCAGTGGACGGCAGATTTTCTTAGATCTTAGGACTCGAGAAACCAAGAAGAACGTACGATTGGCACTGGCTATTCGTTGGTCGACCTCTGTTAGTTGGTCGTTTCTTGAGGTGACTGTAGATCCGAGGTATTTGAAGTTATCTACTTTAGGGAAGGTATAGCTTCCTACACTTATATCGTCGATTACGTGTAGGTTCCGGCTTACTATCATGTACTTCGTCTTATTTTGATTAACTTGTAAGCCGATGTCTCTCGCTGAAGTGATCAGGGAACCGGCGAGTGACTGAATGTCTTCTTTTTTACTTCCTAGCACAGTCACATCATCCGCATAGGCGAGGAACTTATGCATTTTCCCCTCGTGCATTCCCCCGCTTGCCTTGGTACATTCTCGGATAATTTTTTCCAAAGCCAGGTTGAAAAGCATCGAGGATAGGCAGTCGCCTTGTCTTAATCCTGGCTTCACGTCGAAGCTTTCAGTCATTTCTCCTTGTTCCAGGACTCGGCATCGGGATCCATTAATACACGCCCATGTCAGTCGTACCAATTTCCCTGGGAAACCCAGTTCCGTCAGTATTTTCCAAAGACAGCTCCTGTCGACCGAGTCGTAGGCTGCTTTGAAGTCGACGAATATGGCGTGCACATCTTGATTTATTTCCTAACGTTTCTCGAGTATCTGTTCAAGGATGAAGATCTGACCGGACGTGCTTCTTCCTCTTCTGAACCCTGCTTGGTAGTCGCCAAGGGACTTTTCATAGTACGGGTTCATTCTGTTTAGAATTATGTAGGTCAGGATTTTGTATGCGACAGGGAGTAGTGCTATTCCTCTATAGTTTTCGCACTCATACATGGATCCCTTTTTCAGAATTGGGCATATGAGACCTGTGTTCCATACGTCCGGGATCTTTTCCTCTCTCCATATTTTCAGGATGAGCTCGTGTAGATGGCTCGTCAGTGACTCACCGCCTTCCTTGAATAGCTCACCAGGCAAGCTATCTATTTCAGGGGCTTTTCGCCGCTTTACCTTCTCAATCGCCATCTGTAAATCCAGTAGATCCGGCTCCTCTACCACATCGCTGGGATGGTCCTCAGCGTGGTCCATGTCCTCATCCTCTGAGGGATCTTCACTGTTCAGCAGCTGCTCAAAGTAATCCTTCCAGATTCCGAGCACTTCGTCTTTGACTGCTGTCAGTTTGCCTTGTTTGTTTTTCATTTGAGTGATCCTACCCATGTATCCGGTTCTTTCTTTCCTGATGTCAGCATAGAATTCACATATTTTACCGCCCTGCCAGTTATCTTCTATCTCCTTGAGCTTTTGAGACAAGAATTCTCTCTTTGCCTTTCTCAGTGTCTTGTTTACTGCTTTCTGAGCAGCTTCGTATCTGTCTCGGGATTCTTTATCTCTTTTGCCTAGGCTGAGGATTTTCAGTGCCCTTTTATCCTCCACAACCTTACGACATTCCTCCTTGTACCATTTCTTTGGTTGACGTTTAACCTGGACTCCTATCACCTTGTTCGCTGTCTCCTTCAATACCTTTTCAATTTCCGCACAGTGACTCTCAATTGGCGTACTCTCTAGGTCGAGAAGTTCGAATTTATTGGACTGCTCTATTTGGAATCGTGATAGGGTCTCCGGATTCTTTAGTCTTTGGATTTCATATCTTATTCGTTTCAGGTCGCTATCTGTCTTCTGGATTCGCCTAAGCCTTTGGTTAAACTTGACTTCCACCAAGGCATGGTCCGAACCACAGTCGGCTCCCTTAAAGCTCCCCACATCTTAAATGGAGCTTTGGTGTTGCTTGTCGACCAGCACGTGGTGGATCTGGTTCCTCCACCTGTCCCCAGGACTTGTCCATGTATACTTATGAATCTCCTTCTGCGGGAAATTGGTGCTGCTGACTACCAGATTCATAGCAGCTGCGAAACTTACACATCTTACTCCATTTTCGCTGCTCGCTTCATGAAGACTGTGCGATCCAATTGTTGGCCGAAACTGACGCTCCCTTCCGATCTTGGCATTGAAATCCCCAATGACTAATTTTACGTCATACCGTTGACTACCATCATACACTTGCTCAAGTTGCTCATAGAAATCGTCTTTCATATCATCGTCCTTGTCTTCGGTTGGTGCGTAAACGTTTTTGATGGAAATGTTAAACCATCTTCCTTTGAACCTAAGCACTCTTATCCGATCGCTAATAGGGACGAAGCTTAGGATTGATTTCCGAGCCTTGGGGCTTACTATAAAGGCAGTTCCTCCGGTAAAGTTTTGTTTGTTCCTTCCACTGTAGAATATCGTGTACCCATCGATAGTGAGTTCACCATCCTCGGGCCACCTAACTTCTTGTACGGCTATTATGTCAGTAGCGTACCTTTTAGCTTCCTCCACTACTGTTTGGGCGGCTCCAGGTCTGTATAAGCTCGGAACATTTCACGAGGCAAGAATTCCTTTATACAAAGCCGGGGTCGTAACCAGTTTTAGACTATCAGTTCCGAGGCTAGTTTTTGGTTTCGTAATCAGTTGGATTTATACACAGTCGGGTGATTGACCAAACACATAACCCCCGTTGACCTTGGAGGACCTGTAATGAGACGTCTCCAGTAGACTGACGGGCCTCATCACTCCCGGGGGGAGGGGGGAGTTTGGACTTCGTGGCTTTCATCGGCGGGTGGTCACCCCACTGGGGCGGTCACCCATCCAAGTACTAAACACGCTCGACGTTGCTTAACTTTGATTACCTATTGCAACTGTTTTGTCCACTCGGCCATCCCGACCCTTCTCTATACTATGTTAACAAAATTGGACCAATCAATTAAAAATAAACGCCCAGAACTGGCAAATCGGAAAGATGCTGTGTTCCACGAAGACAAAGGTAGGCCTAACACCTCATTGGTCACTAGCAATAAATTATTGAGCCTTAGATAGGACCTTTGCCCCACCAGACCTAGCGAATACCACTTATTCCGGTCCCTGCAGAAATCCATGAAAGGAAATAAATTCCTAAGGGAAGAGGACATCAAAAACCACTTGGATCAGTTTTTTAAGAATAAACCTCAGACATTCTATGAACATGGCATAATGCCGTTAGTGGAAAGGGTATTAATGGTCAATATATTGCAGATTGAAATAAATTTTATGTCAATAATTTACTGAGTTTTATTTCTCTGAAAAACAGAATGATGTTATTTGCCAACCCAATAAAATATACCCCGGACTCCTAACATCGCATACAGCAATTACAAACAAGAAGAAAGCCGGCATGTCGAAAGAGCCAAGACCCCGCATTCATGATGACTCCTAATAACTTAGCTGATCGGGAATATGTTTAACCCTATCGGTTACACGGCCGTTTTATACCCTCTTACAGCTTACATGACAGCGGGAGATTAACAAGTCAAATCACCCAAGTCACATTGTATATGCCAATAGCAGGTCTAAAAGGATTTACAAGGCTGGAAGGTTTCGATACATTTTTTGGCTTGTTTATTTTGAACATTGTTAAATTTATTCTTCATATTACCGAATTAGGTACATAGTTTCCAAACAAGAACGCTCTATTAAAAATACTCCTTCTTGAAGAACTAAGTTCCTCAGCGAGGCCAATGATTAAATTTCCGAAGCTTTCACTAATTAACAATGTCTTCCTAATGAAGTATTATGTAAAAAGTATTAAGATATTGGATTATTTGGAGCTAATAAGGACATTATATTTACTTCAAAATGAACTTAAGGAAGCAAATGTCCCATCCCAGATGATTTAGGTAAAAAAAAAAAATAATAATCAGCTTACTCAGCAACATCCACCACGTTCTGTTTTATGTAAGTGACTAATGGTTCCTTTATTCAACTTTTTCCATTTCTTTTCTTTTTCCAGCATATAGTAGGATAATGCTTTTGTGGCTTATATCACTTCTATACATGTATAATATATTGTAATGCGGATTTCCATTTTTTTTAATATTTAAGAATATAGCTAGAACTTTACGGATTAATAATATAATAAAATGAATACCAGTTCTTTATCAGTCCATCGGTTCAAAACAAAAAACGGTACAAAATGAATTTCGATCACGTTATGGGTAAAGAACTTCAAGAATTAATAACATTAATATTCAGGGCAGGTAACATCCAGGTAATTCACATCCGGCTTTCGTCTCATGAAAGCGTAAGCCATATGACGAGAAAAGGGAAGGACAGGTAGAAACAAAAAAACACCAAAAGGAAAGGAACATCAAACCTGAGAAGTATAAGGTTTTTGTTCAGAAGAACATGAATACAAAGCAGCGAAAATAGGATAAATATTTAAAAAAAAATATCAACGCTAAAAACTTTATTATTAATTAAAAAATTATGTTCCCTATTCCTAAATAATTAATCTATAATAGATGGATAAGAATTTACGAAAACACCAAAAATAAAAAAAATTGTGTACCTGCCTTAAAGGAACCGCAAGGCAATTTTCATCTTAATCCTCCTAAACTAAATCGATCCATATATACATGTAAGTAATTGGGAGGGACAGTTAAACTCTCTCAGAAGATCCTTTTTTTTCGCCCATGAAGCCTCATGTAGGTATAGTATAATATGGAATGCATACATATATGCTAATATTATACATGAGAAATACATACCACAAATATATATATATATATATATATGTATATATATATATATATATATATATATATATATATATATATATACATATAAACATAATACTAAAAATCGACCGAATCGGATACTTTATTATTGGATATTTTCCTCAAGGCGAATATAATCAGATGCGAATTCCAAGCAATTACTCTGTGATGCAGACCATGAAGATAAGATCCAGGACGTTTTATTTAATTTTGTTACCGAAGATCAAAATATTCACTCTGGGCAGAGAAATCTTCTAAATAACGGATTTTAATTGATTTATAAGATAGTGAGCTCTTTTAAATAAATGGTTCAATGTTCGTTTAGTAATTTAAATTGCAAATTGTATACAGAATATAGCGATCCATCAGGTAAATATATACGAGACCATAAATAACGAGCAAATAATTTTTGTTATCTTATCCGCGATACACCTAAATATTGATAAATGAATTTTAAACATCGCGTACGGGTTATTTTAATTAGTGTTATAAATATTGCACTGTAATTAAATGGTATTGATTATAAATTAAATTATCTGGAATATGAAGGCTCCGGAAGTTATTTATTTATTACGGAAGATTTATGTCTGGAAGACCCCTATCGATATTAACAAGTTCTATAGTCGAAAAGAGGATTATTTTTTTAATGATTATTTTAGCATAAATTAAAGAGTATAATATTAAAGTTTTAAGTAAGAACTAATTCGTCCCAGGTATTTAAATTTTCAATTCTAATTCTGCAGGACATGGCCCGATGTTATTTCGATCTTCCATTAAATTAGCAACGGGATTATCGTACCAATTCACGGCACACCCACTTACTTGATATTATTTAATAGAAGTGAGAATCAAAAGATAGAAAATAAAATAAAATGAAGATCAGTAGATCATTGGCACCAACGTCACTGCAGTTTCAATGATACAACGTGATTTGTAATTCAGAGTGTACGTAGTGGTAATATTAATCGTTGTTGATTTTGAAAAATCTACGATTTTCAAGTGGAAATTTGGTAAAGCTATGCTATGTTACTTCATACAAGGCCTATTTCGGGGGGGCATGTGACCTTAATATAACCGAAATACATATCCCCCACATTCTTAGAATAGTTTTATATAAGCCCTGACAATTTTCAAATCTATACAAAGGATATTTTTCCGAACCAAGGATGATATAGATTTTTAAAACTGAACGAAAATAGGTCCGAATATTACAACGTTTATATAACTTAAATTAGTCCTTCTAAGGTTACCCCCCCCCCCCCCGCTCACGCATGATATCTCTAAATATACGGAGATCCAAAAGGTGTAAACTTGTAAGGAAAACGCAATCCGCGTATTATTCGTAAAAGTTACTCTTCTTGCATTATTAATGTTTTACCGGTTTATCCGATTTCAACGAATTTAGACACACTCGTTTTGAACACTCATTTATTAAGATTAACAATGTCATTAAATCCATTTCAAAGAGTGGTATTTCCACTACTATATTCCTAATGTGACTCCAATTTTTCAAAAATGTCATTTAAGGCCTTTTCTTCCAAAGTCAGACAAATATTTACGAAAAGGAAATAGGAATACAGGTAAAAATCATTCAAGAGTTGCAATCAACATAAAATATTTATAACGATATAAACAAATGTTTAATAAGATATTAAAGTGTATTACATACGTATACATAAATCACCACTACAAAAATAATGGCAGAGTGCATAAGAGAGGGGACGCCAGCCTTGGGCACTAACAACAGGGAATGAAATATCGTATATCATCATCAGCGCGGTAGGATGGGGCTCATCCAGAGCCTGGAGTGAGCCCTGGAGAACTCCAGCGGCTGGATATCACAGTTTTTGTATCTCCAACACTGCTGGAACAGGTGCGGCCTTTACTGGCTGAGTGAAAGTGGTGTCACTGGATCTTTAATAACTCTGTAAGTCCTCTATCTTAAGATCTATAGACTCTGGCTGTTTTTATTACAAAAATTCCCAGGATTCTACATAAGTCATAATATGCGTAACGTATAACAACAAATTATTATTCTACAATCGAACTAGCTTTAAGGTGAACCTCAATGGTTAGTAATCGCAACAATAGTTTATACCAATCATATTCCTTAGTTACGAAAATTCACCACGGACTTTGGTGTCAAAAAAAGACATCAAATCCATCTTACATCTAACATTCTCCACATTACCCGACTTCACTTCATGCTGAAAAAAATTGAAAAAGACAGATCACAACATATCTCTTGTACGTGTAGAAATAAAACTGACCCTTCCATTATCTTAAACAAATGTCGAAATTCCTGAAACCGTTGAAATATAAAATAGCTGTTGATACTGAAAGAAGTCAGATGTCAACAATTTTTTATGCTTTGATCTTATCCGATTCGTTAAGAGATGAATATCTAAGGTTCTGAAAGAGGACAAATGCCACCAGCCAATTGAAATTCACTCAAACACATCATGAGTCACAATTTAACTACAGTACAAAACATTATTTTAAATGAAACGAATAGGTAAATTTTATTTCTCGCGATTACGAAACTAAAAAAAAATTAGATCCTCAGGGAAACAGCCGTCCATTGACATACGACTTTCCACAGTATCAACAAAGAAATATTGATTGGCCTTAGAAAGAAGAATGACAAGGGCTCGAGATTTCATGAGACCTCAATGAAAACATGACATGCCACATATCTGAGTGATATATAAAAGTGTTCGAAATGTTTATATAGTATACTTCTTCAAAAGGATACTACATATTTAGATGAGCGTTCTATATCGCAGAAACCAGATGTTAAATATTAGCCTACTTTCTGAACGTGTTTCGAAATGATTAAAAGCCGATACAGTCGTTTAAGGATAATAGCAGCACATCAATGCAACACGGACAGCTCTAATGTCAGTATATGGAGCTAATGAGTTATGGGAAATGGCATAATACACTTGGCGATGAAATCCGATTTCTCTGTCAAAATCTGTTAGCACCGGATTAGCTACATAATATTCAATAGAAATTACAAATAATCAGTATGAATAAATACGCGGTATTAAATCTTTTTGGATGATTTCAATTGTGCAAAAACATGGATTAGAATCAGCGAAAACGAGATAGAGCAAATATGTCTCATTATTGTCATGTGGACGAGCCATTTCTAACTGACAGAACAGTTTTTGACAAGTGACTACTACTACTGCTGAATTGTCTGGTAAGGTTAGACTCCAGAAGTTAATCCTTTTAGTTTGGTAAATAACATTTATAGATAATTAAAAAAATTACATAAGTACTAAAACTTTGTATACGACTATTAACCCATTATATTTGCAAAGGCTGTAGGGTTTAGACTGTGACAAAAAAAAGAAAGAAATAAAATAGCACAGAACGTTGCTAATGGTATAAAACAATAGAGAAATCTTTTTTCATAGTTCCAATCCAATTTAAGATTTTTAAATAATTTCAAATGACTTTAATTAGGTATGTATACAATCATGACAGGCCCATATCAACATACATAGGTTTCATAATATATTTATGAAATTTATTAGCTTATATTTTTATATAGCTTAATATATTATAATATACTGTAATGTTGGAGTACTTGTCAATAAGGAGAAATCAAAGCATTTTAATTTTCGTTTTTAACCTCATAAATATTTTAAAATTGTTTCAATGCAAATCCTTAGTACGTTAAAACATTGTAATAGCGAATTATATCTTATTTGTAAGAGCAATGAGATTTATGATAAACGAAACAAAAAATAAAGTACAGATTTTCTGTAACTAATTCCTCATATTACTTGACTAACCCTCGCTCCTAAATATACACCTTTATTTGTTTTTTTTAATCTACTCTTAGTTTTTCGATAAAAAAAAAAAAATAATAAAAATAAGTTAAGTTTTCAAACTCTTAGTGTCAAAATAATTGAATCAAAGAAAAATGAATTTTCAAAATATTTATTTTAAATTATCTATGAAATGTAAGAATAAAACCACTATATTAAAAATGCATTACATAGAATTATTTCAAACGAATTCCAGCACTGAACAACATAGAATGAGGCTGGAGCTGGAGTGCGTAGTGATGTAAATGCTGCCGTATATGGAGACAATGGGCTGCATAGCTTTGTCAATCAGGATCTTAAATGTTACTTCCCATCTTCGGGAGCGGCTATGCAGATTAGCCACTGTACATTTTCTTAAGGGATATCAGCACTAGGGAACTCAAAAATAGCACCATTTCTCCTTTTAAACTACGGCGCAAGAAGGAAATGTCTTATTTTAATTAACAAGTAAATGCAGGGAGGGTAAATTATGATTTGATTGGATAGTACACATTATCTCGAGTAATCAAACTATTAGGTAAGATCAAATCAAACTTTTTCCTCTAAATGTATCTATGTATATAAATGTAACTTCTCATAAAAATATTTTTTTAGAAAACAGATTTTTTTAAAATAGAACGACATCACGGGATTTTATAACACAATTAAGTATTCAACAAGTTATAGAAAATAATTAATATTATTATGCCATTAAAAATAAATTTTTGTCGATCATCGGACAATAAGGAAGTATTAAAAACACACAAAGCTCTAAAAATGCACTATAGCTCTCTCTCTCTCTCTCTCTCTCTCTCTCTCTCTCTATATATATATATATATATATATATATATATATATATATATATATATATATTTGGATTTGAGAGACCACACTGGGGCATAAGCAGCCTCTTAGCCTGACGGTGAAGGTATTCACCAAAATCCGATATATGTGGCAGTGTCACTATTTCTCTTTGTTTAGTATATTAGATTTTTACCTCGTAAATAATTTAATTTTCATCGAGTAAAAAAAAATTGAATCTGTAACCTCAATAAAAAAAAAATATTGAAGCAATGCAGAAAGAATCAGGCAAAAAAAACCTTTTGCTCCGTAAAGTACAGCATTTGGTTACGCACAATTAAGAACGTCTGTGATGGAATGATGGGGATCTGATTTTGATGAAAACCACCTGTTGTAGTATTCGAAACTCATAGCTTCAATAGTACTAAATAAAGTCATTCATGGAATGTTAAGCAAATATGTTTTGGCTTTCCAAGTTAAATAAAATAACCAATTTATTATTCCTACGATATAAACCAGTTCGACACTAAGACCATGAGAAAGACCAGTCGATTTTCCTGCTCTATTAGCGAAGCCTAAACAGAATTACTGGGAGGTAGTAATACTTAACATTTAGCATTTGCGAACTCCCCGGGTGCAGACATTACAGTCAGCCATGATAACAGGTCTTCCGCGGAACAGCGCTCCGGATGATGTACTGCCGAAGAGGGCAGCCATCATTCAACGATAAATCTTGTGAAGTATGATTAAAATTGAATTTACCCGAGATCTTGGAATACCAGAGGTTAAGTCGTTACTCCACTGCCATATCCTGGTCCGTAATCCTACTTAATTTTTCAGTACAGAGCATGGCCAATGGAAACCCGGTAATGCATTAGGTAATTTGGTTTTAATAGCATTAGTCTAATACGAGTAGAGGTAGCAGGGAGGCTATGTGGTATTGTTCCCTCTTTGTTATCTTAACTAAATTATTAAATTATATGTTTCCTTCTGAAGTATAAAGTATAAGAAAAGTATAAGCATGTAGGTATAATTTAATACGGTAAAAGGTTTTGTTTGTTCTATGTTACTATAAACTTCTGTGTTATTCCTGGACGTGGCATATTCCGGGAGTTTAAGTGACCTAAATATAAGCGAACTCCCATCGCGTCTTTTTTAGTAAAAAAAAATATCTTAGTCAAAGTCACTTACAACCCTTGTCTTCCAACGTATATATAATGTATTATTGTTAGGTTATCAACATCTGAAAGACATAAACCGTGCAGCCATGAATGTAGCAGTGGTTACAAGATACTTAGCTTCCAGTAAATAGACAATAAATAATGGGTAAGAGTAACAAATATTACCATCAATCCATAAGTAAATGTTCAACGTACGTCGAAACTCTGAAGCAATCTATACCACAAAGCAAGGCGAAGCGAGATAAGAGAGTAGCAGGAACAGCGAATTAGGAGAAAGGTACCGCACACGTCGAGGGAACGGTTGTAAATAACATTTAAAGATAAACATAATAGGGCGGGCGGATAGTGGCTGTGAGGGCGTTAGCAGTCAGATTTAAAACACAAGAGATATTTTACGATAGCGTTAGCGATCTTATCCAATATTACTATCGCTAGATTGAAGCCTGACGATACGCCTACTTCGTTATTGGAAAATACAACTGTTCCGAAATAATATTGACTCGGTTGCTGATCGGTTGTAGAATTAATTTTCATTTATCTGTAGACCGGTCGCGAACACCACATGGTGGTGGATTTTAATGCCAAATATTGATTGATAGCCTATTGACAGAATTTTGTGCATAGCGATTCAGTTCTAAGAAAACACCATGGAGGGAATAAACTACCCAAGTTATACAAGGGAAGGGGGACAATAATGCTGAACCACAAGAAAGGGGGAGAAGAGAGATTCTGTAGGAACCAAGTTTTTAACTAACCTTCTAAAGTATGCTTATCAAAATGGTATACAAAAATGTTCTTAGTTGGTTACAAATTAACTTAAAGAAGTTGAAACCACTTCAACAATTCTGCAATACTTCCAAATATCTGGGATCTCAAAATGTATCTGTGATACACCCTCAAAACTTAGGCCAAATTGTAGAGCTACGAGATTCCAGACCGTCACTGCCCACCCACTTCCAGCCACCAGCAGACTCCAGAGGGCGGTGAAACTTATGAACTCGAGTGAGCTCTCGTGCGGTCCTAATGATCGGGTACGGTACTGGTCCAGCATAACTCAACCGGCGGGTACCCAGCAGGTCCATAATCGACTTCTGCAACAGAATCGATATAATTTAATATTCGGTTCGTGATTGCAGGGCTCTTAGGCCGCTGCTAAGAACTTCCTCGCATGATTCTTTATTTCACTTTCTATCGTAGGCAAAGTTTGCTATCCCAAATAAAGCCTGTCAAGTGGAAGCTCTCTTGCGGGAGGAACTTATACAGGTGACATGCTACTCGTGCGACAAACTTCACCAGCATATTCTCCACCATAAAATGAATAAAAAAGTTCATATTGACCATGGTCCGATTCTCAACCATTTCGGAATAATTTCGCTTTTTATAGATTTTGAAAGATATCACGACCTGGCATCGGAAAACCGTGATATCTTTAAATCTGAAAATTTCTCCGAAAAGCTGATAGCACCGTTGAAATCTGCATTAATTGTTCAATAATAAAATGGTAATTTCAAAATTTTTGGGCCAATTTTTCGTGTTTTATTTCAGCCAGAACAACAAAATAAGTGAAAAATTTTACAAATCGGAAAGTGTTTAACATAATCCAGAGTTTCTAATTTTAGTTTCAGAAGGCAGCAAAGTTGAGGGAAAATACCTCATTTAATAAGGCTTCTAACGCACTCTTCATTTTTTAATTTGGTGTTTCTAAGACCAAGATATGAATGACATAAAGAGAAAAAATTATGGTTCAAGGATTGTTAATGCTTGAGAATTTACATTTTAAATTTGAAAAAACTAATACAACTCACCAATATCTTTAAAATTTATTTTTAATCATTTTATTTATGTTCAAATTTGAAGCCGTACTCTGCAATACACAAACGTGCCCGTTTTCTCATACTCCCAACTGTCACACCAAAAGTGAGTAAACGTCGAAGTTTTTCAGCAGCGGCGAAGAAGAAGAAGATCCTGTGCGATAGATCAGTTCCTTGAGATATCCACAGACGAAATATTCCATGGGGTTGAGATCAAGAGATCTTGTTGGCCATAGAACTGTCCCATCACGGCCGATCTACGTTTTAAATGTTCTGTCAAATACGCCTGAACTATTCTAGAGGAGTGAGGAGACGCACCATTACTGCCAAAAACTGTGTTTGGGCGGAAGTTATTATACGGAAGCAAGGTAGGCCGCGTGTTTTCGATAATATTTAAGTAATGGTGCGTCTCCTCACTCATCTAGAATAGTTCAGGCGTATTTGACAGAACATTCGAAACGTAGATCGGCCGTGATGGGACAGTTCTATGGCCACCAAGATCTCTTGATCTCAACCCCATGGAATATTTCGTCTGTGGATATCTCAAGGAACTGATCTATCGCACTGAAGTGACAAACATAGACAATTTGAGAGCAAGGATCTTCGCCGCTGCTGAAAAACTTCGACGTTTACTCACTTTTGGTGTGACAGTTGGGAGTATGAGAAAACGGGCACGTTTGTGTATTGCAGAGTACGGCTTCAAATTTGAACATAAATAAAATGATTAAAAATAAATTTATTTTAAAGATATTGGTGAGTTGTATTAGTTTTTTCAAATTTAAAATGTAAATTCTCAAGCATTAACAATCCTTGAACCATAATTTTTTCTCTTTATGTCATTCATATCTTGGTCTTAGAAACACCAAATTAAAAAATGAAGAGTGCGTTAGAAGCCTTATTAAATGAGGTATTTTCCCTCAACTTTGCTGCCTTCTGAAACTAAAATTAGAAACTCTGGATTATGTTAAACACTTTCCGATTTGTAAAATTTTTCACTTATTTTGTTGTTCTGGCTGAAATAAAACACGAAAAATTGGCCCAAAAATTTTGAAATTACCATTTTATTATTGAACAATTAATGCAGATTTCAACGGTGCTATCAGCTTTTCGGAGAAATTTTCAGATTTAAAGATATCACGGTTTTCCGATGCCAGGTCGTGATATCTTTCAAAATCTATAAAAAGCGAAATTATTCCGAAATGGTTGAGAATCGGACCATGGTCAATATGAACTTTTTTATTCATTTTATGGTGGAGAATATGCTGGTGAAGTTTGTCGCACGAGTAGCATGTCACCCTGCATATCAATAACTTTCTTTGATTTGATTCATTCACCATTCATTGTTATTTGATATGGAGATCTCACGACCAGCAACTTGCCTTTGTTACTCTGGGGTGTGGCCGCCGCCTCTCATTTAGATATGAGGCAGCCATTTTATTTTAATATTCTTACTTTTTTGCAAGGAAATCCATTTCTTTTTAATATTTTCGTAATTGATATCTATTAAACATAAGACCGGTTTGACGAGCTAGTCCTGCTTCATGTTTTTTAAATCAGCTACGATTGATGTTTGTTAAAAAATATGACATTTGTCGACTTCACTTAAAATATTTATAAAAATGTAAGGAAAAACTGGCACTTATGTATCAGAAGGTTGCCGATAAATGTTAACATCCCCCCTCATAAATTTACTCTGATAACCCCAAGCTTCTTCGTTTTTAGGAAAAATTATAATTAAAAAAAACATAAGTTATAATAACGACATTGTTTGTCGACTAAACTTAAATTTTTTTTTTTCTCTTGGTCCTCCCCTTCCTCGCCTGTTAGGCTATACGGGGTTTCACAGGTCAGGGGAGCGGGTGGGGGATTGATGCCGAGTATTATTAAATTTTCCCTGGCTCCGGGTTTTGAACTTGCTATGTTTCGGTTCTCAATCATACTTTGCCATGGGCAACGCGTATTATCTGACGCTTTTGCCCACTCGGCCATCCCGCCACCCCAAAAACTCTAAAAACTAAACTAAACTTAACATATTAAAAAAAAAAAATCAAGAAGGAAAACCTTTTATTATTCTTGGTACTTACGTGTCAGAATGTTGCCCTTATCTGCCACCAACCTCCCCCCTCCGTAAATTGACACTGATAGCCCCAAGCTTCTTCATATTTATAAAAATTTATAATGTTCCCACATACACTTTTAGTAAACTAAACAAAACTTTAAAAAAAAATATCGAAATTAACCAATGGGACCACAATTATTAAATAAGCCATAACCATTATTAGATAAAGCAAGGGGAAATTATATGGTGACCGTCTAAAACGCAAATGCCTTCTAATTTTTTTTTATTTAAACCCATCTATGCTTGAGAAGATAAAACAAAACAGCGCTTAGACGGCACTGAAAATTGGCTCGTCGTTTAAATAGCATTTAAACTTATTCAGCATAGTAAATCATCTCATCAGGCATAAAAATGCATTTAAAAAACTACAGAGTACCTACATAGGCACAGAAATGTTATCTTATTAAATAGTTTAAACAACACCTATAGATTGTTTTTATTCTTTCATACGACATTTGCTTATATATCAATCACGATTACGTAAAGTTATTGAGACCAGTAAGAATTCCGAGTAATGCAGTGGCCTTCCCCAACCACGTTAAAGCCTCTGACTTTTCCTGGTTTCTAAAATTCCCTGAATATTCCATGTTTCTCTAGTTCTCTAAGACCAGAAGACAGATCAGATATTTCTAATTTTACTGTATACAACTTAAGGAAGGAGTTGAATACGTAACAAAGGAACCTTAAAGCTTAAAGAAACTCCAATTTGTCACTGTGTATTTGTATTTTGTCGAGTGGCCTACGTAGAAAGGAATATTTGTGTTGCTGACAGATCCTGAGGGCATTTAAATGGTAATGCCTAGCTCCTGCATACTGAGTATACCATTTGAGATCGGTCGATTTGGTAAGTGTGCACGGTTTGAGAGGATGCTAATGAAGCAATGGTGAAAGTAATAATAGCCTCACATAAAAAAAACTTTTGAGGAATATACAAACCTTAAAGTTATATATGTTAATTATTTTGAAGTATTCAGGGAGCATTCTTTGATGATAGGTAATATTTAATCTCATTGAAGGTAATCTTTTTTATCATTGCCTAGTTCTATCTTTTTTCGGTTCAAACATTGTGAAGAACTCTTTACTTATATAACATTTTAAGGTTAACAAACACTTAAAGGAGTTGATTATACCTTAGATTTCCATTCTTGAAAAATAGGAAAATTTTGAAATTCTTATTTTCAGACTTTATGATAGTTATCGCTTAGTGATCAGTAATATAAGCATTTCCCACATTTAACCTTGTTTGAGATTTCTTCTAGATACAGTCAGGTTATTTTTAAATTATATGAATCACATCTCGAATAATCCCTGACTTATGATTACTGTGGGATTCTCCTCTATCGAGTTGGATAACAATTATGAAAAAAATGTTAGCCTTTTTTTCCTTTACCTGCGAAGTGAGTATTATAAGTTTTACCGTAAGTTCAATCTTTTATTTTATATTCAAAAAATCTAACGCTTTAATTAAATAATTCTAGCATCGATCGAATGTGGGCCAATCCTTATTTAAATATATGGAAAAATTCTTGTATAATGGTTACTAGCCCATGCATTAGTTAGTAACTTAGATGTTTGGAGGTGAAGTCAATGCAGAGGAGCCGAGTAAAGAAAACACTAGATTGGAAGGCCTGGGTTGGACCAGCTCGTTTAAATTATGACCAGTCAGTGACCCCGATGGCTAGGCAGTTTTATTTCAACTGGGGGCCCAAAGCTGATAAATCAGTGTGTGTGGTACCACCTCGTGTTTCGATCCTACTATCGATCTATGGGGAAATGTATCGATCAATTGAACACTGATAAATCGGCCAATTAGTTTGTTGAAGTGGGAAACGTATCGGCTGGGAAGCGATATTAAGACTACGAGAAGATTAGTGGCTTCAATAGTGGCGTATCAAACACAAATAATTGAGAAGTTTTTTTTTTTTTTTTCCTACGTCTAGAAAATATGACGTGTCTATTAAAATGGATCATCTATTAAAATTCATTTATACAGTATCATCCATCGAATGCTATTTCAAGATCGACCGAAATCAAGTACAATGGATACCATAGATCATTAATAAATGAAATATATATATACCAATAAATAAACTATAAGTAATAATTTTGTGAGAAACATAGGAAATATTCCAAGTACGAGGTACTTCAACTTAAATTACAGATTGAATTACATTTGGCCTGTCAATATTTCGTCAATCCATCAGAAAACAAGATCACATATTTGCAAACTAAATGCATATTACCAGTGATGAGGTTGGAGAGAAGCACTGAGATCTCCCTGAGTCCTGCTTTGCCTTCGACATGTGGTTGGCATGATGCGGAGTTCCCGCATATGAATGAAAATGTTATCTACTGTCAGTATGAGTACAAACAAGTTATGAATATTAAGAAAGTTGATCCAGTAAGCCAAGGCTCAGTAGCCGGTTGTAGTGCAGAAGAATGAATGAACGTGTATAATAATAATATTTCTTTTCTATTTTTTAGAATATTACTACTGATGAAAGTTAAATATGTTTTATTGAATATAGTAATATATGTATATACCTAAGTACTTTATGATAATTTTTGTTTTTTATTTAGTCTGATTTTTTTCCTGATTTGATTATTATTATTTTATCTTGGAGTTTTTTACCATTATTGTATATACAGGCATACAACTAAGTAGAGTTTGCTATAATACTTAATTTATTATACACATTAACCATTCATTTTATTTGATACTTAGTTTCGGATGCATATATTCCGACTTCGCCTTTAAACGTAACACTTTCACGAATTTGAACCTCTCAATCAATGGTCATTGGTATTCCGATTTATGAAAATTCGGGGGCACTTTGATTCTAGGTTGCCTAAAAGCTTTAGGTTTGCTAATTTTGTGGGAGTGTCTCGAGGAGAGTTAGTTGATTCGGGTCTTTCCTATTTTGGGAACAGCCCGGGGAGATGCTGAGTGAAAATGGATTTGTGGTATTTCAAACCAACCTTCCTTTCTTTTAAGTCATATAAATTTAGATAATGTGTGCACTAAATTATAAATAAAATTATTTAATATAAATTAGTAATCTCCAAAACTGTTTGTGCTATTTAAATAAGTTTTTTTAATTACTAAAATGTTTTGCAATAAATAATTAATTTCGAAATACTTAGTGGTAATGTGTTGTGAAATTGGCGTAATTAAAAACTTGTGCGAAAAAATGAACAATATCTATAATATTTAGAGCTAAATACCATTACAGGCACGCGAATAGAAATTATTTAAGACTGGAAGTTAAGAATGACATAAAGCAGTGCCCTGTCATGCCAATGGTAACCACTATGCCTGAACGAAGGTAAACATTATGCGAAGCATCCAATCCTGCGGGATATTCAAGAAAAATCGCTTTGTTAGCTGCAGTGACCACTAACATCCGAAATTTCTACAAAATTCTTCAGAGTGCATGATAGTTTCCCTTCGAAAACTTATTCTCCTGATCTCAACGACATCAGAACTATTTGGTACAATTGAGTAAGGCGATATTCGCTGCAGGACTAATTTAAGGATTTTTTTTTCCCAGAAAACAACCCTAACTTCAAGAAATACACGGCAGACGCACTGTCTCCGATATGCATACAATATTACTGGTCTCTCCCACTCGAACAAACAAAACTCGAGGACGTATGACGTCATCTCTGACGCAGTTCTTCTACAATGTCAACCACAGTCCTACGACATCCTGTTGTCGGACAACACCAGGATTCACAGGGATTAGAAACTTTAATAAAAGAGAGAATAAGTAACTTAATTGCATTCAATTTGGAAATGAATATATAGAAAATAAAATTAGGCTACCAATAAATATGGAAACACCTAAAGTGTTGTGTTGTAAAGGATGTATATCTCCAAAATATGGTCAAAAAAATCTAAATACTATTCTGAGGTTCACTCAGGTGTGTGTGTGTGTGTGTGCATGCGTGCGTGAGTGAGTGTGTATGTGTGTGGGTGTGGGTGTGGGTGTGTGTGTTTGTGTGTGTGTGTTTGTGTGTGCGTGCGTGCGTGTGTGTGTGTGTTTTGTGTGTGTTTGTTTGTGTGTGTGTGTGTGTGTGTGTGTGTGTGTGTGTGTGTGTGTGTGTGTGTGTGTGTGTGTGTGCGTGCGTGTGTGTGTGTGTGTGTGTGTGTGTGTGTGTGTGTGTGTGTGTGAATGAAACGAAAAAAATAATAAAAACATTAACATCTACAGTAATTAGCCAACAGAAATAGCTAAAAGTGTACATTGTGTGTATATATATATATATATATATATATATGCGTGCATTTTTTTTTATTTTTGCTAATTATTCATACAAAAACGCCCAATATCTAGACTAAAAGTATAAATCCCTTCTTAAGACCTTAAGTCTCAGCAGTTTTATATATATATATATATATGCGTGCATTTTTTTTTATTTTTGCTAATTATTCATACAAAAACGCCCAATATCTAGACTAAAAGTATAAATCCCTTCTTAAGACCTTAAGTCTCAGCAGTTTTATTAAGGCGTAACGAGATTAAGACGTCGTCCGGGTTCCATAAAATACCTCGGCTACTCTCAAAGCGAAATCGGCTAACAAATCCTCATTCGAATTCGCCTCCTGTCGGCTTTAGAGTATTAGCGAAAATATATTTTGGTACTCAATTTCAAGCACAGTCTTAGAGATTAGTCCTCCTAAAATCGTAAGATATATTTATCGTACTAGAGATTAATCGTAAATGGTTCATGCGTTACATAATTAAATGCAGCAATGTTATTGTGTACCTCGCTGGCGATACGGAGGGCAGTGAACGCCAGGCATGTCTTGCATTCTGAGGTTTTGAGTTTAAACAGAAAAAAACACATGTACAACTTAGAAAGTACCCCAAAAAAACGAAGCAATAAAAACCAAAGCTAACCAAAAGGTTCGATTCATTATGTTTGATATTCCGACTTATCACTCGAATCGGTATGAAAAATGATGTGGAATGAGGACTCCTCTACTAACCTTCAGCCGTAAAAAGTCAAATAAACAAATTTGATTAGGAGAAAACAAGTTTTTACCTCCAGGGACGTAAATCAAAAGATATAACCCAAACTACACGTCATAACTTTTGGAAGTCCAAAGTGTGGGAAGGGAACATCATGTCGGGTCCAGGATTATTTACAAGACGACAAGCAATAAGATGTCAGATATGGTTTGGAACCGGTAAGTTGAAAGAATAGAGGAAAAAATGAGGGTATAGCTAAGGTTAGGCCTTCATCAAAAATTCTGAATTTTCAGGTTCCTGAGCTGTGGCATTCATCTCCATTTCTTCCCTTCAAATAAACTTACCATATATTGTGCTTGTGTTTAATTTATTTTTTATAATCGCTAAGGTTTGTGACTTTAAAAAAAAAAATTGAAAATTATATTTTTCTTCAATCAGAATTGACTTATCATTTTTGTATCATCATATAAACACTAATCATATTAGGAAGAAATCAATTTAGTAACCCAATCTAACAAAATAGACATAATAGAGTTTGAATTTAGACTCAAACAACATGCATATAATAGAGTTCGAAGTCAGCTGTGATTTCTCACCAGATAGGAGCACAATCGCAAAATAAAATACCACAAAGCTCACTAAAAAAAAAATGTATACATTTTATATTGATAAAGATGTGGGGGACTCAACCCATTTTACAAATTATATAACTTCTCATCGAATTTTTAAATAAGTTTTAAGTCTTCATCACCAAATTTCGATGTCTTTTTTAATAAAATGTGAAATGAAAAATGCATGAACTTATAAAATATTACAAGGGCTTTTGCCGTTGTCATAAACATTTTTTAATTTGTAATTGTATTATAAAATAATGTAAAAAATAATATTATTCATTCTTTAATTTATAAAACATTACCCCATAAACATTTTTATATAATCCAGAGATTAAGGTGAAAACACTAAAAAGAAATATAATTCGCAGTTTGCAGTCTCTACTATCTGGCGATCAACAACCTTCGCAATTATTGCAGGAGCCATTAACAACAGCATTTTAGACTGGTGTGATTTAGATACTGCTTTAGCTTACACACACCATTTGGCTCTTGATCGCCAAATTATCTGCCAAATGAGCAGTCGTTGATGTATTAGGTTCAAAATGAGTCCCTAAAGCACTTGTTATAGTCTTTCGATGGTTGCTAATAACATCCATGTTCTCGGATGTTTCTTTGATGCTGAAGTGATTTTCTATTGTAATAAACATATAAGCTTTTCAGTTGACAGATTGACTAACTCCCATTTCAACATTTTTCTTGAAAGTACTTTTGATAAAATTTCTATTCGGTAAATTCGTACCATTTTATTTTATATTTCTTAATAGTACGACAGCCCTAAAATAATAGCCCACATACATACTAAATAGAAACGTAAGAATTTTTCCAAGAGAAATATTTTTTAAAGTGCTTTTCTGCGAAACTTTGAAATTAGAGTTACTCATTCTATCAACTGAAAGGCTCATAATATTGATATTGCTTACTGATGACATTAGATATTAAAACAAAAAAAAAAGTTTTACTAACGTATTACTAAGCAATGTTACAGATTTAATTTTACAAAAATTTTAGCTTTACTAAAAAAAAAATATTGCTGAAATTTACTATTGGTTGTTATTTTTACGGAGTTTGTAATGAAATTTCCCATGGATTAATAAATATGTTAAATAAATATTATATCCAAAATATCTATTTTTTTTTACTCTAAATATATGTTCTTTCATAAATGATAGATTATCACAAATAGTTATTCTTGATTATTAACTACTCTACAACGATGGTTGATTGCCTGACATCGAATTCTTCTTGTACAAGTTAAACATTGGTTCGAAGAGGCTACTAACCATTTAGTATAGCTAGGATTTTGAAAAGTAAAGTGTAGTGTACCTGAGAGGATTGGCGTTCAGGGACCTAATATTTGATTAACCGCAAAGCTTAGCCAGAGGCGACTCGAGCGATTGTTTATTAAGTATATGCTTTCAAGGTGAAAAACCTCCACGTATTTTTTTTCAAAGATCATAACTTAACATACCTACTGCAAAAAAAAAAAAAAAAATATCAAGCTGCTTTCCTTTAGTACCGATTATTTCAAATAATTTTAATTAAGTACATAATAACAAGGAAATACATGTTGTTATAGCATTCAAATTATACGTGAATTCGTTATGTTAACCAAACATGACCCTTTTCTTGAAGATGGTAAAATAAAGTAAATTTCTGTAACTCATTTATTCTAGTGGATTTTGGAAAATTATTTGTTAATATTGTATTTTTTTTTTTTTTAAGTTTAACTTGATCGAAAAGTTTTAATTTATGTTAGAAATTATTAATATTCGATTGGAATGCATAGTAAAGTCAGTATTCAATAAGGATCGGTGCTCCCGTTGTATGATCAATAAGCATACTCCACTCTCAGAAAAAAAAAATGTAACTCAAGCAATTTTCTAGATTAATTCATTCATGATTCCATTCAATCTCATGATCATTCAAAATCACTATCACTAGTTCAAGAAGTAGTATAAATAAAACCAAATTAGAAATCTACCCATTACAGAAATTGTTATGGTATCAACGTTTAACTATGAATTGAGAATAAGAGGATAATTATAAAAATACGAGCTGTTTGTAAAAAAAAAAAAAAAAAAAAAAAAAAATTAAATTGCTTATTAATTCAAAACAGTTCACTCAGGTAATCGAAATCAAAATATTACTTACCGAATCAAACAGACAGTGCTTCTTTATATGCATATTTGATTATTATCAAAATGATTTTGCAAAGACGCTTGACTATCCCGGCCGGGTAAAATATGAGTCTATTCTGGTCAAAGCAAGCACAACCTTTCCTCTTTGAGGTGCTTGTGAAGCTTAGTTATCGTCCATAAAATTTGTTGCACATGTTTGATAACTCAACATTTTTTTTGCAATAAATATAAGATTGTTACAATGCAATACTTCGAGTGAAAGAAAAGTAATTAAAAATCATCTTCAAAAGATTTACCGAAGGCCTATAAGGATATCTGCATCTCCTGCACACGCCTACCTTCATCAATAGCCTTGTCATTTTCGAATCTCGTTACAAAGGAATGACGGGTTCCTAGCCTCCAGCGAGATATAAATATAAAAACTCAAAAGGAAGTCGATATATTATAAGTGAAGAAATATGTACGAGAGCTTGGGCCCCCTAACGGAACAGAGCTTGTTGTCTTTATTACATTTCATCGGCAATGTCCGAGAACAAGGCGGCATTCCTCACGGCGACAGTATTTTATTCCCTCGTGTTTACCCTCGACGATAATTAACCGCTAATTACCGAGAAGGCTCGTTAACGTGTAACGGACAGGGATTCTCTGTGGGAGAAGGGGTGTAGGGGAACGTTTTTATAACGACGTTTATAGCTTGGGAAATATGATGTAAATGGATTGGACATTAATGGCTATAGCGAGATATGGCATTGCTTATTCACCGTTTCTATGGCTCTATAACAAGAGCAAGATCGTGAGAATGCAACTGTCATTATTGCCTCATATTTATATCGAAGTAAAAGATTGGAATCAGCAAAATGATTTTAATTTTTCTTTTATTTTTTTATTTTCATTTCCGCCTGTCGCAAAATCGTTTAATAAATTATAAAAATAGAATAAAAAAAAAATACATAGGGGAATTTCTCCTGCATTAAAACACGCACAGTGGGACACTTCTGCCACAATCAACGATTTTTCTAATAAAATGAGTTACCTGTTCATCTTAGTGGAGTCTAAATAACCCTGTTACAACAAAACTTCGATTAACTCCGTCGGGATCAGGTAGCATTTAATTGGTGAGGCATCAAAAATAAATAAATATTCCTCTTCCTTCATTCAAATAAAAATTTAATCGAATAATGTCTTCTTGAAAATAAACATATTTTAAAAATACACCAAATTTTTTTTGTTTATTATTTATAATTTAAATTATTATTTAATATTTTGTTGAATTATAACTATAAAAAATTGACGTGTTTTTTTCAGTTTATTGACTTGTTTAAATGTTTTACTGACTATTTTACATTTTCCTCTGCATAATGAAATTAATCCATTTTATTTCAATAACTAGACGTTAAACCTAAACAGATATTTATTTCTGTTACATTATACAATGTTACAGAATTTCCAGTTACGATTACAGCAACGTTATCCGATGTTTGGATCGTTGTAGGTGGCACTGGATGGTACCATAGTAGACCATATATAAGAAGAGATAGAACAGTAGCTTAGTCTAAGCCAGCGAAGAATAATTTCGAATAACTTTGCAGCCATTTCTAGTTATTGTTTTGTAAGTTTTTTTTTTTTTTTAGTTCTGTTTGTTTGACATTTTGTGTGAGTGTATCAATATTTTTTAAATTTAGACGACATTCGACAACAACTTTTATGAAGCAGTTTAAAATATTCAGAGCCAATTATTATTGTATCAATAAACAAAAATTTCAATTATATATATTGTATGTAAATATCTGGCTATGGACGGAGACGGATGGAAGAAGTGGGATGAGGCAAAGCGAGCTCTACGCTGAAAGGTACATACGAGCTAGTGAAAGATGAAGAAGTGTATAAATATCAACTTTGGATTTATTTCCTTCTAGCTCAGTTATTGAATAAATCTAATGCTTGAGTGGAATATTTTGTAAAAATATTAGTTTTCATTTAACCAGCACTCATAATACATTTTTTATTTTTATCAATATTTATCATAATAATAAATACCTTTTATATTTTCCTAATCCTTTCACACTGCGCAGACCTTGTTTTCCATCCTAAATCCATCTTATCGGGCAAATACCCTTATCTCAAACGTCATGAACATCTGCCACTTGTAGGGGGGGGGGGGCAGTTTAATAACGGAAAATGTTTAGGGCTCATTCATCGACGATAAAAAGAATTTGAAAACCCTTTTAACGTTCGATAAATTCTTATCGCTTTGGAAAGGTATTATTTTGTATTAATATTTATCGAAAACTTTACTATTTAGTTAAAACATGCCACGGAGCTGATGTAATAATGATTATCTTTAACTTCTTAATAAATATTCAACAGTTAAACTTCTCTACCATGAGGCTTAAGATTCAAGAGATTTCTTAAACTTTGTAAAAATTGAGAGATAATTTAATAAAAAAATGTACATAGATTTACAAGAGTTCTTGAAAATAACAGTAATGACCCCATTATAAGTGACGTTTAACTTCCCAACTTAATTATCGGCGCTGGCCGACTAAAATGTGTGCGATGAAATCGGATAACCTTTGTTTCGTATACAACGCAGTGTTAAAAATCTCCAACGATTTTGATAGACGGGCTTTAAATCATTGCCTTTATGTTCCTTTGAGTTGACATACCTGAAAAAGACACTACCCCTATGTATAACTAATAGGTATAAATGATATCTTTAGATAATAATATAATAATAATAATAACCTTTAGAACATTGTGTTCTTTCCCGAGGAAGTTTCAATAAAAGAAAAATGTGTTCCTACGATAATGTAAAATTATCTTTATCTTTATCTTTATATATATATATATATATATATAAATCTCGTGTCCCGATGTTTGACGGAGGTAAAATCAGAAACTATTCAACCGATCTTTATTAAATTTGGCTCATTGTGTGTAGTTTTATCCAACTTTTACCTCGGTTATTGGCCACAATATTTCTTTTATTGTAAATTAAGTGCTAATCATACTACAATTGAGTGTGATTATTTGTAAGTTATATAAATTTCCAACAGATGGCGGTGTATGTTGATTTATTGACACAACACTTTTTTTTTCGGTAAGCATCCAGGAGCCAAATCTATTTTTTCCGGCTTGGACTAGGAAAATCCTGGTTTTTCCCATGGACAATTATGTGTCGCCTTCCCATGTGTTGAGAAAGCATCAAATCTATTGGTTTTAGCAAAAGACATTTTGATAAACTGTTTCAGATAGAACCTACCGATTTGCTGTCTAATCTCTAATATCACTAATATTATTATCCGATTATCCGTTATATTCTTAATTTAATTAATATGTATTAGGTAAAAGATTAATTTGTAAAATTTATATTCTTTACGCCAAAATTAACAATTTGGAATGCAATTAAAATTATATTCTTTAACAGTTCCTTTTACATATATATATATATATATATATATATATATATATATATATATATATATATATATATATATATATATATATATATATATATATATATATGTTATTTATATTTAATATTGCGTCAGCTGAAATAATCCAGTAAATGCTAAATGAAAGGATCATTATTACTGACTGAATAGTCAAATATGAGATGTAAAAAATAAAAACTTTAGCCCTACTAGATTCTTTAGTAAACAATTTAAAATTTGGCGTAAAGTTCAAGTCCAAATCCCGTTGGTTTTTAGATTAGCTGAAACTTTTTCATTTTTATCAGATAATTTTGATTTGACTCTAGTGTAAAGAATATGATATAATTATTTCTACGCATTGTAGCTACTGAGCCACAGCAATGCATGGCCGGGACTTCTCGTATAATATATAAAGCAGGTGGAACTCGTCAAGTTCTCGAAACCATGTTCTCGAAATTTTGTAGTTTCTTTCTACAGGTCTGATCGAGAATGTCAAAAAACCAACTCTACTCACTTTTTTCTAAAACTACAAAACTGGGACTAAGACAAAAATTAAATACATATTTATACTTGATAAAACCAATATGGACATACTCTTCACAGATATACGGAACAGCTAAAAAGACCCACTTACACCGACTTCAAACCTTTCAATCAAAAATGTTAAGACTCATAGTTAAAGCACCATGGTACGTCACTAACAAAACACTACATACTGACTTACAAATAGAAACAGTAGACCAACATATAAAGACACTTTATAAACGTATTCACACTCACTTACAAGGCCACTTCAACCGACTGATTAGAGACATGGCAACAGGTGATATACCAATAAATAGGAGATTGACGAGAACGTTGCCTCTATTGCGTCAAGATAACTGCAATTTTTAACCACTTTTACCACCTGTATTTGTCTGTATTTATCGCAATATAATAAACAATAATCTTAAACGGGTTCAGGACTTTATTTTTAATTTAAAAGAGCTACCTCTCTTGAAAATGAAAAATGGGAGTAAAAATCAATTCAGAAAAAGAAATGAATTGAAAAAAAAGATAAAAGAAAAGAAAAAACCAACTTCAATAAAATAAAGTAATTTCGACCCAGTTATTTGTAACAGAATAATTCTGGGTTGTATACAATGTAGAGTAAAATATTGGACATTTATTTAATTTCTACACAAAAAGTGTGCGAAATAAATTGGTTTCCATCAGTAAAAATCCATCCATTTGCGGGTTAAAAAACAAACAAAAAATTTATAATTTTTAATCAATGAAGAGATATTTTCTAAAGTAATTAATAATTGGTAGAAAAAGTCTCCTTCACAGAAACTACTAACATTCACAAACAAGCTCCCAAACCCACGGCATAGAATATTAAAGGGTCGTTTGGCCTATATATATTCTTCATTCGAGGCTGGATAATCATATATAATTTATCAAAGATATCAGCCAGTAGTCATCTTTAAGTCATTATCTCATTTAGAGATATCATCTTGCTATACTATATTATAGATTTTCGGCCAATTGACTGATTGAGGTGAGTAGGGTGTTGGGTTCGAATGATTAGGCACCTGTGAATGACTGTTCTCAATGACTATGTTTCTGTTTTTATTTTTTTAATGAATGATGTGTAAAACAAAACCAGAGATACGATGACAAATACTATGCGAAAGTTCGCAAGACGTTTCACCGCTTGGTCCCAATCAATCAATAACTAATTGGCTAGGTACCCAGGAGCGGTCGCAGAACTATTTTGGGGGCATATTCCTATGGAAAAATAAACACATGCATCAAGCATAAAAACACACTTATCTACAAAAAAAATTACGATCTTTTTTATATTTATAGACATCTATACTACTATATAACAAATTTCTCAACAAATTATATTCAGCGTCAATTGATGTTTATTTATTCCATTAAAAAATTCTTTTAGAAATATCGGGGGGGGGGGGGGGGATGGATCTCCAATCCGCCACTGTATGTAACATTAATGATCAAGAATATTTCATTTATTTTAATTTAATTTAATTAAATTTAATCCCTATTACTAGGACTTAATTTAAATGTCAAAGGACTCTTAGTCATTCACCCAGCGTTGACCTTATCTTGAGAGCTAGTATTGTGTAACCATTATTCGAAAAAAAACATTAAGCCTTGGTTAATAACAGATTTTATAAAGCAAATTATGAGCAACTAAAAAAATCGCATACAGTCGGGACTGCTCAAGATTGGGCCCCAAGATGAAAGGAACTCAAGAAAATCTTAATTTTAATAAAGATTTTACTATGCATGAATATTTTATGGACAAATTATTAAATATAGGAAATGATCATGTTAGGAATGGGGTCATTATTTGGTATATATGCCAAAAAGAAACGACTAATCTAAGGCATACGGAGTAGTTAATACGTCGCTATATTTTATAGTTATTATATTATATTCTCCTTGCAGATTTTGACTTGCGCTGTGGCAAATAAAGCAATAAAGCACAGGTGATTTCTTTTGTTTTTCGCTTACTGTTTTTGTTAATTTGAAAAGTTTTGTATCTATTACTATAGAGGGTCTTCTTAACTGACGTGCAGGGTGTTCGGGTAACATGGAGGAGGAAAAAGAATGGATGAATGGATCAGGGTGATGTACTGTCGTCCTTATTTTTTAAAATTTAGTATGATTATTTCAAGAGTTCTTTTGTCAAAGTATAGTCGAGTTAACTTACCAAATGCTATAAAGGTACTGGGTTGTTGTTGATTGTCACAGGTGAACAAAATACAAACACCACAATATGAAATTCTTTTAAAAATCTTAAATGCTCCTATGTTAAACATTCACATTAATATAACAAAAGTAAAGTCCTACTTATAAGAAAAAAACACATTTTAGTCTTCGACACCGCATATCCCTAATCCATTAATACTTTCTATTTTCTCTTTTACCTGTTCGGCCACAAAATAGTCTTAAACGGTGGTGGCCTGAAGACCAGCACTCAACATATAAAGTATTTTATAATCGATAAACAAGTGATTCTTAGCTAAATGAATGAAACACAAGAAGTCATTTGCTCGTTGCGTCACAGCGCAGATGCCAATTGGCATTAATACTGATATGCCGTAGGAGAGCCTCCTAGCGGAAATGACGGAATAAGATTTTTTTTTTCTTTGATCGGCTGTCAGAATATAACCATGATTCCATTTAGTGATATCATTACGAAAATCTAAATAAAAGGTATATTTTCATGTTCAAATTGATACTGTTCGACGAGGCTATCAATTTTCCAAACGCCTCCAACACTCCGCAGTTTCGGGCCTAAGGAGGATTCATTTTACCCTGCCGAACAGGAAAGAGCAGTAGATAAGGTATAATGAAAGAGGTTAGAACCTCGGGAGCTGGCTGGGAGAACCGCTCCTTAATTCTTCCGATATCGGCCTCACCTCCACCTGATGAAGGAGCTCGCCCGGTGGGAGAGTTGTCTCGCCCTCGGATCTTGCTGGCAGGATCTGGGAGCTGTTTATTCTATCCTTAATGGCTCTTCCGTGGTTTGTTTAGACTGGGGCTTCGGTGGGCTTATCTCCCTCTCTAGCATATGTTACCAGAACCTCAAAGTAAATAATATAAAGGGAACACATGTCTGTGGAACCCCTAAGGTCTTCCTCAGTTTTCTCTTAACTAAAAATCATAGAAACTTTGTTTTCTCAGATATATTTATGAATAATATAATATCTTTTCTCTTAAAAAAAAATTGAAATTTGAAAATCTTTCACTCATTCTCTATATATCTTTTAATAGTATAGTTATTATAATTAATCGATTGATGGAGATTATTTGCCATTATCTATCAGTTTTTGCCTAAAGTCAAATTAATCACAATAAATAATGTTTTTACAGTAGTAATTTTCAATAAATTATATATTTTTTAAATAATGCTTCAATATTAAATTTGTTTATCTAATGATTAATCAGTAATATACCGTAAGCATGCATAGGCGGTAATAAATAATAATAAACTAATGCCAATTAATTTACCGCTCCTTCTGCTAAGGGCCAAAAAGAAAATATAATCAGGCTGAAACTATGTATTTTTTGTTTTAGGTGTGAAGAAGACATAATAGGTAACTGAAGTAATAATTAATATGATTTTTTATATTAATATTATTTACATTCATGCTTTGAAAGCGGTAAAAAAACTGTATGATGCGGAAAAACCCGAAAATAAAAACTGATCAGGCAGAAATTGACGATTTTTAAATAAAATGGTACAGATAAATCGGTTATGGGCGTTATGATTTTTGAAAATGCAAATACTATACTACTACATATCATTAAATTTGCAATTTTTCCATTAACAAAATATTGAAAGAAATGCATTCCAAATAAAGTTAAGTTTCACCACAAAGAACGTTACACCGTCCATCATTTTAATCAGTCACTGTAAAATAGTTCTGCCGGTATGAACTTGTAATATTTCACAAACAGCAATATTTCAAAATCTTTTAATTTATGGTAGCGCAAAAGACTCAAAAATTGCTAAATTATTGCATTTCAGCTGCTTACTAGCATCGTAAAAGAAAGTTAAGTGTAGCATGCTGAGTTTTATATTAATGGCCCATTACTTTATTTTTTACTTTAACAATTAATTTTGATATAAAGGATAAATAAAATATTTTAAATAATTTATTTTTGAAGAGGAAGTGTCAGTGAAGAGGAAGGATTTGGCACCGTTTGGAAGCGAGCTCCGTGGTGTAATGGTTGGCATACCGCGCATGTCACGCGGAAGACCCTGGTTCGATTCCCGGCGGAGCCAAATCTTTTCTCTTCAATAAATAAATAAAATAAATTATTTAAAATAATTTAAAAACAAGGTGGTTACCCACAAGAATGATTACATTAAGATAAATAAAATAACTTATTACATTCAGTAAAAAAAAAAAAAAATACATTTTCACAAAAAATAGATAAATGTTTTGTACCTTTGATTTAAAGTTTTGTGAACATTAAAATTAGTTAATTAATAAATAAAAAAGATTTTTTCTAGGTAACTAATCAACTACAATTCTATCGTGAAAATTGCAATTTGAAAATAACCTGATAACTTTAGGCCTTCAATTTAATGCATTTTTAACAAGTACCATTTTAGTCTTCCAAAAATTATGTTTTACTCCTATTTTTGGATGGGTAGGTTGAAGCTGCACTTGCTAGCAAACTTTGACATCAAAGCTCTAGATCCTAGGGTGGAATCCTATTAAACCATCATTCATGGCACCGACAACTTTTTGAGATGCTTTAGTAACTAACAGTTCTGAACACATTTTTGAGATTATCAAATCAACCAGATTTCTACCAGACAATTTGGTTCGGGTGGTTGTTCGAAAAGAAACGCATTTTTCGCTCATTCAGAAAACTTGCTCCTTAGGATGATAGTCGATGAAAGGAGGAACATCAGAGAATTAGGTTTAAGAAGAATTGTAAAAGCAAGAAAGTTAGCTTCCAAAATAGAATCAAAAAGGTGTTTTCGACCTCCAAAAATTAGCTTTCAGGCAACAAACTATACAGAAATAATTGACTGGAATACCACTGCTTTTACACCAACACCATTGCCGGTGAAACTGCTGACGCATGGAACTTTGGAAATTTTCCATGTCACGCTCAAGCTGTTGAACGCTGGGTGAAGTTAGTGACCGAAGCATCTCAAAAAGTTGTCGGTGCCATGAATGATGGTTTAATAAGATCCCACCCTAGCATCTAGAGCTTAGATGCCTAAGTTTGCTAGCAAGAGCAGCTTCAACCTACCCATCCAAAAATAGGAGTAAACACAATTTTTGGAAGACTAAAATTTTACTTGTTAAAAATCCATTAAATTAAAGGCCTAAATTTATTAGGTTATTTTCAAATTGCAATTTTCACGATAGAATTGTAGTTGATTAGTTGCCTAAAAAAAATCTTTTTTATTTATTAATTAACTAATTTTAATGTGTCACAAAACTTTTTTTCTTTTTTTTTTTAATAAGGCGTCAACCACTAGGGTTATCATCGCCATTTATTCAATGTTCGGTTTATATCTTATTATATAATTCTGTTAATTTTAGAAAGTCGTACAGTTTGTCTGTTACGTTGTCTTGCAGTATACTGTATAAGTCATTTGGTATGTCTAAGAGTACTCTGTATTCTTCGTAGGCCCTGCATTCAGTCAAAATATGCTTTACTGTCAGCGGACATCCACAAGCCTGACAGTTGGTAGGGTCTTCGCGTGCCATTAGGTGTCCATGTGTCAAGCGCGTATGACCAATGCGAAGACGCGTCAAGATTACTTCCTCTCTGCGCTTACTCCTGTTAGAGGACTTCCATGGGATCACCTCTCTTTTAATTTCAAGTAATTTATTTTCAGATAAATTTAACCACCTGTTTTCCCAACTTTGTTTCATTTTTGCTTGATGAGGGATAAAAAGTCCGCTGTTAGAACCCCTAGATGAGGAAAGCCATCTGTTATTGCTTTTTTGGCGGCCTGATCCGCCAATTCATTTCCAACTATTCCGCAGTGACTTGGAACCCATACGAAGAATACAGTGCTATTGTTTGTCACGCCCGACTTTATTGAAATAAGGATATTTTGAATTATGGGATTTAAAGAGAAAACATTTTTCAAACAGATTAGAGCGGAAAGTGAGTCAGTGCAAATAACTATGGTTTTCTTTGTGGCCTGAATAACATTTTAACTTTTATGGATTGCGACGATCTCCGCAGTAAAGTTGCTACAAGTAGCAGATAAGGAAAAAAGATGCTGCCTGTCATTGCATATTATCGAGGCTCCTACTCCTATAGAACTCTTAGAGCCGTCGGTGTAAATGTAGTTAGCGTCCCCTAGTTTTTCTTTAAGTTTATGAAATTCGTTTTTGTAAATTAGTGGTGCTGTGTTGTTTTTAAGTAGCCTTGTGAGAGAAAGGATGATATTTGGGGTAGGTAGTCCCCAGGGATGGATAGGAGATGTTACATTCTCATGGAATGTGGGTATATCAAGGTTGAGGTCAAATAAGGATGCTGCAACACGGACTGCAAAGGATGTTCTCTTCTTTAAGGAAATTTGTTGTTGGGATAGGAGCTGTTTATTGGGGAATAGATAATTCAAAGGATGATTGTAGGTGGAGAGGATTTTAAATAAGTATTTGAGATCGAGTTCTTGTCGTCTTAGGTCAAGGGGAGGTACGCCAGCTTCAACACAAAGACTACTAGAAGGGCTAGAACGAAAAGCACCGGTAGCTAACCTAAGACCCGTATTCTGTACAGATTCCAGCAGTTGAGTAGAAGCTGAGTTGTATGAACAGCAGCCGTAATCCAATTTAGATCGTATAAGAGTTTTGTATAACGTTAACATACTGGCCCGATCTGCACCCCAACTTGTATTAGATACTATTTTTAACAGGTTTAAGGAGCGGAGACAATCTGCTTTTAATAGTTTTATATGAGGGGACCAACTGAGAGTTCTATCAAAAGTTACTCCTAGGTATTTGATTGTGTTTGAGTAGGAGATTGGTTGACCGGCAATGGAAAGTGATGGCAAAATATTAGGTTGTCTTTTACTGAACAGGACTGCAACTGTCTTAGCTGTTGAAATTTTGAAGCCGTTGGTACTAATCCAATGATTGACCTTATTCAAAGTGCTTTGAATATCATTCTGCAGTTGTGTTAATTGTTTCCCTTCCGAATAAATTACTAAATCGTCAGCATATAACATAGCTTTTACCGGCGGCTTAACTTCATCCATGACTTGATTAAAACCAACACAGAAAAGTGCCGCACTTAAAACGCAGCCTTGTGGTACACCGTTCTCTAATTCGAATTCTTCAGAAAAAATATTCCAATTCTAACCCTGAACCGTCTATTTGTTAAAAAATTTTTAATGAATAAGATCATGTGACCATTAATTCCCATGTTAATCAGATTGTCAATTATTAGCCTTCTCCATGTCCTATCAAAAGCATTTTCTATGTCAAGAAAAACCGCTAATAATTTACTTTTGTTTTCAAAGGCTTCTAAAACATCCGATTCTAAGCGCACCAGATTATCAGTGGTACTCCTACCCTTCCTAAACCCACTTTGCCAAAACTTTAAATCAAAGGTACAAAACATTTATCTATTTTTTGTGAAAGTGTATTTTTTTTTTTTTACTGAATGTAATAAGTTATTTTATTTATCCTTTATATTAAAATTAATAGTTAAAGTAAACTATAAAGTAATGGGCTATTAACATAAAACTCAGTATGCTACACTTCACCTTTCTTTTAAGATGTTAGTAAGCAGCTTAAATGCAATAATTTAGCAATTTTTGAGTCTTTTGCGCAACCACAAATTAAAAGGTTTTAATAGTTTTAATTTGTTTGTGTGTTTTTAAACCCTTATAATAAAGAATTTTCACTATAGCAGTTTAAAATATTATTGGCTGAGCAATGCTAAAAAAATTGTAAAAAGACTTGATTTTCGAGTGCGAGGCGCTAGCTAGGGGCTCAATATTTTTTTTGTTTTTAATTAGCATTTTACTTACCTACCCCAGAGGCAGGCAAGTTTTCCGCGGTATAGGGTTTCGAAAAAAAAAAAAAGTTTGTTTTTCGACCCACCCTACGTGGGTACGTATGTAGTAGCATATATGTAGTATATACTACATAGTGTAGTATATACTACATATAGTAAACAGTATATGTAGTATACACTTTATATGTAGTATAGTATGTAGAATACACTATATATGAAGTGAATAGTAGCATATATGGCTAAATATGTACATACATTATTTAATATTCATTATTGAGTTCGATCCACTGCACTAATGCTTGGTTAACTATCCGACTAAAGGAGCTGGAATGATTTATTCCGGAGGTCCGGCACGAAAATAAAAATCAGCCCACACGGGCTGGAATTGAAAGTGCTGCTCCAACACATTGGGTCAACGACTTCCTGCTTAGGAGTGTTCCTAAAAAAATAAAAGAAAAGGAGAGTTCAATTGATGGCGTCTAAATCTCCTAGCGGTAATAGGATATACCAATTATTTTTGATATTTGAACAAAATGTTATTTTAATAAAACAAAGATGAAGCCCAGTTTTCGAATGCAAACGCAAAAAATTGCAATTTGAGCCTTTAAATCGTTAAAGTATAAGGTTTATAATTTCAGGCTAGTGCTATTCGTAGGGATAACTAAAATTATCACTTATCGTTTATGCTGAAGAATTGTTTTGTTGGATTATTTTAAAATACATCATTCTTAAAAAACTTTTATAGTTTAAGTCCATTACATTGAAGAAGCTATCTATTAAACAATCGTGTTCTCTAATCATTTTTTTAATTTATTATTTTTTAAAATAATAAGAAAAAGATATTTCGGATCTTATTGAACGACGCACATCGATTATGTACCCGTTATGCTCACATTGCTCATCCGAAGAAAGACTGGTCTAACTCAAAAAAGCGATTTTTCAGGAGAGCTAATTAAAGGTTCTTCCTTTAATCCTTTTTCATCCGGATGGTAAATTGTTTGACGGTTCATCACTATAGCGGTCTCTAAACGGATTTGCACAAAGATAGTAGAGGAAAATGGCAATTAAGTTAGACCCGTCATTGGAGAGCGGTGTTTGAAGTTACTTAAAAAAATATGCACCTAAATCATCATTATTAAGCTTAATTAATTCTAGTTTTTAAAGTTTAAATAATGTTTTGCTAAGTTATGATCCGATTAATAATCTTATTATTTATATTAACCATGAGACCGGAAATGTTTAAACTATATTAAGTACTAGGTATGCTTCAATAACTCTATGATAAATTTTTAATATAAAAAGTAACTACTACGTCACAAACACCTCAGTCGATCTAAAATAGGGTGAAAAAGACTTGATCCCTTTGAAAGTATGGTAGTTAATTTGATTAGAAGCTGCTGTTATTTTTGAACTCACTTATAGCGAACACCCCGTATATCACGTACAGAGACAGTTAGATTCCTGAGCTACATAAAACTGAACCGGACCTGATCAGTTGTTGGTCGGTCGGAGATAGGGACAGATGCAGTGCACTCAACCGACAGCGGCCCCAAACAGGAATTACTGACATGACACTAATATGGCATTGTATGCACTTAAGCACTTAGCCTGAGAACCTTTATAGATTGCGTCTTATGGCATTGTCACAGATATCGTAAAATATAGATCAAGTTTCTATTTCTAGCAATCTATGAGGAAACGCGAAATAGAATTTTGAAAAAAGTTATATGTTGTTGAGAAAACACTTCTGTTATGTAGCTACTTTTATTTCAGCTAATGCTGTTTGTAAGTTTGCACATTTGTTTTCACCTGATTTGGTAAAGCTTCTCTCTGTGCTACTTCTGGGCGTGGAATTTTTCGAGATGTTATCTGACAGTAATTTACGCGCACACGTTCGCCGCGTACGTTCTTCAGGGATAAATAAACCTCCAAATGAGTCCTTAGCACATTATATGATTACCTCATCTAATAGGCTATGGTGCTGAGAATTACTTTTGGTTAAAAGGTCCATGTCCATAACATCACATTCTCATAGATCACGAGGAATAATCATGATAAAGACTTGAAGTATACCCAACCATAATTTCTTTTCTGCAAACATTTCTTCTTCTTCTTCTTATTCTTTCTCTAACTCCTGTGTGCCGCTAAGCGTGGAGTTGCCGTCCCGGTCCAACGAGCCCATTGGTCTGTCCCTTGCCATTCTTCTCATCAACGGGATGGTTAGTCCTCTTGCTGCTCCCAGTTTCCCAATGTAGTCGGAGTAAAAACATCTGGGTCTGCCACGAGGACGTCTTCCTTCTGGTCTGGCTTCAGTATCGTTTCCTGGCCTTTCTGGTATTGTTCATTCTACAGACATGCCCGAACCACTTTAATTTTCGCTCCTCCAGGATGTCCCTCACTGATCTTACTCCCAATTCCTCACGGATCCTGTCATTTCTAATACAGTCCCTCCTGGTTTTGCCAACTATTCTTCGGAGGAATCTCATTTCAGCTGTTACCAACTAGCTTGCATGTTTGTCGAGGGTAGTCCAGCTTTCAGATCCGTACAAAAGCACAGGTAGGAAAACAGATTTAAATATCCTAATGTACGATAATTTTAGTGAAAATAAAAAAAAGGGGAAAAAATACACTTAATCTAATCAATATCACTAACGAAAAAAACGGGATAAAAAAATTATTTCGCTCTGGTGAGCTCGGAAAAGCAATTAATACATTTATATGAACTGTAAAATAAAAAAAATAAAATAAATCTTTAATGCAACTTACCAAGCTTACGCTGTACGCTGATTCTGAATTGCGGGCAAGGGTGAAATGAGGATAATCGGGTAAAAGACATTGAAAGGAGATTCAAGGATAAAGGAAATTTTCACCTGTTGCTCGTCCTTCTTGAATTTTGCGGCCAGCGGCAAACAATGATGATTGAAGAGAAAACTTCAAAACAATTATGAATATCATACCCAGGAGGCAGAAAATCGTAATATACTGACACCCAAGAGGTACCAAAAAAACCATTGGCGGTGGACTCTAAATGAGAAACACACACGACGATGACACTGCTTACCATTCAACATTCAGAGAGCAAGTGCGCAAAAAAAATGGCCAAGCCGGGAATTCTAATCCCTTACAAATGCCATCATGATTGTTGGCCCAGCGATTGCTATCTCCGTGACAGTTAAGGTGGCATATTCAAATATAATGTAAAAAAAGAATTATGTATTATGAAATAAAATAAAAATACCGAACACCTTATTTTAGCCTCTCTGCTAACTTCAGTTTCCCAATGACAGTTTTGGATATATGGTAGTATAGTCCATTGGCATTCATCACCCCTCCTGGTCTATTTTTCCATCTTTGCTCATGACTGTCCCTAGATACATAGTAGGCGTTTGTTGTTTCTAGGAGTTCGCCATTACAGAATATCCTAGGCTCCAGATCTTATCTGTCCACACACATAGTTTTGCTTTTTGCCGGATTTAAGCTCAACCCTCTTAGCCGGAGTTCCTCTTGCCATTCGTTTAATGATGTTTGCAGAGCTTCCTGGGAATCCGAAATTAGTACTATGTCGTCTGCATAGATCATTGCCTGGACAAGCACTGGTGTTAGATTCCAGTACCCCACCACGGCTCTCGGAGCAAACATTTCTCAAAAAAACAAAACAGTAAACAGCAAAAGTTCGGAGTGCGATAAATATCATTAAAATCAGCTAAATATTTTAGTACAATATTCATCAGCAATCACATTACTAATGATAATAGGCTTATTAAAACTTTTAAATATTTTAGTTCAGTTCCGGTAACTGGGGTATAGTAGCAAGCGAAGCATAGCAGCCTACAATACTGAAGTCGCGAGTCAGCGCCCCACCATCCTACGATTTTTTCATAGGAGTGAAAAATCCTTGGCTATGCCCTCCTTTCGATGAACGTAAAATGGAAGTGTAATATCCGTTGTCAATTACACGTTAAAAATCCCTATCCTAATTATACTCGAGTAGAAAAAATAAGGACTCCTGCTGTATCATCCTCCGATTCGCCTTAGTAGCATAGAGTTACGTTAAATAAACAAACAATTTCAGTAACTTGAAAAAAAAATTAGGTTGAACATGAAAGAGATCTAAATGTCCCATATTTGTTTGTACTAAGGATCTGATCCGTAAAGTGTTTTCACATCCAACTTCTTTTTGATTCTATTTATTTTTTTTTTATTTTTTGGCATACCTTCCGTTTTTTACCATACCATCTTTTTCATTCATTAACATTTTCTGCCTTATAAAACATATGTTTTTAAAGGTAAATAATAGAAGAAATTAGATCAATTATTAGTATTAGGTGAGTTAAATAGCAGGTGTTTAATATCTCTAAATTATACTTTTTTTAAGCTTCTCAACCTACACTCTACATTTTTATTAAAGGCTTGACTCAAACATATGCTAATTGATAATACCAAGCCTTCAAAGGGAACAGGTGTATATGATTTATTTTGAATGATTTATGCGGTCCCCGTAATAATTTCCTGAGCAACTTATTGTCTAGTTAACTGCGTACTTCGGCAGCATTAAACAGAACCCGTTGAAGTAATGACTCAACAAACAGCCCTCAACCCTAACCTTGTAATTTTAGTGACATTTATTGCAAACATATCCCCGCTAATTATTGGTGTTTCTAAAGATTCATAGCGGCTATATGAAAACCATAAATTATATCGCGACATTTTACTACGCAAAATGGCTCTTTATCTTTTATCTGTTATTTTTAATATGTATTATTCAAGAGATATACTTAAATATATTATCAATGATTATACTAAGAGAGGAAAAAACGACTTATAACAAAAATGCCTGATAATTTAAACCTCAGTCCGATGCAACACATTTGTTTGACTTCACGAAACTTATCTTGCTAAGTGCTATTAAAGATTTTTTATTATTTGAAATATTAATAAAGAAAAAAAATTAAAATAATAAACAAATAAGTGTTCTGAAGGAATTTGAAAGAATAGAGGAATAAGGAAATTGATGTATTCTCTATTAATTTTAAGACTTAACCAAATAAATTTATACCCTAATTGTGATTGTTTACATATATTCAACTACTTAAAAATAAAGTTTAGGCAGTAAACAGGTATCGAAAAAATATAAAAACGACCAAAACATATTATGTTATAGGGTTATTAAAAACACAGATCAGTTGTAAAAGCGGCTAAAAAAGACAAATTTTAAATTGGACATTAAGAACGTCAAGTACGGAATAACATGTTATTTTATAATATTTTAATTGAGGCGTCTAGAAACAAAAAGGGATAACTCCATTTTCCAAATTTTTTCAAAAAACATACACAATTCTGTAAAAAGTTTGCCGTTGATGGAATAAATATCTGAAAAACCGGTATACATTCTTTGTAGCTTTGGGTTTTGAAGTATAATTGAACTTTTAAGTAATTATTTATCCTAGCCATATGATATAATTGTCAAAAAATGGACATATCCCCTTTAGGTAGAAAGTGGGTTCATAATAAATAATAAAGTGATTTAGGATTGACTAGTTACAGTTATTTTTTAATTCAAATCTCATTTTTCAATAACCTACTCTATAAATAAAACTCAAATAAAATATTAGGACCTTATTTTAACTTAAAAAATGGTTTAAAAAAATAATCACACTAAAAACAACGTCTTTAAAACAATAAATCAGTCTTCACCATCACAAAACCGAAGCTAATATTATTAACTATTATTTTTAAATTATTGAGAAATAAAACTAACAGGAGAATAATTTTATAGAAATATTTTATTTTAGTACAGAATTGATAAATATTAATATTACACGAAATTGTTTTCCTGTGGATCACAGCATGGTTCACTAGTAACTTTGTCGTCTAGTCTTTGTTCAATTTCTTTTTGAGAAATGACATTTTTATAAAAAGCAAGATCAGTTAAGTCGATCCATGTTCCTCCGAAATGTTTACAAAAGTGTGTAGACGTCTCTAATTTTCTGAGAAGCAACACTCACTCCAAGATTCAAAACATTCATTGTGTTCGTCAATTCAGAGCATGGGCGGATCCAGCCGACTGTAAAGGGGGGGGCTGCAGTCCTAAAGGGGGGGGGGCTGCAGTCCTAAAGGGGGGGCTGCAGTCCTAAGGGGGGGGCTGCAGTCCTAAAGGGGGGGGGCTGCAGTCCTAAAGGGGGGGCTGCAGTCCTAAAGGGGGGGCTGCAGTCCTAATGGGGGGGCTGCAGCCCCACACCACCAGCTACGAATACTTAATTATTAAATGAAAATATACACTTTTTTTTAAACACTCTAACTATTTGAAAATGTAAAAACCATTTGTTCTAAAACTAAAATGTATTAGTGCCAAATAAATTAGTTCATAGGCACAATAGACACAAGATATGTTTTTTTTTATTTCAATAAATTGACGAAAAGAAATATTATTTCAATATTCGCAATTAACATATTTTAGTATCATAATGAAAAAGTATTTTCAGGTAGGATTGATTAATAAAGTTGGCTAACAGGTTCAAGCTATCTATACATAAATTGACTATTTTTTTCCAATCAGAACTAATGGATATATGATAGCGGAAATATCTGCAGGATTGTTTCCACTAATGAATGACACATATCTAAAATAGAGCAAAAAAAAGAAAATGAATAAAAAAAAAGGTTTCTAGTTCTCTGCGGTTTCGTTTGAAAAATAACTCTCCGATTTAATTGATCATGATTAACAAATCTGCCCCTTGTAGCAGCATAAATAAAATTAAAGTAAAGATTAGCCAATTTGACTAACAGTTCTATTTGTTTCTTGTTTTTTTAGCTAATCTGGATGAGGTGAAGAATTCCGACACTGCTCAGTTTTTATCACGAATGAATTAGATTAAATAAATATTAACTTTATTAGTCAGTAAAAGAATTACAATATATGGTATGTATTATAATACAGCAATTCCACGTCTATTGTAACCCTTTCCAAGTCAATGGTAACAATTTTCAAGTAAATGGTAACAATTTACAAGTCAAGTTTAACCCTTTTTAGGCTAAAATAAATTCTTAATGTTAAAGTTTATTTGTGTTTTATAAAAAATAATTATTTTAATTTAGGTAAATACTTTTAAAATAATTTCGCCATACCCCTATTTTTTCGGCACTGTTTTTTAAAGTTAAAGGGGCTCCGTGAGGTATTTAACCTATTTAAGAATAATTCATACAGTTTTCGGGATTATTTGTGAAATTTAAATAATTCACTAATATTCCGAATTAATACTATGGTTGACATTTGCTTTCTGAGTAGGTTTCATGACGTTCAATTTTTGATATTGAAGTTTGGTGCGATGTAGTGCTTAATAGTTGAAGTTTTCATGGATGCTGATTCCAAATTGAGTGTCAGATTTATGATGGCGCATACATAATTTGATTTAATTTTATTTTTAATTTTTCTTGGTTATGATTGTCATTTATGAAGCTTTTGGAGACTCCGGTTTCGAATTTAATATCAGATTTTTCAGATCAGAACTGCGCATGTGCAATTTGTTTCAGGGTACGCTTTAAGTTTTCTTTTTTTATATAAGTCGTTTAATTCGGTTTCCAAAGGCAATATCATATGTATGATCGCGCATTCACATTTTTTGCCTTCATATCTTGATTTGGAACTCGCTTCGGCGGTACATATGCTAAAAATATCTTGATTTGATCCATTTATTCATTTATCCATTTATCATATTGACTTGGAAAAGGTCAATTTGATGTAGAAGACGCTATAATAGAAGTGGAAATGCTCAGTTCCTTTTTGAAATTTGTATGATATGAGGACCCATCAAAATAGTCGCGTTTAACAAAATTATGATATGTGCAAAAAATTAATGAAGTAAATGTATGGTTAATACACAAAACATCATGGCGAAAATTAATAGATAAGATTAATAGAGTAAGAAAGTATAGCAAATTAGATGATGATATCGAAAAATTGCGAAATAAAAAAGATATGACCAAATTATAAGAACTTATAGAAATCGTGATGCAACAATATAAACCCTTCACATCTGACGGGCCGAAAATTAGAAACTCTGAAATCGTTCCTCTTCTTTCAAACTTTTTTATTTATTTAGTTTTTAATAATTATTTGTTCTTTCGTATCTTGGAAGAGAAACTTGTGGTTGTGAATAAATAAAACAAATTAATTCAAATAAAATGGCTGAACACACGATAAAGAACATTGCTAGCTTATACTTACACTTAAAAATATCTTAATCTATATTGAGAACTTTAATCTTAAGCTCTACTAAATGATCTTCAATGAAAAAAAAAATATATTGAGGTTATTATATTGAAATCGATAAAAATTGAGGATTTGCTTTGAAGTCATTCAAGAAGAGCCATTTAAAATTCATTTACATCAATTGATATCAGTTATAATAGAGAATAACAATTGACAACAAAACAGTAACCTTCAGGAAGGTATATAGGGCACCTCAGACGATGGCTTCGCTCAAGACTCACATAACCACTTAAAGAACCCAAAGAATGAAATAATGGCAATACAATTAATTGTCGCAGAATTAAACTTAACTTATATGTAAATAAGGGATAAGAGAGAGACCAATTTATTACACTACAACAAGAGGTATTTGTTTAGATGGTGCAGAAATGTGTGATTAATAAAAACCTATGCATATATAACACTGCCAAAACAAAACAAAATAAACTCGTTAAACATTCAATAAACTAGTTTTAAATTTATATGATATCCTTTTGTTTTCGAAGACACACGCTCTTTTTATTATTATTACGTTATTCTGCATAACATATTATCTTTTCTTAATATTATAATGTAGAGAAAGGACTATAAAAAAAACAAAAAAAAACAATTAAAGATAACAGAAATATCTATAATCCAACCGTTAATAAGAATCGTGTCTTTAAATTAATTTCTGGTCATGTTTTTCATAAGAAATTATTATTAAGGGCAAATTATCGAATCAATTGGCTATTCGAATCTATATTGCAAACGACAAGCTGTACTCTTACCGTGTCCTTATCTCTAGCGTAGATCGGAAATTAATCAGAGCTGGTTGATTGATACCGGGTGACTATAATGGCCTCTGAAGAAAGGGGAACGGACGTCGATCCTTTATTATGGATCGATCACTCAGCCCAGTGGGCACACTTAGCCTCACATCATTCACGTGAGCACATCGCGGAGGAGGCTACGAGATGACGCCATTTCGAACGATCGGGCTAAAGAGCGAGAGGTTGTTAGCAGCGGCGACGTTTATTGGGTCGGGGCACTTATCATTTTAAAGCGCCCTTCAATTAGTATGACTTATATTAAGCGCTGCCTGATGCCCGGGGAACTGTCGAGTATATGCACAGCCTGATGTATCTTCTTCCAGTCATCGCTAATAGATTCTTACAGAGCAGCGACCCACGCTGTTTCAACGAAGTAATATTTTTGTTGCCTTATAAGTAGAGCTCGGATTCCCATGCAATCGCATCTTTTTATTGGTAAGCCAGAATAAAGCGAGATTAGTTATACGAATCAAGACTAATGGGATGTTTTAATGAAGTTTTATACTGTACGAAATTGCACGTTTTGGGGTTTACTGCACGAAATTGCACGTTTTGAAGTTTTATTGCAATAAATTGTAACATTTGATATCTTGAAGAAAGAAAATATATTACAAATTTTAATTGTCTTAAATACACATCTAAACAATAGTGGAAAAATAAAGGCGCATATCATAGAAAAAAAAATGGAACTTGGGAGATGAAAACAACCACGAACCTCCAATTTCCAAGTACTGAGGGTTCAGTAGTTCCTGGATGTTTACACTTTGTTTCTTAATTCTCATTGTTCTGTTAGTACCAAACTAGCTTCTGTCGAGTATATTGTTACTAAAAATTGCCCGAAATTGGAGGAAGTGTCTTTCGAAATTGCGGGATGGATTGAAAAATATTCTGAACACAATAGGGATAGTAGTGCAGTGTTTTGTATATCTAGTGATAAAGATATTGGATGTGAGAGGAAACCACAAATTGATACCCACTATAGCACAAGTAAGTAATTTTGAATAACCCCAGAACGATAACAGGGGTAGTGCGTGTTATCAGACCATTGGTGGATCCAGTGATGGAGGGGGGGGGGCGCTGCAACCTTCTCCCTTTAGTATTGCGCCCCCCCCTTTACAATCGGCTGGATCCGCCCATGTACCAGACTGATTTAAAAATAAGCCTACGCACCGGATATTGCATCAGTGATTCGATAATTTGAGTAGCATCTTTCCTTTTTTAAGATCTTCCTATGTCCAATATAATTACAGCTCAGCGAGTATTTTACTCTTTATTGCACATCTTGATGTCACTATTTTAAGAAAATATTTTATTTTCCGTTTTTTTTATCGGAAATAAATCGTTATTTTATACAAAAGGTCCAAAATTCAGTTATTTTACCAAAATGCATACTTATAACAATATTATAAAAATTATTTGTAAACATAAAAGAGTATCTTTCTATTTCAATTTACTCTCCGCTACTTATTTTATTCCAAAGTAGCTATTTTTTATTCACAAAAATAATTTAATGCCAGATTTTCAAGCAATCCATTATTACTGCATGTTTTGAAGTTTTTAATGCACGTTTTGGAGTTTTTATTGCACGTTTTCAATTTTTTGCTGCACAGAATTCCGAGCTTTACTTATAAGGAACGATAATATTGAGTAACTGGTAATAGTGATTTAGACGAACCCTTCACTTTATAAGCAATAATCAGTCGGTATTATTACTTTTTTTTATAAACTTATAATGTTTTGCCATGAGGTAATGAACTAATCTTTTATCCTTAAATCGAAAGAAAACTATGTGAGAATGGCAAAGATTCTCAGCAACAAGTCAAGCGAGAGGTTTGCCACATCAAATGATTATTAAGTGAAGAATGTATACACAACACTTAGATGAAGCAATAGTACATTTTAAGAACATTGATTAAGTTAATTTTTATATATTCATTAGCTAACACATATTTTAAAATAAATAATATAAAAAACAAATTTTTTTAAAATATTTTTGAAGAGGAAATAACAACATAGTAGAAACTGTGGGAATAAAAGAAAGATTGAGATGAAGGCGGTATTATACAGGTTTGCAGCTGAATTTGTGAATGATTCTTGAATTAATAAACTATTGAATGGCGAAATAGGTTTTGATAACAAATCTTGGTGCAAAAAACAAAAAAAAAAGAAAAGTTGTTTCTGGCCAGAATCTTGTTTAACGGACGGAGTTTCCTCTAACTAAAGGGGCAACTGGTTATATCGGGAGGCGATGAAATCCTAGAAAATTTGAGTTAGAGTATCGGAGGCAGCTGCATTTCATAACTCAGCATTATTCGTCTATCCTCTTCATAGGTGATGGAGGATTAAAGCTGAGAAAAACCCGTATAGTTGTAAAGACTAAGTAGAGGAGAAAAAACACTTTTCCTCAGTGTTCGTTAACAGTTATGCGAAATCCGCTAAGATGTATGGTATATAAATGTATATATTCTTTTTTATTATTAGCTCAATTTTTTTCTAAGTTTCATTCAACCCACAATTATTCCATATCCAATATCGGATCAGAAATCAATTCTATCATTGTGGGACTTTTTCTTTTTTCGCTCATGACCTATATTGTACTAACTTTATTGTAAATTCATATACTAGACAGAATAACAACATCGTAGAGGCTATGAACAAATACGTTGCAATTATAATGCAAATATTAAACTACGCAGAGAGTTGATGCTGAAGTTGACAATCGGTCCTAACATAAACCCACCTTCACGATATCCATTCCCAATGAGCTAGCTGGAAATGTAAGTTCCGCGGTTTCAACGACTATCAATCACTCGACTAGTTATTATCTAAGCTTTATATTAACTTTCTAGTTCTGTAGTATGCGGCTCTGACAGTTTCCTCCGAGGTGGAAAAACTCTCTGACAACTGAATCACAGGCATCTTTTTGAAATTGCAAATCAAGACGGTCTCCCTCGGATTTGAATTGCAATTGTTTTGTATCCACATCCACCGCGGAAACAAATCTATGAAGGAACAAAGAAATATAGGGTATACATTTTGCACGTTCGTATTTTAATTTTTCTTCAGTTGATTCTAAAGAACTGAAAAATAGTGAGAATTCATGAATCAGAATTACTTACACGTGAAAATCTATTTTATTTGATACCTCAGTCATAAAACTCCATCGGTTCTATTATCCGGAAAAATGAATCTATCTTATCATATCATATATGATTGTATATTTCTTTTGTTCATATTGTATATTTCTTGTGTTCGTATTGTATATTTCTTGTGTTCGTATTGTATTTTTTTGTATTTGTTGTATTTATTCTTGTGTTCGAACTCCGCCTGTGGAAGTAGCGAAAGCTAGGACAACAGCCGGTCCCAAGCCCGGATAAAGGAGGAGGGTTGATGGGTAGGGCTGACTACCCACCCATCATAAAAAAAAATCCTCGGTTACCACGACTCAATCATGCCTCGGATATCGGACTGATAAACGGCATCAACATGAAGCTCGGAAAAGGACACTACTTTTTGGAACATGGAATGTACGGACGCTATTCAGGCCTGGAGCGCTGAGAGAACTATCGGACCAACTATCAAGGTGCAAGGTGGATATAGCAGTTCTACAAGAGGTTAGATGGACTGGAAAGGGACACATTAAAGGAAAAGACTTTGATATCCTATACAGTGGAAATGTAGATAAGCACATGTTTGGAATGGGCTTTATGATTGCCAAAAGAATTCGTAACTCTGTGGTCGACTTCCAACCGCTTAGTGACAGGATGTTCAAAATAAGAATTAGGAACGGGTCAAGGAACATCACCATAGTGAATGTCCACGCACCGACAGAAGATAAATGTGTAGAGGATATAGATGCATTCTATTTTAGCTTAGAAAGAGTAATGAGCCAGTGCCATGCACACGATATAAAAATTGTTATGGGCTACTTTAACGCGCAAGTCGGCAAAGAAAAATCCTTTTGTACGAACGTAGATAAAGAAAGTCTCCATCAAACAACGAACGACAATGGTGAAAGAATGATTGATTTCGCTACAGCTAATTCATTAGTCGTAATGAGTACAATCTTCCCTCACAAGGATAAACACAAACATACATGGAGAGCCCCAAATGGAGCCTATAGTCAAATAGACCATATACTGGTAACAACCCAACACTTTAATTGGGTGAACGATGTGAGATCATATAAAGGCCCAGACATAGACTCAGATCATTTCCTGGATGTAATGAAAGTGAAATTAAGGTTCCATCAGTATAATAATAATGTAAGAATCAAAAAGAAGAAATGGTGCACAGACAGCCTAAAAAAACCGGAGGTCGAAAAAAAGTTCAAAGAGAACATAGAGGAAAAGATATCTGCCATACCAACTAAGGAAGGAGGTTATGCAATAGAAGAACAATGGAATACACAACAACACATAATAAAAACGACGGCGGACGAAAACTGCAGCAATAATCAGTACGATTGCAGTATGATTGGTTTGATGCGGAATGTGATATGCATGATACTCGCCAAACAAGGAAGGCCGGGCACATGCAAAAAACACCTGCAGGAAGAAAAAGAGGCTGGCAGAAAAAATCAGGATCCTAGAAACATCTCGGGCCATGAATGAAACAAGAAAATTTTTCCAGGAGATGAGGGAAATAAAACAGGATGGAAACCGAAGGAAACAATGGTAAGAGACGAGAATGGAGTATTGCTGCTTCTAGAGGATGAAGTGTTGAATAGATGGGAGAGGTACTTCTGTGATGAACTTAATCCCATTGTGGGTAATGATGAAGAAGGTACGACAGCCGAAGACAAACAGCCGGATGAAACGGATGAAGAAGAATTACCCCCAGAGGTAGAAGATATTGCCGACATTGTGGGTAAACTCAGAAATCACAAAGCCCCTGGGACAGATGACATCACCGCAGAACTAATAAAAGCGGCAGGCCTTGAACTGAACAAGGAAATGCATAGATTAGTAGCGAACATATGGCAAGAGGAATAACTTCCTGAAAAATGGAAGGAATCTGTAGTTGTTCCCATATTTAAGAGAAAAGGAGATCCCACCGAATGCAGAAACTATAGAGGGATCAGCCTTCTTAACGTTGCTTACAAGATCTTTGCTATATCATTATATAACAGGCTGGTACCATACGTGGAAAGCACCGTTGGAGATTATCAAGCAGGATTCCGATCTAATAGATCAACAATAGACCAAATCTTCACGCTCAGGCAACTGGGAGAAAAGATGTATGAATTCGGCCTCAATCTTTGGGTGCTTTTTATGGACTTTGAGAAAGCATATGACTCAGTGAACAGGAGAGAGCTATATCGAACAATGGAAGAGATGGATATCCCTAGGAAACTGATTGCACTAACGAAATGCACTATGGAAGGCAATATTAACCAAGTCCGAATAAATGGGGAAAAAGGTGGAGCGTTCAATGTGAACACAGGGCTAAGGCAGGGTGATGCATTGGCACCACTTCTCTTTAACATAGTTCTCCATAGAATAATAAGCAGGAGAGGACTAGATCATGGCGGCACGGTATTCTCAAGAATGGTGCAAGTACAGGCATACGCGGATGATGGAGCCATTGTTGGTAGGTCACTAGGCAGTGTAGAGGAACCATTTATGATGATAAAGCAAGAAGCTGAATACATGGGTCTAGGGGTTAACAACAGTAAGACAAAGATGTTATGTATCAGAAAAGGAGGCACGGTACCAGAACTAGTGCAGCTAGGAAACAGCACTGTCCAGGTTGTCACTAGCTTCCAATATCTGGGAGCCATAATAACTGAAAACAGGGATGAGGATGCTGAAATAAGGAATAGACTAGCAGCAGCAAACCGAGCATATTTCTCCCTAGCAAAAATTATAAGGAGTAGGCTATTAAGCCGTGCTACGAAAATCAGGATCTACAAGTGTCTCCTAAGGCCAGTAGCATCTTATGCATGTGAGACGTGGACTCTCAACAAGTCCGTTGCGCAGAAAGTGGACCGATTTGAAAGAAAGATCCTGAGGCGAATAATGGGCCCTGTCAGAGAAAATGGTACATGGCGACTGCGTAAGAATAAGGAGCTGTATAAAGAATACCAGGACCTCAGTATCTCTAATGTTGCCAGAATACAACGAATTAAATGGCTTGGCCATGTTATTACGTAGGATGGAAAATGGTAGGTGCCTCTCGAAGGTCTACAAAAATACCCCAGTCGGGACCAGGCCTAGGGGAAGACCTAAATCTAGATGGAAGGATAAAGTATTTGCTGATGTAAGAGAAGCTGGTGTTTACACGGGCAAAATTGTAAATTTATATTATAGGGCGAAAATGACCAAGGTGGCCGAAAGCCCGAAATTATATATAAATAAAAATATCATGTATGAATGTATATGTATGTACTCGTATGTATACGGGATACTGGTTCAAATCCCGGACAAGGCTAATCTTTTTTCCTCTTATAAAAAATATTTAAAACTTATAATAAAATTTTCCGTCATCATGACGAGAAAAATAATTAAATTAATAATTAAAAAATATTTTATAATGCTCAAGAGACCTTACTAATTGGACAAAAAGTTCACTCCCCAAATATAATTCGCAATATTTGCAAGATCAGTGGGAATGCATAGTGTAACATTATATTTTTTAGGAAAATATCTTCAGGGTTTTTGATAGTATTATTTAAAAGATTCTTTCAAGGGGATAAAATCAGCAAAGTTTTTTTTTTCTTTTCTTTTTTTGGTGTTTTATCAACAGCAAAAAAATTAAAGCAACTTATGTAACTTCCATGATAAGCTCTAATCGAATAAAATCAAGGTTTTTTAAACAATAAGCTTAGAATTTTATTTTATTTTTTTATAAAACCACGTGATTTTTTAAAATGTAGCTCTCACTGAAAGAGGCAATGTGCTAATGTATCATGGGTTGTAATCGGCCAGAGGAATTTATTTCCTATTATATTAAATGAAACGATGATTACCCTATCATGTTGAGACCGTACAGTAGTTAAAAATTGTGCACTCACTTAAAATGACGGGGAAATCTTGAGGGCTGAACATATTATAAATTGTACTTCGTTACCAAGTACTAAACCGAAATTTTCCCATGCTTTGTTGTGCCAACGGTTGAATTTCGCTGCAATGGTATAGTAAATGAAATTGTGTTTTGATGAAATTCATCTCACTAAATTTACATTTTGCTGTATATTTAATACCCCGTTCGTCGGCAGTGTCTTTCTGCGTGGAGTAGTCTTATTATTTGGTATCTACATGGATAGAGAAACTGTGCTTTATCACAACTGACCATCACAATACAAAATGTATCGGAGAATTTATCGAGAAGAGAACGGACAATCATTGAAGATGATTGGAAAAGATCGGAAAGCAATTTTCCTGCATGACTTTGGCGACTTGGATCGCGAATCTCATTGTGTCGAAATCACTTGACTAATGCTCCAAGAGAGTGAGGGCAAACATTTATCATAACTGTCGTTTCCCAACAAATTCCGGGAAACAAAAACATAACTTAATATTAATTAACCTTATGGATATCCCGTTCCTTTAGTTATCAAAAGCCTAATCTAAATTAAGATATATAAGACGCTAAATAAGTGAGTTTTACAGCAAATCGGCAGAGCACAAATTCCGAATGTTGCTATGATCTATAATTGTTTTTCCGGATAAGATCCGGGAATTTCACTATGAATGAAACGTCAGAAAAAATAGCTCAATGGTATTGAAGAACAATGGACGATGGCTGGATATTTAAAAATAGAATATGAAAAACTAGCTAATAACCTCGACATTGCCTGATTAATATTGTAGATACTAACATACAAGTAAAACATGTTTTAATATAAATATTTGCTGTGTAATGAGCGTTATGACCAAACAAAAAAATAATTTTTTTAATTTGTTAGCACAGGACATTGCATATTATTATAATTAATTAGAACATTCAGGTGGTTGCCAACCGGGTAATTTGATTAATAAACTAATAAACAATGATTTTTTTAAAAGCCCAACATTTTTACCCACTAAAAATCTAATAACAATTCATTTCGAATAGCTATGCCGAAAAACGAAAATCTTTGTTACCATCTAGAATAAGAATGAATTTAGTTAATTTAATGTTAAATATCACTTACCTGTTAGTATTTTAATTTCTATTAGTAACTATTGTGACAATTAAAATGCAAATATTTTTTTTAGTGGGAGTCAAATTTTAATGTTGACTATTTAGACTGGTGTCAATTGTGTTCTTGTATAATGCTTGGTTTTTTTTTTCTTTATAAAGCCCTATAATCAATTAAACATAATTAATGACACCATCTGACTTTTAAAAGGCTATCAGATCTAATTAAATATTAAACGATCATAAATCTTGGCCCTAAAATGGATAACAGATCAATAATTATTTCAACATACCGGTTCAAAATGTAGACGCCCCTCCCTTTTAAATTATGAGTGCAACTTATGTTTATCCAGATATTTAAAAATGCCTGCACAATTATTCAAATCAGATTAAAATTAAGAGTTGGTTTCGTTGAAAATTATGGCAATAAAACTAGTGTTTCAATCAATAGATAAATTTCTTTGCCTGTTGTTTAAGCTTGGTAAAAAAATGAATAAATTTAATCCCTTATAAGGGTTTTATATCCAATCAAAATTAAAATTGATCACATATTGCTTTAAACTGATTGATTTAATGTACACCCCAAATCTCACAACATGAAACAATGACGTTGCAGATCAAATGTATATAATTAATAATATTTACGGTATATCATTAATAATATGTTGACATGACTATGAACAGCAATATAGTATAGAAAATAATAAAAAGACAGAAAATATATTCTTGAATGCCTATGTTGTTTTTTTTAATATATATAACTTTTTTGAAATGAATTAACAAAAATATCCTTTAAAAAATCGTCTTTACTAAATTGCTGAAGCGTTTTATTGGTTAAAAAAGAATAATGAAAATTCACCAGGTTTCGGCGTTATTTTCCGAAGATGGATGATTGAATTGAAGAACATGTAAAAGAAAAAACGAAAATAGAGAGAGGTTAAGTACACACTTGCTACAATTATAAATAAACATACAATTATTTCAAAATATATAGCATTCTACATTAATAATTAATCAATAAAATCTGAATTATTTCAAGAAAGAAGATTACTGTATGGGTACAGCAGAATCAACAGCATCATTTGCTATTCAGATAAGAGAAACAAGAACAAATATGTCGAAATAATAAAATCTTTCAAAACAAATTGGAAGTCCATATTTTCATCTGAGATATTGAAATTTCATTCTTAAAGAGTTTCTGGTGAGCTTCCGAAACCTGTTTTTTTTGAAAATCCATTAGATATTTATCAAACTGCTTTATTATAAGGCTAGGTTTAGAATTTAAATTACATATGAAATATTTCAGTTGATTTTTTTTTTCTCTTTCCACCTTTTATCTTAACAAGCTGGACCATTTTTCACAGTTCGTCGGTTAAGTGGAGCGATATTTTGATCAGCTTCGTTTAGGCATCAATCAACCGAATTCGGGCTTAAGCATCCACCACACAGTGTATCAGATATGGTAGGGAAATATTAGGGCCCATAACGGCAATATTAATATATGAAATTTAGTTATAAATAAAGATATGTTTTAGATATTCAAGCTTTGTAAGTCAAATGATAAAAGTTGTATGAAGTTAGTTAAAAATGAAGATATGTTTTAAATATATAAGCTTAGCAAGTTAACTTTCATTAGTTTTTTGTGTCGTCCAGTAAAATAGATCTATTTTACTGGACGATATAAAAAAAACTTTTTATCCTATCTGACAAACCGAAAATAATTATTAAATACCGTGGCTGCGAATAAAAGGAATGTAATTCAAAATATTCAGTTCAACGATTAGGCCCAAAAAAAGGCCTTTAGACCAAAAAAAAATAGTACCCCTCCCTAATTCTTTCATCCGAATCCACTTGATTACAACCTTGCTTCTCCTAGCCTAGTTAATCTTTCTAGCCAATAAAAAAATGTACTTGAGATCTCTTAATTTAAAATTATTATTAGAATAGGTAGTTTCTTTACTAGTCTAATCATGTCATTTAGTTTAACTTTGATAAAATTTTAAGCTTCAACAAAAAAACAAAAATAACATGTAGCGGTTTGCTATTGAATAATAATAAAGGAATCTCCTGAAGGAAGTTGATGAAGCCATGCACAAACTGCAGCAAATCAGGCCCCATTGTCTCTTAATTCTTTCACGCCCAACGTAAATGGCGTGCCTCTACCGCAACTCCATCACGACGAGAGTTCGCATATGAAATTCAAATAAGCACTCCGACCTTGATTCTCCTCGCAGACCCGACTTACGAGGACTACGACTGCGTGGTATCTTACGATTTACGTCTTAAAAGATCTATCACTCTTTCTAGATGTACGCAAATCGTCGGTTACCAGATGCTTTGCATTACATAAAGCTGTGAGAAGTTTCTAAATACGTATGGGCGCTTATTATACAAGGAAGAAGACAAGACTGATAAAATATCGATTCCATATTACTGACGATATAAAAGAATGACCTCGACTGAGCTTTCAATGGAGGAGTGCCATATGCATCGCTTAGGAAGATCGAAAAATATATTGGTTTTTCATCAACCCATATCAGACCGTGATGAATGTATTTACCAAGTATATCTTTAACAAAATACATGACTACATACTTGATAAAAATAATTTTTGATCACAAAAAGAAAGGTCGTTATTTATGCATTTTGATACACACGTGACCATGAGTGAAGGATATTAACGCCGAGCGGCTTCATTATGCGCTAAACACATGGATAATCTCTGCATTATGGGCAACTAAGAAGAGATATTACTGACAGGAATTAGTGGAGCCCATCAAGAACCCTGGCACGGCTCGGCTACTCCTCGAAGGCTGATGGTACTCAATAAGTCTCTCTTAGGGGATCTCTCGCCCGCGGCTGCAGGGTGAGGGATCTTTTCCTCTTATCCGGTAGCTCGTCTTCTTAGCCTGAGTTTAATGGCGGGCCGCCCAGTATTCGGGGGATGGGAGGGGTTAAAAAGTATTCTGCTTCCTTTCATTTATAAGTGTCGAGGGTACTACATATATCGTCATTATGTCAAACTCATATTAGTATCCATAAGTAGCAAAGGAACGGCCCTCGAATATTTCACAAGATATTTCTTGTGAATATCTATTTTGTCATCTGCATAATATTTTTATGCACATGACAAAAATAAAATTAGGAATATAGTGAATTATTAATCAAATTCGGTTTATAATGTAATTACTTTATATTATTGCAGTTAATACTTATTAAAAAGTAAAACGTTCAAAAAAAAAGCGGGCTTAGGATATCTCCTGACACATACTAAATGTAACACAAATCATCTGAAACAGGGTAACGAAGTATGTTAGTTGTTTGGTCGATTAGGCTATTTATATAAGCGTCAATTTCCAGGAATGGGTTACTGGCAGCTCTGAAATTACAGCATACATAACTTTACAGTTAATTTTTAAAAAAACATTAATACAACTCCTTTGCATTTTAAATAGTAAATTATTTATTTATACCCGCGACTCACTGCATGCTTATCTCTCTAATCGAGCAAATATCTTCAAAGAAAGAATTTAGACGTGAAGGAATGGAAAGCAAGGGATTGAAAAAATTGCATTTTTTAATAACTTCATAAATTTTTTACGAAACGAAAACTAGGTACATTATTCTGTCAACATAACTGTCGGTAAAATGGTTTTATTACAACGCAAATTAAAAGGTAAAATAATTTAGTTAACTTGTTTAAAACAAACGAAAACAGAAAACACTAATAGACTGCACCGAACTCGTTCAGAGATGCAAGTTCCGTACTTAAGTTGTAAGCAGTGATATCAATGGTCCTCTTTTAGCACTCTTTTCATATTTCAAGTCCCTATTGGAATCCAAATTACACCGAAGTAAGGGAATAAAACAAAACCCAGGTACATTCTTTTAGGATGCTCCTACCGTTTTGCAATGTCTTTAATTGAAGAATAGTGGAATTTTATTTAAACAAACAAAAAAATACCCATCGTGCATAGGTCATTATATTTTCGAAATGTAGCTTGGGACAGAGTGAGGGAATTACAAGAAATTTTTAAATTAAAAAAATCAAATATCTGCACATTGACTTATTTTTATTTTATTGTTAAAATTACTCTAATAATCAACATTTTATAAATAAAAAATCTGATTTATTGCTTTGTATTGACATATTGTCAAAAACCAACAAAAACATTGTGAAAAGGATTCGCCCTTTTCAGGAAAATGAATCAGAAGTGAACTCCAGCGCTAATGCTGAAAAATCATATTCATTGTCATAGATCTCGGCGTCTACTGCAAGAAACAATTCGGTAACGTGTTAGACGGTGTTCTTACTGACTTTTTTGGGTGAAATGGAATTGTCGGTTCTTTAAACTGCTTTTTTTTTTTTTTTAACTAGTAGTAGAATCCCTGCCAATTTCATTTTCACTGATCCTATCGGTTACAGACCTGGATTGACTAGTTTTATTGATGATCAAAAAAGTATTACACCTCAAAAGTTTTAAATAGTTTTTCTTTAAAGTTAAGTTTTTCTTTAATTATTGAATTTATCAAAGGATTAAAAATTAGAAAAGTTAAAAACTAACGTACTTTATTATAAATTCCCTTTCATTAATACTTTGATAAAAGTTTGAATCAGTTGAAGGGTGATATTCAACTGGTAGTTAACGTACACAGGTGCGTACCTTTTTGATTGTATTGCATTTACCTTAATCTCGTATAACCCGAATATTTTTAACAATTGCGTGATGCGCCTTTTTCCCACTATGTTTGGCTAGCTATTATGAAATGTATAATTCGAATTTCATTATGGTATACAATGTTAAGGATACTTGAGTTTAAATTGTCACATATAACGCCTTGGAAGAAAATTTTTAATTACCATAGCAAACTCTCTAATCAACATGGGTCCAATCTTTGTGTACCACGAACAAAAAATTGCCGGCGTGAACCAACGGTGGCTCACAAATGACCCCCGCATCGGACACTTTCAAGTCAAACACAAAACTTTCCACGACGAAGTATAACGAGGTAGGATTGTATTGTTTATTTTATTAATGTTGGATTATCAATACTGCATAATGCCCTTGAATAGCTCCCATCCGATAGAGCGAAAATCATTAAGGAAAGCCAATGTCCTCGCCATGAATTACAGCCTCGGCGCACAGTGGGGCAAACTAGGATAAAAACCCAAAATCTAATGTTCATATCTCGAGTTAATTTTTATTGAATTTCATTCTTCAATAGTCCAAATATAAAAAACGATTAGTTCCTGTATTATCAAAATTTTGTTTTAAGCAGAAATTTTAAGTTTTGTCGTGGTTGTTATAATGTCATTTTTTTTTTTATATAATATTTTGAGCTAGTTACAGCACATTTGAGTGATACTTGTTTTACAGCCTTTATGTGCTTATACAGACGTACTACTTTATAAAAGTAGTCATCCTATATAAACAATTAAATAAGCGAAAATCTTTCAAACAAAATAAATAATTTGAAGCATAATTATAGTTTGGGGCTTATCCCGCCTTAAGATGGCAACTATTGATGTAGGACCGGGAATTATCAGTGAATATATTCCTCTGATTTCATTTGCCTTTATTGCCTGTTGGATAGTTATTGTTCATTATGTGAAAAATTTCGCGGCGCCCGAAAAATTTCCCGAGAAGGAAAATCCCGTAAAGTTGAATATCTCCTATTAATTCATAAAGCATTGAATCACATCCTCACATACCTACATAATCATGGTTTAAATTTAAAATATAATATGATTAGTCTAATACTCAATGATATCGAGTATTACACCTATAAGTAATCAGGCTGCTTCAGCCTCCTCCCAGAGAAAAATAGTTGTCTAGTCAAAACTGTCTAAATATCAGTAAGAGGTAATGAGAAAGGCGATTAAAGACAGGGGTCTCAATATTTTCCCATAAAAAGTTGCAAGACATTAGCTACCTTAAAAAAAAAAAATTAACTTAAAGGAACTTAAAAAAGGAAAAAAAAAAATTAAAAATACATTAAAGGAAATTGAGATTAATATTAAGTTAAATCAAAGTAAAATAAGCTAAATTAATCTAAAAGTAAGTTCAATTATTTTTTTTTAATTAATTACAATATCTATTCTTAAGTTTCCTTTATAATTATATATACGTAAATAATATAATTTTTCAATCCTAGTGTAATTTTCCATCCTTAACCGAATAAAACAATTTCCATCTCGATAGGATAACCCGTTCACGAGATATAGAGTTTTTCCTACTTTTTTGTCGTTTTGCCCCATTGTGCGGCCTTAACGTGTTAAAATGAAATTGGTAACTTTTCCTAAGCCAATCTATCCTAAAGATCATTACAATTCTTCTTCTTTCTTTACTTTTAGCTAAAAATCGAAAATTTAACCAGCTAAAACTTGCCAGTAGTTTGAAAATCACCGTAGAGCCATGGGATAAAAAGATAAAAAAAAAAAAACATTAATTGATTTCGATCAGAATAAGATATTTAGCATGAATTTAATTTGATTCGGCTGTGAGCCCCGAGAAGGCGATAATTAAGCGGTGTCGAAAACTACAGCTAGCGTGGAATTAGAATTCGGTGCTGGCCCGAAAGGCAACAGGTGCCGCCCCATCTCGCCCTGTTGACTCAGCTGGTTCCCATTACCTCACTATCGCAAACGTTAATCGAATATTCTACCGCCCTTTTTTCCCTGATTAGCATCTTCGATAATTACCCAGCCGGGCTAACGATGTAATAAACTATTTAAATTACTATTTTTTCCTACGTCAGAGCATATATTTGTATTTAATTTTATTTCATAGATAACGATTGTTTATTTACAAATTACCCCTATATATGACATTCAAGGCCTTATCGCGGGGATAATGCAACTAGGGCTGCGAAACCACCGTAAGATCGTAAATAATGTTTTTAAGAGGTGCTATTACAAAGAGTGCACTTAAGAAAATTTATGTAACTTTGCTTTCGAATGCTCCAGGAAATAGATAGAACTTCATAACATCACTTCTCATTATTTATCACAAAAGGAAGCTGATTTAACACGTGTGTTCCTATAAAACGTCATAGGGCCATAATTGCAATTTGAACAAAAAAATCTAATAATAATTTTAAGTAATAATAATAAACTGTTACCTCCATCCAGTCAATTTTGTAATTTTATTCTTTTAGTCAGACATAATTTAAACGATTCCTTTCATTATTTTCCTTTAATCAGTACAATCGGATTAAATAATAGCATATACTGAGGATTATAGTCATATTTGACACTTGTTATATTTTAAAAATATATATACTTATTTAATTACAATTGTATTAAAACTTTTAATAAATACCAATAACTTGAAAAATAAACAGTTGTTAACACTTTGAGACAAAATTCGTCAGTTGCACTCTAATAATAATTTTAAAAGATAATTAAATTAATTATCGATAACTCGATTAATATATTAATAATTCCCTATAATAATAATAACCCCGTTAAAACCCCACTTTACAGAGGTATCGAAAGAATCCATGTGAGAAACAAGTGGGTTCGGATTGATAAATAAACTTATTTGTATATTACTTTAATGTATCAATAAATATATATTTTGAAAGACTGTAAAATGGCTTCGGATAGTTGAAAAATCAGGAGAAATTAATGGAGATAGATAAATTTAAAAAAATTCTATAATTTTATTTAAAATAATTTCAAGAAAAAAAACAATCGTTTTTTTCATAAATAAATTTTAATTTCACTCCATTAATTTTATTAGTAAAAATAAAATGTTCAAAAAGGATACAACTAAAAACAATGAGAACACTAAAAAAAGAATCTCACTAATAAAACAGTATTTTGATAGAAAATTTAACTCCCTTTATATTATCCTCCTTACAACAACCAAACAATAAATAAAACAGAGCAGTATAGAAAAAATCTATCATCCAGTTTTAAATAGAATTTTAGAAGCCGTGGTGGACGATCATGCTGACGCAGCAGCATCCTTGGTTTCCCTAGACTAAGTGTTGATCGGAAACACAATCGGCAAAATGAAGTTGGATTGAATTTCTTTGATGATCCACGCACAACTGGATTGGCTAACTAAAAGATCGACCAACATTATTTCCTTTTCTGAACGAAACATACGTACTACATTAAACCTTTTCAGTATCATTTAAAATATAACAGAAAACACTTGTCGCTTTTAAAGGAAAGAATACAGTTATTTCAAAAAAGGCAACCGATTCGATAGCAATGAAGGTTTGCAATCTCACAGGATCATTCAAATTGACAAGAGTTCAAATTAATTTCGCAAGCGACCCATTTACCGAGCACAAAAAATCTCTTTCATTGCTCACCTGATCGTGAGCCATTCAGCGATCGTTCGTTCAATTTAAAACTAATTTCGGCCAAAGGCTGTCTATCTTCATCAGAGGGGTGAAGCAGAAATTATATAAGACCTTAGCTCAAATTAAACCCTATTCAGTCGGAATTATTATAAGTCCGATAGCGATCAATAGTAATTTCGTAACATTAGACAGGCTGTGTGTATTAATGGTCCATAGGACTGCCTGGCTGGCGTGCCACTGCTAAAGGTTAATCGTGGACTCCCTCATTCACTCTTTGAGGGGGCTGGGCCATTTACTCTCTATTGTACCAAGTATTCTTCGAGGAGGAAATTATATAGATGTAAGAAGATAATTTCGAAGGAAAAATATTTCAATGATTTCCTACTAGGAAAGGTCATCTAATTATCCACCAATCCGGGTTCATCAAGAAACGGTTAAACCATTATAGGACCCTGTATAACGTTCGAACTGTCACGACTTAGCTGCACTTACTAAAAATGAAAATTTAACTTTCTCAGATTATCCCATAATATTTCTACCAGTACGTTTAACCTTTCTGATAACATACTTTCGAAAAATAGTACAAAATTGTGAAAGAAAGTATAGAAAATTACGGCGTCCACTTTAATTGTTAAATGAAAGTGTCCGAAATGGTTGCGGGTGGTTTTGACTGCTACGGCATTTTTCATCAAGCGTTTAGTTAAAAATAAATGAAAACAATGAAATGTAGGTGAATGTTTGTTAAACGATGAATTTATATCCTTTCCTAATTCAATTAAAATTTATTATAAATAATACCCTGATTTACTAAGCACACCGACTTGAATATTCCTTTACTATTTATCACTTCATAATCTTCTAATTTTGTTATAATTTTAAATTGTATTATTAATTTTTACTATGTTTTTACATTATTTATTAAAACATAAAATATTTTAGGTAAATTATTAGAACTTAAAATACATACCGATAAAGTAATAGTTAGTAAGATTGATGTTCAGTTCTTCGAAAAAAAGAGCTAACGAAATCAAAGGGGTGATGCGGCAATGATATTAAAAACAAAAAACTTTTAATTTGATTATTATAATTAATACGAATTATAAATAAAAATCAATCAAATTTCAAATGTTGCAGGAAAATTCTAATTTTATTAGATTCGATTGAATACATATATATATATATATGAATCGACACATATATTTTTTATATATTCACATATATATAAAAAAAAAAAAAAATGGTTTTAGATGGAAAATGCTAGTTATGATCCCATCCGTTAGTAGCCTTCTAGATTTATACCATAAGACAAAGATAGTGAACGAACGTTTTTTTTTTAAATATAAAATATCTTTTCTTGACGGTTCGCGGGTGTAAGATGGTTAGACTTCAGTGCAGTGAGATTTCTAAATGTGAAATACTTGGCTAGATAAATAGTGTCACGAATTTCATATGGATGAGACGCAATTTCCTGAGATGTATAGTTAATTAGGAAATATAGCAGTTATAAAACTGGAACGATTAAAATAGGAAAGAACCATTAAGATAAGGGAGGAACGTTATGAAGTTATACCGAGACGTAGATGAAAAGATAGTTGTAGAGAATAAATATACGGTTTTTAATTCCATGAGAGAAGTAGATTGTTACTCTATAGATTCTTACCCTTGATTGTAATAGTATTACGAAAAGCAAAGAACTAACATCAATCAATGATTTTGCGGAGTGATGTATTATGCAACTTAAAAGAAATTATTGCATTGTGGAATATAAGTTGAAAAGAAAATGTTTGATAAATACAAAATACTTGTTGATTAGAACCTTGCTTCTATTGTTTACTAAGGTTTACAATATTCAATACCCATTTATACAGAGTGAATTATAATTTTACAATCTTTAAAATTCGTTTAAAGCCAACTCATGCAAAATATGTAGCGCGCATCCAGTTCGGATTGCTAATGGACTGGATATGCAGGTGCAGTTATGTAAAGAGCATTCGAATCTTGAAACTTAACAACACTACTCTAGACTGGTTGGGGCTCGTTGCCCGCAAAGTATTGGGATCGGGCACGAATTACGAACGAAAAGTCGAAATTTCTAGTTATCATTGCATCAGAGGGGTGAGTAAGTGAAAGAGCGATTGAAAAATTCCAGGCTACGAAATCAGTTCAAGATCGGGCGACTATACTTAGTAGACCGTTCGCTGTTCAATCCGTAGAGGCATTAGACTTCAGCGAAGCGAATGTTATCAAACGTTTGCATTCAATTATGGATTTCCTATCTTGCCGCGAGGGAAAGTACATATGCTCTCTTTCTCAAGCTGGTAATGCACTTCAATTCAGACAATATTCTCGCTTTAATTACAGCCTGGGAGTCGCGTGTGTGGGCTAATTTATGATCGTGGGGAACATGCCTGCAGTAGGATGACGGGAGATTTCAACTCAGGAATTTATCGTAAGGGCGGTATTGCTGGACGGAGAGCTAGATAGGAATAATTGTCAGCATAACAATTAAATGGTAATGAATTCTGTTATGTTTATATGGGATTCGGGGATACGCCAAGCTGTTGCATAGTTTAAAAGGAATTTCAATTTTTTTTTTTTTTTCATCAAAACAAAACAATTTTTTCTAAATATATTAATTGAACATAATTTATAATCAATTAAACAATAACAGATTCCTTTTAAAATAACTCATTGAATCTTACATCCCAGTTACTATTAAAAACAACAACAAAAATAATACAAAAGCCCAACAAAAAACATCCATTTTCACTGTAAAAGTCAAATAAAAATAAATCACATAGAAGAAAGAGAACATAGTATATTATATTTAAAGTCCATCTCTTAAGAAGATTTAAGAGTGACGATTAGAGTAAATAGAAATATGTAATATTCATATTTTAAACTAAATCTTTCATTTCATTTTTGTACTGACCCTAAGAATTCAGAATAATCTTTGTATTGCGATCATAGTTTTTAAAAATAAAATAAAAATCAAAACAAAGGAGAGTCAGTGAAAACTTTTAAGTTAGTAAGTAGAAATTAGACTTATCAGGTTAGGAGATAGACCTTTCTGTAATCATTCGTACCGATAATTTTGTATCTTTTCGATAGTATATCAGTGTTCTCTTCCGTATAACTCAAGAAAAAGAAGAAAAAAATTAAGATCTTGACAAGATAAAAATTTAAGATAAGAAGTAAAATTAGAATTGAAAATGCATTTTCTAGCAAGATAAAACCTATCGAGATGCTAAGTTTCCTGAAATAATCTTAGACAAAACAAAAAACTTTCCTAAAATGGAATTCCCAAAACATATATCGGTTAAATCTTGATGATATTATTCAGCATAAGCTAAAGGCAGAAAATTCATTAATATATTGATTTATTATAAAATGACGAAAGTCATTACGATTTCTTTGAATGTTTAACACACAGAAGAATTATTATCTGGGAGGAATCTGACGTGGATCACAGTTTCCTAGAGTCATTTGTATGTTGTTTTTTAATAACAAAAGTTTACTTATCATACTTTTGGGTTTTGTATTTTTTTTATATATTAAATACAATCTAAACTTATTTACTGATTCTTTTTTTTTTTTTTTTGCACAAAAACCAAAGCTAAAATTATTCGACCGAAATACAATGACCATAACAATCACCAAAAAAGAAAATAAAACAATAAATAAAAAATCTATCGGTTCGTATGAGAAAAAATTTCAAAACAAAAATGTACAATCAAATTTGGTAATAGAACGACCGCAGCCCTTTTTCCCTAAGCATAATTCAACAGTGATTTCGTATACTAATTATTACTTAGTATTCTCTGGGTGGACATGGTTCAGTAGAAAATGGTCAGCATTTTCCAGGCTCACTTTCCGAAGGAACGCAAATATTTTTGAATGAGCAAATAATTTCCACAATGTTTTCTCTTAAATACTTATCCGTCTTCCTCCTTTTATTTAAAACCAAATTTGCAAAAATTAAAATGGATGTGGATAGAAAGCAATTTATTAAGATGGCATAGATAATTAAATGATATTGTTTGCATCAAGCATTGATGTATAGCGCAATTTAGTTTAATGTTTTAATTGTGTAAACTTTTCTCTAATTTGTATTAGTATAAATCGTTATCAGACTTGACTTATGAGGAAAAACTTTCCATGACTACTACTATGACGTTTTTCCATAAAGGATTGTAAGGGCAATGGGTATCATGTTATCGGTTATTGAGGAGGAGAGAGTACAGGACAGCCCAACTGATACCATCACAACTCAACGCTACACCCACTTCAAAGGATAGCTTCTTATTTTAATAAAAAATTGAAGGTTGTCATTCAGTTTTTACGGCCAATACCACAGAATGGATATTCTGTAAGATTATATCTTTTCAAAAAAATTAACAGCTATATTTAAATTGCCCCACGAAAAAAAAATTACGGCAATATTTACTATGCTCGGATAAGAAATGTTAGGAATATTCACAGAAATCAGGCTCGTTGAACGTAAATAAATTTGATCTATAAGCGGCTAATTCGCATGGGAACTAATTAATTTTGGAATTGGATAATGAACTAGGTCGGGAAAAAAAAAATGTTTTAATAATTCTATATCTAGATTGTAGAGTACGGTGCAATGATATTAAATAAAGAGTGAATAATTTCAGCTGACAAAATAATGATTTTTTTCATAGAAACTATACAGAAATTATGTAATTTTATTGTTATTCATATGTATTTTAATTTTATTTTTTAGAACTATTTAATTTTAATATTCAGTAATTTCAGAAATATTTCATATTATAATTTATATTTATTGAATTTTAATATTTTTATAATTATTTAATTACAATAGAATCAAAAAAAAGTGTTCGTAATTATTTCATTTTGTTATTATTTAATTTTAATATTATTTATAATAATTTAATTTTCTTTTTGAGAGAAACAAAAATACAGAAATACATAAATAACAATTGAATTAAATTATTTAATAATCTTTCTTTTTTAGGCAATCATTATATAATTATTGTTTTTTTAAAAACTCTCATCATCAGGCGATCGAATTAATTAAAATTTCTCAATTCTATGAAGATGAGTCATTTTTTCTGGAACCTATACATTTTTATTGCATGTTTTAATAACTATTCCATAAAGCTTAACATAATTTATCGAAATACTTTAAATAATAAATAGGTACTTCAATATAAAAACGAAAGAAAAAAGTACCATACAAGAATTTTCGTTGCAAAATCTTCAAAACTGTAAAAAATAATTACACCAAACATGAAATAGAAAAAAGAATATACATTCTTTTTTATGAAAACTTTTACCGTATTTTCTAATTGTACGGCATTCCATGGAATCGGGATTTTAAAATTTGGGTATTAATGTTTTCTAAGTGAATTTTATTTTTTTAATTTTTTGATTCTCGATATACTGAATATTCAAACTAAATATGAAATGTTAATTAAAATAATAGAGAGTCAATTGAAACAGAAGATTTATTTATATTTAAATCAATCGATTAAGAAAATTGTATCCCAACTTAGAAGAAACTTAGCACTTTCGGGTAAACATTGAGTTGAATAATAAATTGAAAATAAAGAAATAACAAATAAATTTGATAACAAATAAACTTTTTACTTAACAGGAAAAAAGATTAATCATTCATAACACGCATATAATGTTCTATTAATTAATTCGTCGAACAATATTCTGGGATCAAGCATTCAATTTTTCTTAACTTTTTTTATATTTCGATTATTAATACCAAACTAAATAATACCAATGAACTTAACATTTAAAAGAAATATTTGTTAGCACCATCCGAATATCTTACAGCTCAGTTCATCAATCCACTTTAGAGACTATAGAGTGGAATACAATGTTATTTTTTGAATACTTTAAATAAAAAGAATTGACTTAAGAGATTCCTTTAAACCTGAGGTTTTTCTTTTTTTATTATTTTGTAAAAATGATGAGTTTATAAAAATTAAAAAAAAAAAAGAATGGAAAATAAGGAAAAAGAATGAGAAGTGGCGACATAATTGCATTGATTTAAAATTTATTTTATTTTTCTTATCCAAAGCTGTCAACAATAAAAAACATGGTTGGAAATGAGAAAAAAATAATAGCTTAAAAAACATAGTAATTTGCCTTTAAAAAGAATTTAAATAGCAAACCATTGAAGGTTTTTTTTTGTTTTTTTTTTCCACTGGACATTTAAACGATTCCAACGCCATGGCAAAAAGAAATATGACAACTAGGGAAAAAATAAGGAGCGCTAATTCAGTGTTTCCTTTTGAAATGAGGTAATTTTATTTATATATATATATATATTTTAAACTGTAATTTACACACTAAACAACAGAATAAAGTAGAAATCAAATGATAATCTACAACAACAATTTTTCAGTAAATAAATTTCAGAAGTCTGACTGTATGTCCATAATTCATCAGTTACCTTTGTTCTTGGATTGAGAGTGTAATTTTCTTACATGCGGTATATAACTATATTCTTACTTAAAAAATACTCGTAAGTTCTTTGTAGGATAACCAATAAAGCAACCTGCAAATATTTTTATGAAATTTGCTTTTTTATTTTTATTTCATGAATCAAAAAATTTCCTATTAAAAAAGAGTTATTTATTAAACTAAGCGTGTTTAATGATAGGGAAGATTAAATTATTTTTTTTTTTAATACGAAACAGTATTTATTTCAGTCGGTATTTTATTTATTATCAAAAGTATGGATGCTGTTGATTCTGCCAAACCTTCATTAATAAATTTATTAAAGTGATCAAATCTTTTTTTTTTTTTTTTAATTCAGAATTATTTTAAAGTCCACTCACTGAACTGAAACAAATTTCGGCGAAGCTACCGCCCGAACAGGGAAGATGAAGTCCTGATGTTGATGCTACATGTCAACTATTCGACATCCAGAATGACACTCTCGTTACGAAGATTCGGTTGACTCAAAATAACACTGACGACACACACAGCGGCGCGCGCGGTTTAGGACTGGTTGTTTGCTTGCAAGGCGGGACTCGAAAGGGGAAGCCCAGCGCATGCGCAACTGGTCCTCCGCTCGAAACCAGAACATCTCCAGGAAGAGTCGGCAAATATAATATATGGATCGGCCGGCACACTTCTTTATAGCGACCCGGAGAGAGCTGCGGATAACGACGAAGCGGTCCTCCGGGCGAACATCGTACATCAAGATGAATTACTGATAGCAGATCTGGAAGGGTAACGATGCTGCCTGCAAACTGAGCATGCTGGGAGTCATCGAATCGCTATTTGTGAAGATGAAAGCAAAAACAGGTACTAAACTATTACAAGGAACAACATAAAACTTAGGCAACGATCTTCAAAGCTTTGAATAAGGGAACGTTCAGATTCTATCCTCGGGTCTTCTTCAGATTAGCCAGCCAGGGATTTTATCTAGTGACAATGCATATATACATAAATATGTCAAGTGTGTTAGATATAAATATATCTAGTTTGTTAGACCAAACCAATAAATATAATTTTAATTAGTAACTTCAGGTACCCCTGGAGAAAAATTCCCTAATGCTATTAAGGATTCTACTAAAAATGTCTTAATTTGAGTGTCTCTCAGCCTCCACTTGAATTCATAGATGCGGGTCTACCATAGAGCGATGACTACAACATTCCTTTTTGCTTTTTCTGTTAGCCTTTTCCTACATAGACTCAACTGTTTGAGTGTGAGCACCAGTCTCTGGATTGACGAAATGTTTGGAATAATTTACAATATAATGCCTGAAGGTGGTCCAGTCCAATCACTCCAATGACTCAACCAAACTGTAAATATATTCATCGCTTCTGCCCTTTGTTAACCGCAATAGCACAAAGAATAAAAAAATTAATTATATTTAAACAGTTTGCGTTTATTTTTTTACTTTTCATCAGTGGTGTCAAATTACATATCAACCGTTGCTAAATATCATTATAAAATCACTGGTGAGGCTAATCTAAAAAACAACCTATCATTAATTTTAGTTGTGACCTTCTAGCATATGAGGTGACGGATTCGCAAGTATTTTTCCCAAAAATATTGCGAATGTTATCCTTCTATATCGTACTAGCATTTCCCGTCGCGGCTTCGCCCGCGAGCCTTTAGCCTTTGATCTAATATAATATGTTAACTGATGTAAAGGAGATTTAGTAGAATCTGAGCTTCCGGTAGGTGGAATGTTGGAGGGGGAAGCTGCCGGCTCGGTAGAAGAGAGGGAGAGAGTTCACTAAAACCGCCGAAACAAAAAATGACTTATCCGTTAGAGTTAAACGACAATTTCGCCATTTAAGCCCCTTAGGGGTTACATTTTTGAAATTCCTTTCTTAGTGATTACCTATATCGCGTTTAAAATCTAAATTCCGAACTTCAAGTTTCTATCATTAGTAGTTTTTGCTCTGCGTTGATTCTGTCAGTCAGGACAAAGCCTCTTATATATATAGAGATTGGAGAATTCACAAGATTCAAACATAAGAGATTCGTAGTTTTTACATAACGGTAGCACAAACCACTTTGTCATCTATGAATCTTTACGTAGTAATAGGCCTTCATAGACATTGTGCATATCTATACGAAAAAAACAACAAAAAACAAAGAAATGTTCTAATAATGTGTTCTCTAGTAATTTATTAATCGTAAGAAAGCAGACGATGAATAAATAGTTTTTACTAAACTCCTCTGGCATTCCATTATCACTATTAATCTCCAACATGTTTTCGGTTAGTTATATTTCAAGAATAATTATTAGGTACTATGTAATACTATATATTATCTATTATCAACTGACATATGAGTAGTATGATATTGCATTATAGCAAAAAAATTAAAAATACATATGGCAAAGAATAGAAACAATAAATAACACATATTTTCATGAACACTTAATATTAAAAAATTCTTATCAACAAAAGTAAGCGAGAAGCAGCGTAAAGTAATTTAGTCATTTTTAAAACAGTATTGTTCACTTACATTAACTAATTTATTTGTAATCACGAACCTTGCAGATAAGGTTTCGAATAACAGTACCTACCATAACTGCTACTAAAATGCAAATAAATTTTTCATGAAGGAAACCTGCACCCCAATTTCTTTGGCAAAAGATCCAAATAAGTGTTAAAGGAAGTAGTGTCACCTATAGTGGACTCTCCTATTTCTGGAATGCTATGGGAGGACGAGTAGAACCTCATATTCCCAATTATAGTAAACAGCTTCAATATTAATGTTATCTCCAGTACATGCTTATCAAGTGAGGTTTCAGCGCATTCCATGTTAATCTACAGCCGTTCTGGCTGTCATACCTAATGCAATAACTAAAACAAGATTAGTTATAGACGAAGGCTTTGCCATACAAAATTTAAAAAGTATATTTTGATTTGGTTTAGTATAGAATTCTGCCAAATCTAGAAAGCCAAATGCGTGAAATATGTTTTTCTTTGAAAATCGATTAAAATCTTAATAAGAATGCGAGTTTTTAGTTTTATCTAATTAAACCGTAATATTGAAACCCATGAAGGGTCTTGTGTTAATTACTTTGTAAGGAAGTACTGTTTCTTGGTGAGAGGTTGATCAAGGATGTGATTTGAAACTGATCAAGCTCAACCCCTATCATAAACTTTTAATTAAGAGTACTTTTGGTTTTTTCTCGATTGGACCCGATGCATCCACCCTTAATGCATTGTACTACTAGCCTAATTTGGTCTGATAGAGAGAAATGGAAGTTCTTGATTTTTTTTTTTTAATAAGTTGAGGTTTTGGTCTGTTCTGAAAGCATTCGTAGGATATATTCATCCTTTGGCAACTAATTCCTATAATTGAATGGCGAAATAAATTAGTCATCATTACCTTAAGTGAATAAATAAATTTAATAAACTCCAAATTAGTATATCGGCATTATAAATATTTTGTAATAGCATCAGCCTTGATTGAGGTCAAAATATGAGTTGCAGTTCAGATGGAACTACTATATCGGTATAGTAAAAATACAACAATAAATAAAAATCTGCAAAGCTTGATTATATCCGAAAATTAGATATATACAAAAACTTGGTTTTCCAACTGGATAAATTGTTAACTAAGTTAGCAAACTTGTAGCCACCGCCTCAAATAACGCCGTTGATGGAATGTAGGGGTCAGTTTTAGATGTTAGTGTCAGTGCTAAGGGTTTCATGCTAAAAGTGAGTCTTTGGAGGCAGTTCCTGTAGATTATGTGGCCGTTGGGATATTCAAGTCCTTGTGCAGTAAGTCATACATCATATACAATGGTGCGTCTATTCTCCTCAATATTAGAATGACTGAATTCCTTGAATGTTTGGGAGCTTTGCAGAACACCATAGTTCTATCCAGTATGTCCATAATGATCTTTTCAGTACTTGTTGATGGTAGGTTTGTTAGTAATTGATAATTTAGAGTGGCTGTCAGCTTGCCTAGATAATAATTCATTAAGCGATCAGAATGTCATTGTATTAAACTTAAGGCCATGAACCATGAGTAAGGGTGAGAGTAATAAATAAACTTTTCATAATTGATGAGCATAATGTTAAAATATCGTTAGGTATAAATAAATTGAATATCGATAAAATTTTTATTTAAAACTAAATAAAATAACTGTAACAATAATGAACACATCACAATAAGTGGCTTGAATTTAAAAAAAAAAACGAAGACTAAGCCTGAGATGCATGGGATACACCAGAGGTATGATAACCCAACTCTAACTAGATAAGTAAAATCATGATTCATTCCCTGGATCTCAATTATAATTACGTAAAATTCTAATTATTATTACATTTAACTTATAATTTAGGTGCATATTTAAAATATAATTAAATGATTTGTGCCAATTTTTACAAGAAAAACCCACAAAATGGCATCAAATACGCTCAACCTCTCCAAATGCTGACAAAACTAATTACTCGACTACGTACAAAAGAAAGGCAGATATAATCAGCAAAGCACGACTTAGCCAGCGACTCTCCACCAGGACAGCTGCTTGAGCAGGGTAAAGATCAGTGGATCTCTTCCAGGACAGAACATGCAGCAGGAGGTAACATATAAGGCCATGGTCGGGAACATTGCACGCCACTCTCGGCTCCTGGATATAGATGTGTGCATACCTAATTCCAGATAAAGACTTCTAGTTCCAGGACTTGGCACGCAAGTTTCCTAGGACATTTATCGAGTTGTCCTAATTAAATTTAATGTGCGAGATTTAATACATTTGTGAACCACTTTGACACCTGGTAAAAAATAAACAGAATTCCTAATAAAATATATGATTCAAATATTTTATGAAATGGACCAAATGAATTGAATAATAAAAAGGTAGGTAAGTAGTGGAAACACAGATCTTACAGGAGGAAGTACTAGGTCCAAATTGATATCCTGATACAAAATATTATTTGTCCGAAAAGAAAAAAAAATTATCTGAAAATTACTGAAACTGATGTAAACATTAAAACAGGAGTAAGAGACCAGGTGATGAACAAGTAGACTTACTAATTATCAAATCAGTAACAAACATTTATATTTGTAAATGGGTGTTGCAAAATGATCCAAAATGCTGTTCTGGTACAGGGGAGAGGATTATCCGAGACAATATCATGATAGATAAAATTAGGAATAATGGACGAAGAAAATAACCCATACAAAGAAAAAAAATATTATCAGCATACATTTGAAGAAAATGTTCATATTTCTGATACGAATATCTAAAACTATACGCACTAGAAAAATAAACTTGGATAGTTATAAACCACCTTTTTATTTTTAAGGCAATAAAATAAACATTAACGTAATGATAAATACCACATCGCGTTTCATACTGCACTCGAAGGTGTGAAAGCTTGATTAGGGGGTTAAAAGGGTTAATAATATTTATTAATTAGGTATGAATGTAGACTGTAATTTCATTTTATTTTTGTGACTGACTGTTATTTATTATTATTTTCTTATTTATTTATTTATTTTTCTTCTTCTTCTTTCGAGGCTTACATTTTATTTATTATTATTACGTATTATTTTTTTTTTATGTACATTTGTATATAGTTATTGTGTGAATGATTTACCTTACAGCACTAATATAAATTCCCTTGACTGTGGTAGAATGTATTATTCCTTTCAATGAAAAAAAAAAAAATTATTAATAACGTTAGTTACATATTCATTGTAGATGTTTCTTACTATAGAGACACCGTAATGAGCGTTTTTCACCTTGTTATTGACGTTGATAAGTGGTTGGAACTATTTATCATAGCATTTAAATCCATAGTGTAAAATTTAGTTAATTTAGAAATAGGAAATCGTGTTGTTTACCTGCAGGGTAACGGATTAAAGATAACTATACGTAAAATTCACGAAGAAAGGGAACATACGAAGTAATAATTAAGGCAATACAATTAAATAAATAAGCATCAATTAATTTAATTAAAATAATTTATACCAACTTTCTAACAACTTATTTAAAATAAATATATTGGAACTCACAAAAAATAATTTAAAATACTCGTTAAATATTATGGAAGACTTCAACGCCGTAGATTGTTTCAGACATTTCATTAACGAGATTGCAGTAATCCTTAGCTATGTTAAACACCGTATTTATATATGCAGATATCTAGCCGCAGCTAAACCGAGAAAAACTCATTAAATAAATGCTAACTGTAAAATAAATATCAAGGACTTAAAATTTAGTGAGTCCTAGCCAAACATGGCCTCCGTAAGTTGCCAGCCTATGTTAAAACTGTTCCCGCGTGAGGTCAAAGCAGCCTTGTCGTGTTAAGGCTGTGAAAATTTACGATAACTATACATTTAATGGACCTAATATATTTATTTAACTATAGGCATCGAAGCATAATAAGTTAGATAAAGATAGGCAACTGTAAACCAATATAAATAAGGGTTAAGAATAAGTTTCCCCCATATTGATTATGTTTCCGCTGAATCAGAATTTTTTTTTTCAAGTATTGGACTTCAAAATATTCAAAAAATAAAGAGAGAAAAAAAGAGAGCAGGTTGTAAGGAAAACAATCGTGTATGAATCATTAGTTTATGACTTACCAGTCTTATGATAATGAGTTTTCCGTAAGAGCTTACAAACTCAAAAATCGGAAACAAAGATGGCTGCCATTTTTAAACCTTGTTTTGAACGAAAGGTGGTAATAATTTATATTTTTTCTACAATGGTCGAGCAAACACCTTTGGACCATTTGATATTGATTGATCCGATACTTTTATGAAGAACTCTTAAAATGTCAGAACCCTCGAAAGCAGCAAAACGGATTGTATGTAAACATCAAATAGACTATGCTTGATTCGAAACCGATTTGTGGTATTTTGAATAAGTCCCTCATATGGAGGTCCCAAACCAGTGCGATGTCAGGTACTCGTTAAAGATCCATATCCTAATTATATACCTGGATAGGCAAAATTTAAGATTTTCGTCCGATTAGCCTTAGTAGCATAAAGGGACGTTAAACGAACAAAATAACCCACTCAGGGGATGGTTAAATCGATTGGACCAGAAAGTAACTATTTATCACAATATTGACATTAATCAGCACGTAACTAATGTAACATTAATCATCAGAACTTAAAGGGGTTGGTTGCTAAGATCAAAATATACTTACGGTGAATTACCATATTTGTACTAATTTGAACGAGTAGAGCTATTTATCTTGCATTTATTATAACCCCATAAATAACCCACGGAACAAAACAGCAGGTTACAAGCGCAGAAAGAGCATTCTTCTCTCTCTGAAAGAAACTGAAATAAGATATTAAAGGTGTACATTAAACAAGAACCAAAGAAAGAGACATAGAAATATTTCAGAATAACGTTCTCCGAACAGTAATGTGAGCCAAACGAGACCAAAAAGGTTGTTGTAAAAAGTAGTTGTCTTAGTACAGGAAAAAATGAATAACTGTTAAAAGAAAGGTGACGATTAATGTCTCATGGTATAACAATAAGGAAGTAAGGGTTGAAGCAATGGAACAATTAACCCTAGGGGTCACCTGTGGTGTAGTGTTTAGCATAGCAACCAACAATACTAAAGAGCAAGATTACCTAACCTCTAAAAATGAAAAAATAAAGAGAAAAATAATGAGAGTCTGTTTAAAGAAAATTTTCAATTAATATCACTTGATATAACAACAAGGAAGAATTTCATCTTGAACCAATTCAACAATAAATGCTTAGTAGCGAGGAGGAGATTTCGTGGGTAAACATGACATTTTATAAAATTGTTTAATTAGGGAATAATATTAAGAAAAAAATTCTCTATCGATCTAGTGGGACCACATGCAAGACAGAAATATAGTATAAAAATACAGTATGAAATGATAAATGCGGCCTTTTTCGCTAAATATAGAATTTTTATTCTTAATATGTTCAATAAAATATAATTCAAAAACAAAAATGTCGCTTGCAAAATATCATGTTTAGACCGACAATATGTAAAATCAACAGTGCTACATGCGAAAACTGTGAAGAGTTGTCACAAGTGGAGAAGGCTGCTTGATGCAATCGGCTTAAGGTTAAAGGCCTAAAAGTCTTTAAATCAACCAATAAAGAGAGGGGATGAGTACCACCAATAAAGCCTAAGAGACATGTACCTATATCATAGTCTTTAGTACTTCAGTAACTGCACGACAGAGTAATTGAGATTGCCAGGAAAGTTACTCCTACGCCGGAACACGAGCACACCTACCCATCCAGTCAGAATCGGCTAAGTGATATATGACGCTAAAATTGCCCTCGGGAACACATTAGTACTAACATTAATCAAAAAAAGGAGAGAGTTGACAATAGAGGACTTCATCAATTTACAACAAGTATCATACTTTTCAGAAGAGACAGTCAATGGCAGTGAAAAATGAAATTAGATATTAGTATAAAAAACAGATGATACTGTCATAGTAAATATGGCGAAATGCTATATATTTATTTACTGTACATCGGAGGATGATTTCCCCTTGCTCAATGAGTTGTACCTTATATGAAATGAAAGATGGGGTTGTTCCATTAAGAGTAAAAACTCTCACAATTATCCACTTGGTAACAGAATGCTATCAAGTCATCTCGTTCTACCAAGTCTCAGAATGCTGCGTTCGGGTCTTCTCGAGAGCATTTTATTACCATAAAAGAACAACTTGAGGACACACTTCAAGTAGAACAGAATGCTGTCTTTGAAACAGTTTAATAAAATTTTTTAAGCAGAAAAAGTTATTGAATAAAATTTAAGCAAATAATGAAATTGCTATCCGTAAGCTGTTCAACTATTTTTATCCCTGCGAAGTTTCTAATTTATTCACAAATTTATTTTCCAATTTAGCTTATCGTAATTTTAATCACATCTATAAATGCATAGTATTTAGTAGTTTTTATATCTATTACTCCAACTATTTTTTTAGTTTAATAGATTTAATTTTAAGGTTATTATTTGTAGTTACTCAATATTATTATTATTATATTATATATTATATTATTAATTTTATATTTTTTTAACTTAATTTATATCAATTTAAATTATAATTATACGATCTGTTTTATCATTAATTCCTTTATAATTCAATTATAAATAATTGATATTATTATATAGTATATTATATCTTATAATATATAAATAATAAAATTATTTAATTTTAATATAATTCAAAATTTAACCGGGTAAGGGCCACCTTTGACATGTTGTGGGCCAAACTTTATTGTGTAAATACGTTCGCAGGCCGCTTTCAAAAGTAGTCCAATAGGATAGGAAAGTGAATAGGTTCATGGAAACTAAACGAAAATAAAAAATAAATTGGGCATATAAAATAAATAAATAAACAAACTCAAATGTCCAGATGGAACGTATGACACGTATGACCATATGAACTGCAAGACTTATCATCTATACCATATACCATCTAATGGCTAAGTTTAGCTTAAGATAACTAACTTAGGTTTAGGAATATTTTAGATAACTAATTTGCCTAAGAGTCGTTTTATACTCTTTCAACAGAAAATGCAATTCGTCTAGAATTGAGAAGACAAGTACAGAATCTTCATTAGTGTTTTATACAATTTCTTGTATAAAACACCGATACGACTCAATAGTCACATTGATAAAACTAGAAAATAATGTCATATAAAACAACTAGAATCATAATAGAAAATATGAAATCATAACGAACATCATTAACGTGCATAGAAGTCATTAACGGAAAATTGTAATGGTCTAGTCCATGCAAGCATGCAATAAAACTCCAATACATACTGTGCGCTACGCCACTAGTAAAAACTTCTTCAAATGACTAACCTATGACAAAAAATAAACATAATTAGTTTGAGTTTATTCTAAATATACCTAAATAGTTAAAACATAATCTACAACATTGTTTTAATAAAATTAACATGATCTAAAATACTACATTCATATCCTAGTTAATGTTCCGTTCACTACTTTCTTTGGCTGGGAAATCGTGCAAGTGCTATCCTAAATAGTCATCATGTTCAAATCCTATTTTAATAAACGACATTGAAGATAATTTGAATCTATAATGGTTATTTTAGAATTTATTTAATTTTATTTAAACAGAAAGAGGGATGTGCCCGAGCATGCTACCTTTACGAGGTCCAGCAGACAGAAAAAAGAAAGGAATAGGCATCATTATGATTTATGTTGAATAAGGGTCTGGCCACACATGTCCGCACCGGATCCGCACCGTAGCAATAATACAGGTTATGTTCAGAATATTTTTAATTTAACTTACATATTACCTTTAGTTATGCCTAAAGTGGCCTGTGTCTGATATGTGTGGCTTGAACTTTAGGCATAACTAAAGGTAATATGTAAGTTAAATTAAAAATATTCTGAACATAACCTGTATTATTGCTACGGTGCGGATCCGGTGCGGACATGTGTGGCCAGACCTTAATCCGTCAGAGGTTATGATAATTTATATTAAAATAAAAAATCTGGAAAGCTTGAAAAAATGTATTATTTTGTTCAGTACAGTACTACGGTGCTTCAAGGGTTACCTTGAAGTACTGTAGCACATTTATATACTGCAGCAGGGAGGATGGAATCGAATAATCAATCTAATAAAACCGAAGGTGATTAAATGTAATAATTAAAACATAATTATTTAAAAAAATAATTTAGAATAAAATGTACCGCAAACTAGTTGAGGGATGGGGGAGAATTATTTCGAAGGGGTCCCAAAAAAAAAAATTAATTTTAAAAATTGTTAGTTCACTACGCTTATCTGTTTATATCATTTCATTCATTTTTGGTAGATTGTAGTTGAATAATTAAATTAGCCAACTTGATGCTAATATACTTTGAAGATTTTCCGAAAACAAATTTAGTAAATAAAAAATATACTATTCTTTCATGTCAAAACCCTTGAATCTTTTAATAATTTTTTTTTTTTTTAGTGTCATAATACAATTAGTAACGTGAATTTACAATGAAAATCACCAGTAAAAACTTGTCTCACCTAATCAGATAAAAAATAGATATGTGATCGAATTATAATTCATTTAAAAAAATGAAATAAAGAACTATGCTGCTCATCTATTTATCACCTTTGGCGTGCACTTAACAAACTTTCTTATAATCTTGCAATAAAAATGTATTTATCGACAATTATTTCAGGCTGTAAAGGTTATGGAAGCTTCCCAAGTTATCTTCGAAATAATAAAATTTAACTCTCAAAGTTTATCTGTTCTTTAATGAATTTAGCAGTTAAACATAAGTTCATTTTTTTTTTTAAGGGTTAAGTCAAGAGCAAATGTAAATGACTAAAACAAATAGTCCAAACGACAGTTTAATATTCCACAGCTAAATATATACAGCCATTTAATTCGATTTAATAACATATAAAACACGAACACCAAACAGCCCGTTCACACGGCAATGTCACTCGTATGAAGTGTAAAAAGGATTCAGTTTAAATGTTAGCCGGGGCTCATGGGAGTCATAAACTTTTTACAACGTTATAAAAGTAGAGAGTATTTTATTTTTACACCAATCGCGGTTGTTATCTTAGTTTCCCTAGCAATTTTAAATTATTTAGAAAGTCGTGCATTTTATCTAAAACTTCTCTTTTTTTTTTTTTTTCTTTTATGGACTACATACAAAACATTCCGAGGGCACTAAAGTCACTTCCGGGAGACTTTAAAATAATTTCTCATGAATAGTGCAAAAGAGTAATTGGGATTTTACATCGTGGATCACAAATTCTTGTGAAATATATATTATTTTAATAAAACTGCCTGATGTAATTTGCGGATATCCCAAATATCGTAAAATTTAAAGCCTTTTAAAACTAACTACTTTGGCGATGGAAATAATCATGAACATGTTTTTTGAATTTTAGTTATCAATTAGGTTCTACATAAGTATTATTAAGACTCCTAATTAATAAATTAATAAATTATAATATTTCACTTTTTAACTAAAGGATTATCGGCAAAGTTATAGTAATCTGGAAAACATTCAAGAAATTATCTTGGGTATGCAACACAACAAATAAATATTCTGTAAATCAAGCTGTAATTAAACAGAAATTAATATAAATAGGAACCAATCTTTACATACATAAATCTGAGCTGAACGTTTCAATAAAGAAGACAGAGGTAACCTTCCGATATTATTTTATGATATAATTCATTTTCTTCAAACTATTTAACAACCTTAAATATCTAGTTGCTTCTATTATAACTAATAGAACTTTAATAATCCGGATGTAACATCAGCAATATATCGTTTGTTTGTTTGATGTTGTTTAGGGGCGTAAAACAGCTATGGTCATCAACGTCTTTAAGAAGCAATATATTGTTATTGTGTTAATTTAATTCTGCAAGTATACAATAATAAAAACTAATTTTTCGTCTTCCTTGATATTATTCCATAGATCAACATTTTAGGGAGTATCAAAAAATGAACAATACGCTTCTTTAAGGCTGATACAAAAGTTCCGCGGACAGCGTAGAGTAAATATTTGAATGTTTTCATTGTTTTTTATAACCACTTAATTTATCATCAGTTCTGTACCATTTTTCTTTTGCTAAACACTCCATGTATATCTGAACTGCATTTTAAGGTATTCCGAAACATTAATAGTTTTTATCAATTTTATTGTTTTCGAAATTCCCAATGATACTCGCCTTAGTATTGAGTCGTCCTTTCCCAAAATAAATTTAGAGTCAACTTTTGCCAAAGTTTGGGATTTTTTACTAGCGTTATGATGCTGAAAATTTGTTTAGATGATAATTATCAAAAAATTATATTGTTGAACATCTGAGGGAGCGATTGAGGGCTTAAAAACTTGTATTTCACTGGCCCTTCCTTTGCACAGATGTTCCTTTCATGTTTTTATTGAAGAATCCGTTTTGAAAAAATCAAAATATTTTCCATGTTCTTTAGAATTGCCAGATATTGCTAGAAACTGTAAACGACAGTCAATACTACATCAATTCTATATTTTATAATATGATAATATGATAATATTTAATTTAATTATTATAAAATTTTACATAACATAAAAGCAAGGGAAATTTATTAGTAGAAGTACTATAATAAGTACTGTAATAAGTACCTTCTTCATAACATAATTAGCTTTGAACGAAAAAAGTTATAATATTTTTTCTAACTACAGTTTGATTCGTGGCATTCAAATACTGACGATATCGATTTTTTTTATTAGGCACCAAATAATTTGGCATGAGCTTTGGTGCTGTATAGGATATTACCCGGCCCAGGAGTGAGAGGGGGGGTTCAAAGCCGAATAGTGTAAAGATACCCGCTGGGGTTTGTCCTCCGGAACATCAGCTTATCAATTAGTTGCCAGGAGCAAGGGAGTTAGAAAATGCGTGTGCCGCACATGCGTGAGAGAAGATTAATACTCAGCGACGTGTCTTCCTACATTAGTATTTATAGTTAATGGAGGTGATCCTTTTCGGGTGTCAGCAGGCACGTTGGTTGTTACTGGTATTTATATTTTTTAGAAGAAATAAATAAAAATAAACCGTATAATTTAAAAAAGTTAACCCTTAAAGAAGAATCTTAGAGCTACTTCAAATTTTTCTCACACAATTAAACACCCAAAACGTCATTAGCTCCGACTTAAACGATTGTTAGTACAGAGAGTCTATAAATCTGCTTTAAAAGAACTCTAGATATCAGAATCTTATCGATGTTGAGTGTGTCCCTATTAAAGAGGAATGCGGAATAGGGCGGCGCCGATAAAGGGAGGCAAAGGAAAACAATAACTTGCCGAGGATTCTTGCAAACGGAAGAGAGCGGAGCTAATTGGTCGCGGATGCCGGCGAAAAACATCCAAGACCGAGGAAGGGACTGCCTCTGCACAACTAGTCTTCCCAGAACTATTTCATGTAAGTATGAACTTGCTGATCTGTCTACTATGGTTCTAGGAAGCATTGCTACGATCCAAGAAAGCAGAATAGTTTCTTGAGGTGCAACAGAGCGCACATTAAACTAAGATGATTACACCATTTGAAGAACCTAAGCAGCAATACACAATAAAGATCCTTCGTAAACTTGATTCAAGGATTTCACTAAACGGCGTTTGAATATGCAGAGATTTTCCCTAAACTAATATATAAATACGGTAAATGATACCTTCAATGAATTTATTCATCTTAGAAGAATTAGGTAAAATTAAAGGAAAAGAATATGTTGTTCAAATGTTTGGCTTCCATGTCGATTATAACAACCACAAGCAGTTTTAGTATACTTCTTTTAACTTCATTAAAATGGTTTTTATATCTTCTTTCTTCATAAAGAAACGTTTGTGCTGTGCAGTACTGGTGCTATTTAGCAAAAAATAAAATATAAGATTAAGACCGCTACATTATAATACCGCTCTTAAGCATGGTGTTTTTGATTCATTGCTTTTTGAAAGAAAGTGTTTAAGATTAATAATAAATTAATTTTATTAATTAATTAATTAAGAAAGTGGTTAAGATTATTTCACTTAATATACTACATCATAGTTCGTATGGTGTTTTTTATAGAACTTATGAGGTTAGATCCTTGTTCGGAGTTAAAATATATATGGAGTTACATGGGTTTGAAAATTAGGAACGTTTCATACAAGCAGAATTTATTTTTTTTGTCACGATTTATTTTAATACGTATTTTATCAAAGACAAAATGTTGCTTTGGAATCACTAGACGACATAACTTACATGTTTTTAATAGAGAAATCAGTGACCGAGCCCCCTATGGATAAGGCACACTAAGATCCCCTTGATATCGTCTTTGACATTGTCGCAACTACACAGTGCTCGAGTGCAAGAAGCTGAACGAAACGATGTGTGAATGGGAACCGACTTAAGCGAGATAGCAACACTATGGAGATAGAAAAATATTGGTTATTCATTAAAACCATTAATCTTTATACGAAAATTAAATCGTATTTTTTACTTTTACTTACATATATATTTATTTATTCGACCCTACCGTACCTCTAGGGTAACACGGGTTTTTGCAACAGTAATATGATATGCATGCCTGCATAACATATCACTGCTGCAAGTAAATCATTATACAGTTTTCACTGATTTTTTTTTCTTCTTTTCTTTCAAGATTAATTTGTCTCTCCCTTCCTCTTCTTCGCCTTCTCTGTCCGGCGGCCTCCCAGGAGCTTCCTCTCTTCTACCTATGTGGTGGAAAGTGGGTTAGACCCACGGTTTCCTTCCATCCGCATACAAAATTTTTGAAGTGCGGGTAATTTCCTTGGTTATGAGCTGAGGGAGGTCGCTCTCAGACAGAGTGTAGAGCCCACTCTCCCTCAGCAGTTTGGCCCTTAGTGTCTCATAGGCGGTGCAAACGACGACAATGTGCTCGGCGGTTTCTGGTACTCCACAACTGGGGCATAGGGGGTAGATGTTTTTGCCGTGTTTGAAAAGTTTCGCTCTAAATCCCCCATGCCCTGTAAGAATTTGTGAGACCCAATAGTCTGGGAGGACCCAAGTCTTTTCTAGGCGCGATCTGACGATGGGGAAGTACTTCCTCAGTGTTGCCCCATTCGGTGTCGTCACCCACCACCGATTCCATTCTGTTATTGTGTCCTCCCGGAGGATCTTCTTCCATCTGCTGGGGTCTTCACAAATTCGCTCGCGTAGGTTTGATGGTAGATCCGCCAAGCCATCTCGTTTTAGTTTGTAACGAAACATGTCTTCTCTTAGGAGGAGGTCAAGAGGAATAGCTCCTCCCAAGACTTGCACCGCCTCGTGAGACACTGATTTATACGACTTAGTAACTCGTAGCAGGGCCATTCGTTGGATCGTCGCCAACCTGCTCTTCTGTCTGTGCGAGAGGTTCCTGTTCCAGACCGGGGGCGCATATCTCAGTATCCCAAGAACCACTCCTCTATAAATAGCCAAGGATGCTGGATACCTGAGACCCCAAAAGGCGCCCCCGATGCGACTGAGACCATTAAGGGTAAGGCTCACCCTACTTCCAAATGGTCCAAGTGAGGCGTCACGTTGAAATTCCTCCCAACTCTGATTCCAAGGTAGGTGACTTCCTCACTCGGACGTATTGTAGCTCCTTGTATGACTATTGTTATAGGATGAGCCCTACCTGTCTTTCCTCTCAGGAGGATGGCCTGTGTCTTGGGCCCCGCCATCCTCAACTTCTTCCTCTCGCACCATTCTCCTATCAGGTTGGCGCAACGTTCGGCTTCTTCTTTCAACCGGACCCTGCTATTCGAGGTTACCACGACGGCTAAATCATCAACATAGGCCGTGGAGGGGAACTGCTCCTCTTCCAGCACTCCCAGCAACTCGTCAAAGACTAGTTTCCACAGGGCTGGACCAAAAACAGAACCCTGCGGACAACCTCCACTCTCCATGGGTTCTTCCACCTCGAAAAAGGTACCTCGTATCTTGAGGGTTCGTTCCTGGAGGTAACTCCTCAGGAGTTCTATCATATTTTAGTTATTGTAATTTTCTATCGATTTTGTTGTTTTTCTGTTTTCCAGATCTCATTACCTGTAAATTTTGCCTTTATTGTACTTTTTCATCCATAATCTTTGTGTTTTTCCGGTCTCATTGTCAGTAATTTTCATACTTTTTCTTGTACCATAGAGGCTAAAATGAACAAAGTGGTCGCAGAGCCTTTTTTAGTTATAAATAAATATATAAAAAAGTAAAAAAAAAAAAAATTCAAACTCTAAATTTTTTTCAACTTATAAATTATTGGAAATACATGAACCAGTCGACTGTTTTTTTTTTCTTTCTAAAGTACATATCAACTACTAGTGTCATTCAGTAAATACTAACACATTTTGCGGATTGATATTGTTCGGCTAAAAAACATTATGATTGAATTATTTCTATGATTTATTATGCGGAGTTGTACACTAGACGTGTCTTCAAATAAACCTTTCCCTATAAACTTGAGGTTTTTCTCTCCAAGAAGAATAGGATTTTGAAACAATAGAGGTTTAAGAAATGTTAGACTAGCAAAAAAACTAAATTATTTTCTTTTTTCATATTGTTGGAGGGTGTCTAAAAGCTATCCATTAATTTGAGTACAGTTTTCATAAATTGAAAAAGCTAATTAAAAACAACATGGAAGAGATTAAACTAGTCTAATTAGGTGATTTTCCGGACAATGTAGTGAGTAAATACTTATAAATGTGTACATGTATAGATAATTACTAATGTAAATTCTTCATCGTACATGGACAGAGATTCATATAAAACATTTTATTGCCCAAGGTACAGCCAAGTGCCGGTGTACAGCCAAGTACATGTTCTATCTGTCAAACGAAGTGTTGTCTCAATAAGGTTGGGCGATAAATCAAAAACCAACTAGACGGGTACCTTTTTTTTTTTTCATCAATCAGTAACAAGAACCATCTGGGGAGGAGATTAATTTAGGATCCAGCTAACCCACACACAACATCTGATTTAATATGTAGGAGCCGCTACGTGAGGCCGTTGCAGAACAGTTTTACCACCCCAGGCATGCGGACCAATTACTCCAGAGCCGTGTCAACTATAAAAAGGGTTCAACCTATATTTTATCAGATCCAGCAACAATTTAAAAATTAGTTATGTTAATAGCAATGTGTTCTATAACCCTTTCGCCAGTAGCCAAGAGAGAGCGTTCTCAGATGTAGCTGTAAATTGATCACTACATGCAGATATTAAATAGTATAAATAGTGTCTGGTTATAGGCCAACTGGTTATAGTTTTAATGAAACTAGTTATGATTGCATAGCGAAAATTCGTAAGTGAACAGTCGTTCCTATGGTGATAGGTTCTTATTGAAGTGAATAAAAATACGTTTGTTGTTGTTTGTTTAACGTCACTTTATGCTACTAAGGCAAATCAGACAATGCTACAGTGGGAGTCCTAAATTTTGCCTTTCCACTTATAATTAGCATAAGGATCTTTAACGAGTACCTGACATCGTAGAGGCTGGGGACCTCCATTTTACGTCCTATCCGAGGGATGGCATAGCCAAGGATTTTTTGCTCCCTAGGATTAAAAAATCCTAGGGCCACCGTGAAACGCGAACCCGCGACCAATAGTATTGTAGGTTGCCATGCTAACCATTACACCACAGGTGACCCCTAAAAATACGTTTTATGAAGGTTCTTATTGAAGTGAATAAAAATAAATTTTATGAAGGTTCTTATTTGAGTGATTAAAAATATTTTTTTTTTTTTGTTTTAGGAAATCAATTGAAATAAGGAGTTTTTCTCTGTAATGGACAAACATTTAGATCTAAACATCTAAAGAACCATTTAGATCACACTCACGCAAACAAGTCATGATTAATGCAGAAAAATACAATGTAAGCTGAATAATTGTATTAAAATATTTCAACAGCCCGAGATATCAGGATTTATTCAGCAAAAGGATATGGAATTTCAGAATCCATTACGACCCACAGCCAACCCATTCAATTATTTACCTTTAGTGAGTACTTCATAATAGTTTGATCTAAATACTAACATGGTTGAGCCTCATTATTTCATGATAAACTTTAAACTTCAAATGAAAACAAAAAAGGTATGTATAGTTGAGCCTTAAATTTTAACACAGTTGACTGAATATATGGCACTGGTATACATTAAAGTTATATCTTATTATTATAAACTCTAGAAAAAAAGATTGTTACTGGCTCCACAAAGTTTTAAAAAATATATTTTAATTCAATTTTCGTTCATTTCATTAATATTTTAATCACCCCAAATTTGACCATACTGTGGATGGTAAAATAGGAAAACTCCTTCAAATAAATTATAAAAATAGTTACTAATAACAGTTTTAATTTCCTGAAAAAAAAATCAAACAGGAAATGCAATAATCTCCATGGCTTCCAATATCTTCCAAAGCTTTCCTCTTTAAATACACAAATATTATCTAATTACTGGAACTCACACAAAAAAGAAATGATTGATGCAACAAAATACAATGGATTTAAACAATTATATGAAATATTTCGACAACCTAAGATATCGGGATTACTCCAGGAAAGAAAGATGTAATTTCTAAATACATTACATCCCGCTCATTACTTCTCTCTCCGTATTTACAATTAAGAGAAGGAATTCAATATAGGAAAGTCCTAAATAAAATGGGTGAGCCCCGTTAATTCGTGTTTTACTTTAAAATTCGAATGCAAACCAAAACCATATTTAAGCTTTAAAATGTAACATAGGGCAGGGGCACTGAAATACACTCAATTTATACTTCATTAAAATAAACTCTACTGACAGTTTTAAAAAAAATTGAAAATTAACAAAAAAATATAATTAACAATAGCAATTTTGGTTTCTATGAAAGAAAAACAAAAAAGGAAATGCAATATCTTCCAGGGCTACCGAATCAGGTGGAATGCCAAAAAAAACGCACCCTTACCCAGGATAATGTAAAAACTGCAATAAAAAAGAGAGAGATATATAGACGCAGAGAGAAAAGAAAAAAATAAATATAAAGAATAGAGGACTGGGGACAGAGGTACCGACTCGGCGAAAAAAGACTTCGCTTCGGAGCGAGTTATTATAAATCAGTTGAGCACATTAGTTACCCTTCCTTAGGGAGTATGGCTCAACAAGGCATGGGAAGAGAGTTAGAAACGGAGGAGAAAAAAAGGGATCGATAACAAATATGGTTTCGTTGGGTACGGGTACATAGGCGTTTTTTTTTTTCGTCGTGCCTTACTCGGCAACAGGAGTACCCTACAAGGAACCATCGTCGCGTGCCTGGTCCAGCACCCTTACCAGGGGTTCCTCAATATAGCTAACTGGCTCCGGATCTGGGATCATACGGGAGGCGGACATCAGGAGATGTAGCGTCTTCATTCTGGAGGATACCGGGCCTTCTGCCGTTACCTTGTCGGGCACCTGTTATCCTACAGGTGAGAAGAAGGCGGTGCCAACAGGCCAGAAGCGCGTGGGAAAATTCGTCCAAATACTTACATTTCTTAATGATGCAGAATGAGCATCTTAAGCAGAAAAAAAATAGATCATAGAAAAAACTAGTTTGATACAGTCGTAATTCGAGCTTGACGTGTGTAACGCCCAGTGGGGAATCGTTTATTCGTAGGGGTTGGGCGATAGTTAATAGTCACTATCGATATATCGATACGACATGACTATAGATGGAGTCGACCATCGACCGATCATTTTATATTTGAATATTTATATTTTATAAGTTTTGTTCTACAAGTTCTACAATCTTATTAGATTATCAGTATATTCCAATAGATTATCAATATATTTCATCATATATCAAGATATAAAACAACCATTGTTTCGATAATAATGAAACATATGAGAGACTTTTGAACAAGTAAAAAAAAAAAAAAATTCTTAACATTTGTATATAATTTTATTGATGAAAAACCATTAAACAAACGTCATTTAATATTAGTAAAACAACAGAAAATGTTTGCATTTATTTATTTTGTTAGTTGATGAGAATATATAAAATAGAATATGAATTAGTAACGTTAACTACAGGTAAATTAAGTAACCTATATATATGAGCATCAAAGAAATCAAAACAGGGTTTATATTTCTGTCACAATTTTAATGTCATAAAATTTATTTTATATAGTTAAATTCTTCTTTAAAATTCAAATTATTATTTTTTTTTCATTTATCCTTATAATTCATAATCCAACAAATTTGAAATAATAGGTAAGTAACTGATTTTAATTAAATTAGTTAAGATTTTTTTTCGAATAAGCCTGAGAAAAGAGGAAGCTGCTACCGAGAACCGATCGATAGTAAGCAAATGCTTCTAAGCGCTTTAGGTATCGGCCTACCTATAGTTTTAATTACCGAATGTCGCCCAACCCTAATATGCAAACCCTCTCAACAGTTATTTACCAAACCGAATCCTCATGTATACTATTTAATATTTATTTACAAACATTTTATAGGCTTTATTCTTGGACTCTTGCAATAACTTTATAATTTCTTGCGGTATTATATCTGTTACTTCATCATCATCATCATCATCATATAATGGTGCTATGGTCCTTACAGGACCTTGGCCTCCTCTACTATTCTTCTCCACTCAGACCTGTCCTCTGCTGCCCTTTTCCATTCCACAACGCCGAGAGTCCGAAGATCATCTTCTACGTCCTGCAGCCAACGCAGTCTCGGGCTACCCCTCTCCCTTCTTCCACCTGGGTTCCCTTCCATTATCATTTTTGGAAGGCGCTCATTGCTCATCCTCTGTACGTGGCCTAGCCATCTTATCCTTCTCTTCTTTATGGTGGCAACTATGTCTGGTCCCTCGTGCAAGTTCTTCAACTCTTCGTTAGTCTTCATTCTCCAGAGATTCCCTTCTTTAGTCGGGCCGTAGATTTTTCGAAGAATTTTTCTTTCCCAAATATTAAGTATTCTTTCCCCACTTGAAGTAAGCGTCCAGGATTCGCTACCGTACGTTACCACTGGTTGCAAAATCGCCCTGTAGACTCGTACTTTCAGATCTCTGGGTATGTCTTGACTATGGAAGATTTTCATCAGCGATCAGTAGCATCTGTTTCCAGCTGTTACTCTCTCTCTGATTTCTTCTAGCATTTTATTATCTTCCGTTATGACCGTACCCAGATACTTAAATTTGGGTACCCTCTCGAAACGATATCCACCCCCTTCAATATACTCTCAGCTTCCCCTTTGGCGGTTACCATATATTTCGTTTTTTTCCTTATTTATCGGTTACTTAGATATATTAATTGTTGTATAAACTTTAATTTGTTTATTTATACTTTAAGGCTCTAAAGCCCCCTTTGTATACTATTTAAATTTGTTCTTTAGGGACACTGTCCCAGAACAAATAAATAAAGAATTTATTTATTTATTTATTTATAAATCAACTATTCAATCCGTATTAAATTCGATATAACTAATTTCGCGATCAAAAAACAAAAAATCCATTTTTAATCCATGTTTAATGAAATAACAACTTCCACTATTTGTTTTTATTTTTCTATTTATTTTTCATTTTCAACGTTTCGGGGCACCCGCCCCATCTTAAAATATAAAAACAAATAAAAAACATAACATAACAAACATAAAAACAAATAGTGGAAGTTGTTATTTCATTAAACATGGATTAAAAATAATAATTAAAAACTTCCTGTAAAATCAAAAAATAAATGATAAAAAATCCATTAAACTCCAAGGACTGTAAGGATTCATACTTTAGTGATGAAGTGCCGTTTCTGGGTCTACGGAGGGAAAGATGAGATCCGACCAAGATCGTGCTCAAACATCAGGTTTTTCCCCTCAAATAATTATGAACGTATACCCGATTTATGGAGGCACGCTGTGCCCTTCCCCTATTGTCGATTCTACTACTCTAGTAATAGAAGAGGTTTGAACCGGGACTTTAAGCACAGTATTTTCTCACTCGCTGCCCCACTTCTCTGAAAGAAGAAATTGATTTTCCCAGCGAATTAATATTTAGGTATATACCTAAGTGATGCCTCTGAAATAGCTTTTTGACAAATTACCATTCTGATGACATCTTACAAGCCTAAATTATTATTAAACTTTACCTTGTAGAAGAGTGGTCAGACCTAGAGTAATAGAGCTAATGTGGAGAGGGAAAGGACCCGCCTATAGACAGAGTCGTGATCTAAGGAACACTAAGTCTGTCGATCACCTGTCAGGCCGTTCTTATATGGCAGGAGTACTTCACTCCCGCCAAATTACCTTCTGGCCACTGCCACTACTTACTCTTATAACCAAAGATCATAATCAAGTATTCCTGTGAAGGCTAATTTAAGGACATATATATCTTTTCGTGTCGGGACCTTTCCTTAATACGGAATTATTTCGTATGTATTGAGAAGATAAAATTGGTAGTCGCATATTTTCTTTTTGTAATGTAGTATTGTTTCCTAGGTTCTAATCATAAAAATATGTTTTTAAAATAGCAGACATATAAATTTCTTGATTGAGGGAAATTGATCTGAGAAATTACAGCCAATGTAATGGATTTTGTGTAATCAAAAAATAAAATACCAAAACAAATGAAAAAACATAGAATCCATGAAACAATTCGTTAAGCTCAACTAATTTGAAATCACGACGTTAAAAGAGAGAAATACTTTATTCAAAAAACATAATAATGCTACCCTATCGTGTAGGGTCACAAGTCATACAGCATAACAATCAATCCCCACAGATATTGAGCATATATTCGTATTTGATTTTGTAGTTTTTATTATTTTTTAATTATTTCATAAATGCCATAATTAATCATATTATTATTATAAATTAAATTTATTTACCCAACGTTCGTCTTCTTATATTTACACTATATTTATAATAAAGATCACAGGTATCATAACACAACACCTTAATAGCTAGAATAGCTTTTTATATTAGTATATCCAATACAAAATTTTGATTCCCTTTCGCATAACATTCCTATTACTACGTATTATTTTCTCTATCTCTTTTCTGACAATAGTATTGGATTAAACTAAAATATAAGAAAGCTATGTTTCCCATAATCCTCTAAAGATGTTTGAAGTCTTTAACATACTTTGATATTCGGTTAAGATATTTAAAATCTACCTACCAATATAAAGAATATATCAGATTAGTTGGATAAGTTCTACAATAGTTTGAGAAACTAGTCCTCATAGGAAAACAAATAATAAACATTTAATGTACATTACCACGTTTATTGTGCACAGTGAACATGTACATCACAGTTAACTGCCAACACACACAACAGTGTTGCCAAGTGTCTCATGATGGCCAACATGATCAATAATTACAAATATAAAAAAAGTTATATATACAAAACACTCTCATAAATAGTAGTTGGATTTTTCTCTTTTTTTTTAACAGATAATACTATCTCTTTGGTTTCTTAAAAAAATAAATGTATCTGCCTCTAGAATCTCTAAGCCTTTATCATTAAAATATATATCCAGAAACATTTAAATTTCTTCCATAGTAATGATTATTTACAGACATAAAAAGAATGATATGGATCAATGGATATTATTTTATTATTCATAGGTAGGAGTTGTAATATCAGATCTCTCTCTTTGCATTCATCTAACTTTAAAATGCTTCGATTTTTTACTATCTTTATAACGGTAGGCTTTTAATTTCCAATGTTAAATTCAACATTTTTTATTATTTTATTTAATGTTCAAGTATGTGTATCCTGATCTCCGAAGACTTAGGAAAAATACTTCTAAGGCAAATACTGGTCCCAGATAATACCAATTCTATCGCCTCAATCAATCGACTTTCTTACACAATACTCGATAGAATCGAAGGACTGACTTGTAATTCCAGTAATTAAATCCCGTTGGGACTACAATAAATCTTACATAAAAGGGTTCAGGTGTACACCGCCATCTCTGTAAATATTCATCAATGGGCGATCTCCGACTCGTCACGAACACCCTTCATTCAGTTTCTCATCCGCCAACTGAAATTTCAATTTATGACTCGGGGAGCCGACCTTCAATGGCGATATTTCGTAAGGGATTGCAGCTATCGGATCTGCAGAGAACTGTCTGTCAATGGATGAAAGATGGACGCTCTTTTAAAAATCATTAATCATTTCTCCTATAATTAATACTAAAACCGTCTTTAGGCCGTTCACCAAATGGCCGGGCAGCGTTATTTAAGAATTAAATAGCAATCGGTTCGAATTATCTAAGCATAATTAATCTAGAACAACAATTTTTTTTATTTTATTTGTTAGTAACAAACATGGACTCTTCAACATTTTAGCCTCTATAGTACTTAAGGAGATAATTATGATGAACAGAAGCATACAAGGAGTAAATACAACACATGCAATAGTAAAACAAGATCAGGAAATCCTAAAAATTACGAATGACAAAGCAAAATAGAGAAGGTGGTACCATAATTAAGATTAATATGGCAGGAAGATAAAAAAAAAAAATAAAAAAATAAAAAAATAAAAAAAAATAAAAAAATTGTGGTAGAAAAATCACAGTAAAAAAAAAAGATAATACTACAAATGAATTAGAGTGAAAAACGAAAAAACAATGAAGGATAATGTGAAAATAAAAATTAAATTTTGGCACTAAGTTTATTTTCTTTAAGGAAATAATCATAGCATTAGCACTTAAGCGTAGCACTCTTGTGGAAAGCGGTGCTTTCCTTGTCATGCTGTCTGTGATCCTTGCATGCCATATCCACTTACTTCACCTCTTATCTTATTCGGAGCCTGAGTTCTCTTCGATTTGGAACGACGCTAAGTTACACTACTCCTAATTTTTATCTCTCTCTAAACCATTCGTCTTGCCATTTATTTCGCACCTGTTGTTTTACCAAGACTGTGGGGAGTGCAGGAGGAGTAACTCGCACTCCTTCTTTAACTCATTTTGTCGCCATAGTATCAGCAAGTTCATTGCCATAATACCACATTTTTTTTTTCTCACTCTTGTTTTCTTCTTTAAAATTTCAAAGAACAAAGACATTAGTAGAATAAATTTACACATCTAATTTTTACAAATTTTCTAGTAAAGTATTATGTAATATGTACACGAATTTAATGAAGTCCCTTTTAGTTTTGTAAATAAATGTGCTGGTTTTATGTGTTATTTTTTTTTCCTACCGCCCAATCCCTCCCCCTCCTCCCCGGTGTCATTTCTGGAATCGAACCAGCACTGAGATTTTATTTTGCTCAGCTATCACTAAAAATTGAAAATATCGTGCATCAGGTGAATAGTTATTCCAACATGATTTATATTAATGACATTAAACTTTCAAAAATAAATTATTTTGAATGATAAAAAAAAAGTCTAACATTTTTATAATTTTTAAAAATGGTTAAAAAATATTTTTTGGCCATATTATTCCTGGACCATAAACGATTTATTTACAGTGATACAATTAAAGGAATTTAGCGAAAATGACATCCTCCTTATCTTTTTTATCTTTGTTAATGCATTTAACTATTATTATAGAACAAACAAACGACGTTTCTAACAAAACTTATCTGTAAGTTTACTTAATAAAAAAAAAATAAATAAATAAAGCCACAACTATTACACTCTTTCACATTAACCCCTTGTCGGTAGCAGTAATAATTATATATATATATATATATATATATATAAAAGGGTGTTGCTACTAATCCTAATTTGTTTTTGTTTTGTTGGTTCACTCTTCTTATAAACGTATGTGAAGGTTCATTTCAATCAGTCAATTCATTCTTTGTTTACAAGCCATTTAGTGTCACCGTGTCACAGTATTTTCGACAATGGAAAAAATTGAATATCGTGCAGTGATAAAATTCTTATTTTTGGAAGGTGTAGCACCAAAAGAAATTCACGAACGAATGTTAAGAGTGTATAATGAACGTTCACCTTCAATTAGAACAGTAGAAAGATGGGTTGCTGAATTTAAACGTGGTCGTACAAGCCTTGAAGACGATCCACGTGAAGGACGTCCAAAAACCGCATCATCACCAGAAATCGTAGCCAAAGAACAGGATATGGTTTTGGAAGATTGTCGATTGACTGAGAGGGATTTAGTAGAGGCTTTACACATCTCATTAGGCAGTGTGAGTCATATTTTAAATGAAATTTTGAGTTTTAAATAGCTGTGTGCACAATGGGTGCCGCATTCGCTAACAATTGAACAAAAACACATTCGAATGCGACTTTCTCAACTACATTTGGAGCGTTTTAAAAAGGATAAAGTGGATTTTGTGCGTCGATTCATCACTATGTATGAGACTTGGGTCTATCACCATGATCCTAAATCAAAACAAGAGGCTAAAGAGTGGTGTGAACCTGGTTGTTCGGCTTCGAAACGAGTTCGTGTCCAGAAATCGGCCAAGAAGGTTCTGGCGTCAGTTTTTTGGGATGCGAAAGGAATTTTATTTGTGGATTACTTGCAAACTGGTAAAACAATTAATTCTGAATATTATTGCAACCTTTTGGACCAGTTGAAGGAAAAAATTCGTGAAAAAAGACCCGGTTTGCAGAAGAAAAAAATCCTTTTTCATCAGGACAACGCACCGTGTCAGAAGAGCATTTTGACAATGGCTAAAATCCATGAATTAAAGTTCGAATTGTTGGAGCATCCGCCGTATTCACCAGATTTGGCCCCCAGCGACTTCCATTTGTTTCCAGAACTCAAAAAATTTATGCGTGGCAAGCGTTTTTTGTCAAATGAAGAGGTCATAACGGCTGTTGAAGCGTATTTTGCAGACCTTCCGGAATCTCACTTCAGGGATGGGATCCACAAATTGGAGGATCGTTGGAGCAAGTGCATTAATGTTCAGGGAGATTATACTGAATAATAAAGTGTATTTTGATACATAACATTGTGTTTTTCTTATCGCCCGACAAAACTTATTGAACTCCCTGGTTCTATATATATATATATATATATATATATATATATATATATATATATATATATATATATATATATATATATACATATAATAAGTAATAAATAATAAATTATATATATATATATATATAAAACTTATTATTTTATAAGAATTTATAAATTTAAAAAATACTCAGGAATTTTTGAAATTTTCGCTGAGAATTGCAGTTTTTTGCTTACAACTCCCAAACGAAGGGGTTAATCGAAAAAATGTATATGACCGAAAATGTTTTCCTTGAAAACTTGAAAAGATTGACGTCATTCAAAAACTTCTATGACCACTTTGATTTTCCAAAACCGCAGTTTCGCGCTTATAACTCGCAATCGATGGCGATATTTTGCGAGTTTGTTTATTTATCCGGTGTAGCGGCTAAGGAAAGCTTTAAAATGATGCCTCATTCATGAAATTTGATAAAATATTAAGGAAGGTATGGCGTACCGACAAAAAAAAAGGCTTTGAGAAATAATAGATTATATGATATTTTTTACCATTACATTAGTAAACGTTTTTTAATTTTTTATTCCTCTTAAGGAGGTATGAATGGTTGAGTATCTTCTAACAGATGAAATGACTCCTAATGTATTTTTTTTTTTAACTTTTTTATCGGTTGATTTCATCTAAGGCTGAAGGAATGGATTACAAACGATACAAGATCTTAAACATAAAAGTTCCGACATGGCAAAGAAAGTTCCTTTCAAGATAAGTTTACTCTCCAGATATACCTCGGAGCTATTGCTCGCCATAAACTCACGAATGTAATCGGTTAATTCATTCCCTTGGGCAACAAACAATTACTAAAGTCTTAAGAAATAGTTTTTAGAGCTGGGGGCATTTTATCTTTAAGCATGTTGAAATTGATAAGGATCTCTAGAACAGAGAATAACAAAGCCAAGATTACTCCTATCAGAAACTGTAACATAGACTTTATAAGTGTGTGGGTGTTAAGGCAAAACTATTTTGAAATGGGTTGCGATGAAACAGGATTCATTATTCCTCACGTAAAAAAAAAAAAATAAATCATGTAGATGAAAAGGTCTAGATGTAAAGCATATTAAATTTAGTTATAAATACTTAATTAAAAACACTAATAAAATAAAAAATATAAACTGGAAAAGAGTTGATAAAGCAATTGTAACACAAACATGGGTTTAAATAATTTAATTGAGATAAAATTATAATACAGGCCAAGACACTAGTCAATCGCTTCTTTCTTATATTTAATCCGATAAGGGCCAACCCAGAAAGGCATAGATCATTCCAAAACATGTGATCACCTACTAATACAAGACTGTAACCGTTCAAGGCAATTCTAGAACGTTTTCAATATAACAGAAATAATCATCTACTTTTGTTTCACGTCATACTATCACACGAATCATATGATGATGTCTTTATTTTTATTATTTATCATGATTTTCAATAAGAAGAAATATATCACATTTATAATAATATTTATTTTAATTTATTTAATTACATATAAGATATATTCAGAAAAAAATAAAGAAATTCTTTAAAACTACTATATTATTCAACAAGATTAAGATAGACATAAATACACCAATGATATCCCTTGTAAGTCGGATTAAATGATTTACTGTTATTCAAAAGTTAAATTATTATCAAATAACAAATTATCGAGCATATTTATGTTGACTTACACATACTTCATATTTCTACTTGAGGTTTAATTTTTAGTTTTTAATCAGGCTCTAGCAAATATTCAATAATGGAATATTGGTATTTGTTCATTTGTATATGTCTATATTTGTAATTCTTATGTGACAAGCCCCAAAATAATGTTATTTTTTCTATCCATCTATCAATATAAAAATGCATACAAATTTATATAAATAAGTAATTAACAATTATATCGCTCGTCCAATGCAAGAGTAGTCTAACTCAAAATTGCATTATTTATTTTTTATTGTTTTACGAATTACCTTCCAATTTTTATCAACTATCACTTTACAAGATCGCGATAGTAATGATTCCTGAAACATTTAAACAATCGGATACACCAGGCAACGAATATCAAAGAAAAAAAAATACATTTAAGGCTCTGCTGAAAAACAGCTGTTAGCAACTTCACTAATACTGATACATCCAAGATCTTTAAGAATACGGTCTGTGGTTTAACTTCCGGCATCAGACCTACAGCCGCATCGCTTTAGAACTAGGAATATTTTAGAAATAAGATTACACTGCTTTGGTGATCATGCCTAAATCACTTAGCGCATGAAAGAGAACAAGAGGTTAAATTTCGTCGGAAATTGTATAGCTTAGTTGGGAAGCGCTTTAAATAATTCAATATGGCGTAGCCAATCTCTTGACGCAATACATTTCAATAAATACACTAGGCTACCATATTTCAACAACATTATTCATGACAAAACACATTAATCCTTAAAATATTTCTGAAATATTTCCGAAGTCAATATTCAAAAAGTATTAATCAAATAATTAAGTGAGGACATCACAAGAACTATTTTTCCAGAAATCTTCGAAATCAATTGTGAATTCCTCCAGTGACCAGACGACTTCCAGGCAGGGCAAGTTCCACCGCTGGAGGAATGTGCAGATCTGTTACTCGATAGCCCTGGATCGTATCCGATGAACTATTCCGACTATCAAGAAATTCCTCCGTTTCACAAAAAATGCCAAAGTAATCGAGAAAATCATAATTACCAACAATAAAAAAAAAAAAAAAATATGCACAAGTAGCAATAAAATTCCCATAATATTATTGAAGAATTGTTTTATTTATATATAGTTATAGGAATTTTATATTATATTTTTTTAATATTATAACTACGGGCATAATTATACTGTTTAACCCATTTTTTCCGTGTTTCAAAGTTCGATTTATTTGTATTTTCATGAAAAAGTTAATTCAATATACCTACTTACAATCCTGATACATTATATTATTTTAGCCCATTCAATACTGCTTTAAATTCATGCCTCTGTAAGTATTCAAAAATAGTTTTTATAAATATATATTACATAGTTGTTGAAATATTGAAATACTGGCGATGTTTTGTAGTGTCTGAACTTTTCGAATAAAAGAAAATGTTGTTTTCTCTCCTAAAATTGCAAAAAAGGTAATAATGACTTTGCAATAAGCCATGGTTAAATTAAAAATTACAATTAATCACCATATTCAAAATTTTCATGCACTTGGTATTGAAAAAAAAACGGAACGTATGAATATAATAACTTAACCACCTTTTTTATTATTTATATCACCAAATTTAAACCTTTAACACATTTTCCAAATAAAAGAGGTTAAACATGAATTTTAATAAATCATTGTTTACAATGCCTTTTTCATTGTATTATATTATTCCATAATTTTTAGGCTTTAAAAATTTCATTAAAATGCAGGGTCGAAAAAAGAAGCCCATCCACTTTATTTTGGCTTATCTAATCAATTAATTCAGTCATTTTCTTCGAGCGACTATCTATTGGCTCCAAGATAGCCGTGATCGTCTAGTGGTTAGGACATTGCGTTGTGGCCGCAATAACCCAGGTTCGAATCCTGGTCACGGCATGAATATTTTTTATTAATAATTTTTATAGAAAAAATATAACTTTGTGCTCTTAATTTATTTTATTTTTTTTACAGATTTTTTTCCTATACATCACTGGTAGACTTCGTAGAACCATTACATACATATATTATACATACGAGTAATAAAATGCGGTATAGTATAAAAAAAAAAAATTATTTGACATTTAGAGGTGAATGAGGTTTTATTTTTTATTTTTTAATATGCTGATTTCATATTGTAAAATTATTTGTTAACAAACACAAATTATTGAAAAACACAAAACTTATTGAAAAACACAACAATTATTGAATTAAAATATTAAATACCATGTTCAGTACATCACAATCTTTTCGGAGGCGGCGCAAAATAGAAAATGTATAGAGAATTTTAGTGTTAACAATTTTAAATTTTGCGCCGCCTCCGAAAAGATTGTGATGTACTGAACGTGGTATTTCATATTTTAATGCAATAATTTTTATTAACAGTTAGTATGTATTCCTACTAATCAAAATAAAATTATCAGTTTTAATGCATTTTTCCGCTTTTCATACCATTTTAAATTTTGCTGCGTATTCATAAAAATCAGGAGGTAATTATTTTATACTTTTCAGTGCTTTTATTTTTACTGATTCCTAGTTTTCGAAGTCGGTTAATTTTTTTTATAAAATGTTTTTTATTTCATACTTTTTAGTGGCGGAAGATAATTTATAGGAAGCAATACGTTGATTTCTGAAAAAATGTCGATGTGTTTTTAATATACAGATTTTATTTTTTAATTTTTCTTTTTTTTTTATTCGGTACCCCTCTTCTGACACTACGAGTGAGTTTGGTTCATTAGTTGGTTGCTCTATCCATGGTGGGAAGGACCAGATCTATTCCGTGGAATAGAAATAAAATCTATCTCGTGAAATAAAAATCAGCCCGACCAGTATAGCGCTATACCACGTTCGTCTATCCTGGGCCTTTATATTATAATTATATCAATTTTAATCAAGTTTATATTATATAGTCACCTTTTCAATTTTATGAATATGCACAGAAAATTGAAAATCGTTTGCGGTGCATGCAGTACATACCTTTCAACACCCTGTCTACTTTGATTTTTTGTAAAGACCAATGTTACATCGGGAAGACACATAAAATATTTTTTCCACAATGACAATCTTTTTCCTTTGCGGAATATTATCTTCGGTACTTCTTAATTACATACATACATCTGTGTTTCGAGAGGAAGTGTTCAGTTTTGCTCCACTGTAACATGAATCCGGTCACTTTAAGATGCCGTAGGTACGCCACTGAACAGTTGAGATTTTGGCCGTTTTTCAACAGGTTTTATTGGGAAATATAATACACGACATATTCGTTTGTTATTTCGGTATCTGAGAATATGACTGCCTCGAAATGGAAACAATTCCTGTTAAATGACTACCTTTAAGATTGTCGTCTCTAGACTCTCTTATCGAGTGCCACCAGCTAGGGACGTTATCTTAATTTAAAGAGAAAAAAAAATGAGACCATTCACCCTCTTAGATAGAATTGGTGATGGAAGAAAATAATATTGATTTTTTTTAGCAGGACGTATTTGTTCCATGACTGGACATATCCATAATATTTTTCTTAATTTTCAAACCACATTTAAGCTTAGTTAATAGTTTTTTGTTTTCTCAAAATCAATAATTTGGCACTTAAAGCAATTTCCGTCTAAACACCTTAATAGTTGCTGAAACGTAATTAATAGCCGATAATAGTAATCTGGATAACATAACAAAAGTGTCACTCCAGAGTGAAGAATCCGCACAAGATTTTATGATTACATTGTATATTAATATCCGACAGTGATCGAGAGTATCCGGAACAGACAGAGGTGCCTGAATAGTTTGTTAAGGCCTCTAAATCAACTGAAAATGCGCTTTTCCAGGAAGTATTGAATTCCTTTTTCATGTGCATACCGAATGGACGTAGGAAATCAAAATCTAATTTTAAAAACAATAATGGCTATGATTTTACGAATCTGCTTTAAAAAGGGTTATTAATGCTCGGCCTGTCCATCCGTCGTTTAGACTCTAGATAGATTTACTGTTATCGGTGTTTAATGTGCTTTAATCTCCTTAAATCTCCTAATCTCCTTAAATCTTTAACCTCCTTAAATCTATAAAATAAATCTTTTAAGCAACCCAAAAAAATGTTCTTGAGTTTTATTTCTTGGCAAAATTATCCATGAACAGGGTCGAAACGACAATAACTTAGCCGGAACCATGAAGAAGTGTTTCATTTTTCAGAAAACGAAAGCGATATCTTCATATAAATTTATTAAGATCTATTGTTGAAAATTTATTTAAGGTTATGTATAAGGCTTGTTCCAACAAGCACTTAAACCACGTCAATAACTAACACACTGCTCATGTTCTCACCCACTCTTTTAATTCTGAATTTGATTGGTTGGTTTTCCCAACCGATTCATTGACCATTAAAACATTGTTGAGCATTGCTTAAAATCAACCAATCAAATTTAGAATAAAAAAAAGCAGGGATAGTACATGATCAGTTTGTTAGTTATCAACGTGTTTTACTAGTTTGTTGGAGCATATTTTATGATATAAATGCCATGTGTTTTTCAAATAAGTAAATATTTTGACCGATAACTAAGTAATTATTTTCATGTTTTTTCCCAATAACTTCTTAAATAAATTAAGAACCCAAAAAAGGTTTTAATGGGACCACCTTGGGAAAATACTCTACAAGATGCAAAAGGTTTCATTCCAATTGGTGCATCCATCTCGGAGTAATCGGTGGACATACATAGAAAAAAAAAAAGAAAGAAAAAAAAAGGCACACGTATCGAATTGAGTAACCTCCTCTTTCGAATTCGGTTAAAAAAGCATTTTTCGTTCCAATAATTGAAATTTTATAATCTAATAATTAATGTTAAAGTAATTAAGTTTTAATTTACAAAACATAATTATTTAATAATTAATAAAAAATAATTGATTTTAATTTATAATACAATAACTATTTAATTTAAATCTATGAATCTCTGCATAAGAAATTCAAGATAGTGATCTTGACACTTCATGTTAGTTAATACTTTAAAGTTTGAAAAACGTCATAATAAGACCATTCTTGATTAAATAATTGAAACTAATTGATAACACCAAACTTAATAAGAGAAGGTGAATTATTTCTGAACAAGATACAAACCTATTTAAACTAAGCAAAAACTTGCTATAGGAGGAGCGTGGATTTGCCGCTTAGATCAGTACTAAAGATAAGCACTGAAAATAGCTAAGCACGACTTAGTATGGGTATTCGGTTCTGTACAGGAGGTAAATCCATCGCAATTTAGCAGCTGTTCGAATATTTAACTGGGGTTTATTGCTCACGGTGCGATAACGGGATGACGATAATGCTTTAATATGGAGGGGTGAGTAAACGTCCATACCAAGATACCTGAGATGTGACAGAGCATATTAATTGCTTAATAAATAAATAAAATATTGTACATGTTATAAATTAAGTTGACATTTAGGATCGTTTAGAGAATCTAAGCGACTTAAGATATTGCGTTCATTGGAATCTGACTGATTCCTTCAGGTTAAATCGATGTTATAATATCACTGCTATTTTCCTTTTTGCCCAAGGGAATATTTCTCGCGTAAGAAAAAAAAAAACACTTTTTTAAACAAGTAATTGGTTTAAATTATAACGTCAACGAACAAATATTCGAGAAACTGCCGTACCAAAAATGTCCGACATTTTTCAAAGGGCTATCTATGAACGAGGAACCTCTTTAAAAAATATTAGAACGATTGGCGACATATCAATTTGGAATAAATTATAGATGGAATAGAAGTCTTCTAGATAATTTATAAAGCCAACCATAAGTGAGAAGGATACCATATATGACTTTAATACTCGTAAGAGTACCTTATATGAATTTAATACTCGTATAATATTTTATGGATTTTGTTTTTAATGTTAATCAGACCAACCTTGCAAAAATATAATTACAGTTTTATCTGACGCCACTTAACTAACCGATTCTGGCACTAAATGCATTACTGTATGTTTTTTAAGTTTCATAAAAAGTAATCAATAACAAAATGGAATGACAGTAAATCATAACTCTGAAAGTCTCAAGGAAAAAAAAAGTTGATTATGGTTCCTTTTCTGAGAAGTATTTGTTTCTTTATTTTACTCGATTCCTGAAAATGTTCTGAATAAAGATCCTGAAAAAAGAATTCCTGAAAAATGTCTTAACACTACAATTGTTTTATTCGTTCCAAATAATTAGAGTAAATGTAAATGTTTGAGTTTATCTCTTCCATCGAGCGGCGAATTCAGCTTTTTTGTAATTACTAACTATCTCAATCGAATAAACTGTTATTCACCATATCTAGACATCTGACATATACTTCTTTAAAATCTAACCAAATCATTCCTATCTAAGCACTTTAAGTAACCTTGTTATGGCGATAAAATTTTTAAGGGCACCAAGCTACGTGGGTATCACGGGGAACAAATTATCAAACCGAACAGTCTAGATCGCACCCTCTGTCTTAGATGCCATAGAGAAGTATGAATCTAGGCATGCATGAGGCAGTCTGTCTCATGAC